>MU968395.1:113664-320512 GCA_034641835.2 Pinus albicaulis | reverse complement strand
TCCCCCGGAGCTCGATTCGTCAACGGTAAGATTCCTACTAATAACCACAAGACTATATATATATTTAGAAAAGAAACTGATTTATGGAGGGTAAATTAAATAATGGTGATTGCAACGATTGTACTCAGTTAAGGAAAAACATTTGCACAATCATTCGTTTTCTTCCATTTCGTTTCCAATTTATCCCAAGCTACGGAATCAGTTTGAAGGATTTTTCATCACTATTTCTTCCACGTTGCGGAATAGGGTTGAAGTTTATTAGCTTTCCATGATTATATTTTTGCGTTTCCGTTCACCGTGTCTCCCACGTTGCGGAATAGAGTTGAAGATTGTTCACTTTGAAAGCCAAGGACCTTGAATGACACTGGCGATGGAAGAAGAAAATAAAGGAAGGAGGACTTTGAATGACACTCGCTATGGAAGAAGAAAATAAAGGAAGCATTTAGAGATTTAGTTTATATATTCAAAGTCTTTGAAGGTTATGTTGTAAGTTATCACTGTAATATTTTTTCTATAGGTTATGAGAGAACTTAGAGATTTAATTTACATAGTTAAACTCATTAGTTTGACTATTTATGTGTTTGACTATTTATTTAATTTACATAGTTAAACTCATAGTTATATTATTAATTTTGTGGAAAATTTTAAAACCTTGGTTTATCTTATTCAAAATCATCAATTTGAATGTTTATGTTATAAGTCATGGTTGTAATGCTACTTTTAAAGTAGTCGAAGAACTTAAAGACCGATTTATGTATTCAAAGACATAAATTTGAAGGTTTATGTTGTAAGTCATAGTTGTAATACTAATTTTGTAAGTCATCGAAGAATTTAGAGACTATGTTTATGTATTCAAAGACATAAATTTGAAAGTTTACATTGTAAATCATGGTTTTAATGGTTTCTTTTGTAATTCAGGAAAGAATGTAGAGTTTTAGTAAGTTATAAAGATGAATATGTATGAGTCATGGTTGTAATGTTGATTTTGTATGCCACGGAAGAATTTAGAGTAATAAATTTGATAGTTTACTTTGTAACTCATGGAAGTATTTAGTGAAGGTCTATTAAAGTTAAGTTTCACTCTAGTCTTAAAGTTGAAGGTTCATAAGTCTAAGTCTTTTTTATAAGAAATGTACATCTAATTGAAGTGGTGTTACAAGGAATTCATTATTTATAAAATTGTAAAAAATAATATTGTTTTGTTTACAAATATAATAGGAATATAAGGCCTTTTGATGTTACAAGAGTTTTATTTTGCAGTAATTCATTAGTACATAAAATATTTGTGACCAAAGTAGTGAAAAAAAAGTCATAGAATTTGTCAATAATGGAATACTACAATATTTTTTGTAGCATTAGAATTAAATTAATATTTTTTTTGTGAATCTTATTAAATTAAATCAATACTTTTGTGTAGCACTTATTTTATACATTGGAAAGTAGTAAATAAAAGGTCTCAAATTTGTCAAAAATGAGATACTATAAATTTTTTGCGGCAACAAAATTAAATTAATATTTTGTTTTGTGAATATTTCTAAAGTAAATCAATAATTTTGTGTAGCAATTATTTTACGACTAATGTTAAAAGTTAAAAATTGTTATCTTATCAATAACCTATAAGGAGTTGGGTTAAAAATTGTTATCTTATCAATAACCTATAAGGAGTTGTTTTGTTTACGTTCAACACCATAAATAAGATATAACGTGCTCCAATGTTATAAGAAAAAAATTAATATACAATAATTAATTTTTAATACATCAAATTATATAGAGTTTAGCTTAATTATCATCCTAAAATTGAATTTTCATCCAGTCTAAGTACGCATTCATGTTTAAATTGATATTGAAAGATGTACGGAACAAATTGTTCATAAAGTTCCAAGAAGTTGCATCGTTTTAATTTATAGCTATAATCAAGAAATAGGGTTTTCCAAAGTTATAAGAAGAACTTTAACTTGTAATAGTTTACTTGTACAAAAAAAAAAAAAAAAAAACATTGTGACCAAAGGGGTTAAATTTTAGTCACCAGATTCATCAAAAGTAGTATAGAATTAGTATTATTTCTACCAATATGACTAAAGTAAGTGAATACCTTGGCATAGAAAATATTTTATAATATATGATAAAATTTGAAATTTCTATTGTTGTAAACTCAAAAACTTTTTATTGGTTATTTTTGTAACTAGTATGCAAAGACTAGCATTCTCTATTTTTTCGAGTGGGCCTAAGGGTTAAGAAAATGTGTTTTCTCCTAAGAGGGAATAGAGTATATATGTCTTCCTAGACTTAGCAGCCTTCATAGACTTAGCATTCAAATGGTTGCGCGGAGGTGGGTCCCTTGTCCCACAAACAAGGGGGTCTCATACACCAATTTGGTGTTTGTCGTGACCTTAAAATTGGATAATAATAATAATAATAATATAAAACCCATTGGAAAATAATGCTATGCACTTATTGTTGTGGTATGTTGCTCCTTCATATGAGATTTGATGGCTGGGAAGTGTTTTCTTTGTTCTCTCTCTAAGTTCTAGATCACGATTTGATATTGGGTGATATTAGGTGATTAACCCATGAGGTGTAGACCAATTAGTTTAGATGGGGTTTAGTCTCAACAACGTCATAGGTTGAAACCTTATGGTGAGGGGTTGAGGATGGAAGCCACTTTTGAAGAATTAAATTCCCAAAGGGTGTCCAGACCTTCCAAAACCTCATCACATGATCCTGGTGATAAGCATCCCATTGTGGGTGGGTTGGTCTTCTGTGATCCAATAAATGGGCGGATATCTATTCTTCCATCTAATAAATAGGTTAGCTCAAGCCAAGGCTAAACGTAACTACAAAAAAAAGGTGGATGGTTGAATCCTATGGATTCGATTGTAATAGTAGTTGGAGCAATTTCATATTGGTTATCAATAAAAGCAAGGATACTTGCAATATATGAGCACCTCGTGGTCCCGACACCTACCCCTCAAGGGAAGTAAATTGCATATTTAAGCCACGATAAAATCAGATCAAAGTTATTGTAAGGAAACATGTTTGTTATCATTGGTTGTACTTTTATAGATTAGTAATTTAAATTTATCATGAAGACTACTTTACATTGTCTCTCTCAAAAGAGAGGAATGATAGGAGCAGAAAGAACCCTATACGTCCAGACATGCCATCCAGATAGAAAGACAATGCGGGTTTCACTTTCACTAAGTTAAAGGGAGCTTGATCAGCAAAGCCAGTGGATTTTCCCCCATGGTCGACCTTGATGGTGATGATTTCATCGTTGTTAGTGCACTGCATCATCTTGGCCACATTACTGAGGTTCCTGCCCATGGACATGTTACATTCGCAGTGATAGTGCTCGAAGCCCTCAAATATGAGCAATAGGGAAATGAGGGAAACATGGTTTGATTCCATGGCCTGCAGGGAGAAACTCGTGGCCGAGAAATCGAAGTTACAATCGGTGACAAGGTCCTTGATGGACTCCATCACCTTCTTTAGAAGACTCCCCTGCACAAGCCTTAGTTCCAACATTGTTGCAGTGAAGAAAAAATCTGAGAGAAGAGGACTCCTTCCCTTGTGACAAAGCTCGAGAGAAGATGTAACTCATTTTGAGAGCAGAAATATGGGTTGCGAGCGACTGTGGATGTGTGTTTTAAGATGGAAATGGCATGAAATCTTCTCTATTTTCCTTCCAAAATGAAACATTACACCATATTTGACGAGGGCATCTACCAAAGAAAAATGTTGAGTCCTCTATGTTTGTGGATATGCGGGGATTTTGGAGGAGGCCTGCTATTTTTGGTGAATTCTATACATACACCTCATTCATACACTACTCTTCCAGGCTCCCCTGCAAGGGAAAACTGTGACAGGTTGGTAGGCAATATACAGGTACAGGATAAATATGAGGAACTGCAAACCGAAGAGGAGATTAAAATGAAAAAAGCTTAACTCTAGACATTAATGTGCCAAATTGTTTAGATAATGTAACTCTAGAGATTAATGTGACAAATTGTTTAGAAGTCGTCCCACTACCATCGATATGCACTGGAATACGAGATGAATGACACAAGCAGTAGATGGAAGACTCACCTATAAGTAAATCTGTGACAACTCAGAAGACTCACCTGCAAGTAATCTGTGACAGCTCAGCAGTCATTAAACATGTACTATTAGGATCCAAACTATTTGTTAATTGTCCTCCCCTTACTTTGCGGCATATCGATTAACAAGTAAAGGATCCTCTCCTGGTCTCTCTTGACCTCGTCCCCATCTAGGATCACGAAATGTATTCCTCTCTTGACCTCGTCCCCATCTAGGATCACAAAATGTATTCACATTAGGGCTCCAATATGTCAATACTGTTAATCCTATCTTATACATTGCACGAGCCTCTCTTGATACCGCCACATGAAATTCCAATTACAGTTGTTTTTACTAAATTCAATCCATGCTAAAATAGATTGGTTATACTTGAGTAGTAAACTGTAAACATAGTGACAGATGCTTGAGAATTAAAAATAAGTACAAATTCATGCAACTGTGGCCAATCCTATAAAACTAAAAAATAATTAAAAATTGATTCATTTGGAATAGGGAGAACCTAGTAATTGATTTCTTTGTATATTCTAGCTTTGAATGACATTTATTTTGTAATTTGTATTTCCAATCATCTTTTATATGTCACAATTCTTCTCAAATCTAAGAATCTATGTCTTACGACATTTTCTTTGCAACATCTGGGTACGGTGCTAGTTTATATTTTTTATATTAAATTTTTTAGTAGAAATATGAAGGCGATATGTAATTTATTTTGTGTTTAAAAATTAAGTTAACATGTATCTCTCTTAGAATAAATAAAAAATATTTTCTAAATAAAAAAACATTATTAACTATAATAATAATAAAAAAAATATCTTATGTATATTCACTTAGTTATTCATATAATATAATATAATTTCATTTAAAATAATTAATTTTAAGTAAAAAAATGTGTCGATAAATGTTTATAAATATTTTAACATAAAATTTATGTGAATTATTTGAAGATCCAATTTAACTAATTTATGTGGATCTCAACTTCATATATATTTTTATATATAGAAAAAAAATTAAAATTAAATATTTTAATATATAATACAATTTTCAATATGAATTATCAATAAAATATTTTAATATGAGTTATGACTTATACTTAAAAATATATCAAGATAACTAAAAAAATCATTTTAATGTAATAAAATAAGATGTCTTGATACAAATACTATGTAAAATATTTTAATGTCAAACTATGTATAATATTATAAATTGTTTTGAAAAAATTATGTATATATCATATAAAAGGATTGAAAAAATAACATATTTTTATTAAAACTTTTGAAGTCATTTTAATGTTTTATAATTTGATTTTTTTAATTATATGTTTCGTTTTGAAATCTAAGAAATATTTTTTGGATTTTACAAATAAATTATACACTCTATAAAACATTCTAAAATACAATTTAAATAACAAAAATTACATTTATATAAAATTACATCTGAATTTTTTTTAACTTTTTCAATCTATATTAGTCCATGATTAAAATAAATCCATAATAATTATATTCAACAAATCAACAACCATCAAGTGAATCTATACTAGTTATATTCCACGAACTCATTATGTTATGTTATTCGTACGTTTGCATGTGTGACAAGATTTTCATCACTTGGTGCATTGATAGTATCCAATAGTATTGGTATGTACACGGAATTCCATCTATGCCCCCCATTACGGTTGAAATTTTATAAGTGAATTCCTTGATACCCATCAAAATGAATATATTTTGAAATTTCATTTATGTAGCCAATAATCTTGTAATCACTGGTTTATTTATTAACTAGTTGTTAAGTTATTTGTTAGAATCTTGTAAACATTTACTCTTATTATATTGAAAAAGAATTTTGTAGATAGAAATTTAATTTTGAATAATGAACACTGATTATGGAATTGGTTCCATAAGTAAAACACTGATAGTAAAAAGTAAATTCAAGATCTGAGGGTGGTTGAACAGAATTCAGTTGAAACAGTTGCCCAACCTCTGAGGATAAAGATAGAATCCCAGTGAGGTTTAAGGGTTCTCTATTTCTGATCTGAAGAAAGGAAATTACTAGAAAAGATTCATGTACTAGTAATAACTAGTAACTCAAATTTTATTTGGACACTGGAATTGGAGACTGGACCGGACTGTCCCGAGGTCTCTTCCAAAATTTTTGTTCACCACAAGGCTCGGGGTTGGAGCATAGGGGAGAGTTGGAGGACGTAATAGCCTCACTCGTGAACGGGAGGCAAATTATCAGTCACATAAAAGTAGACAGATAAGTATACTCTGTTACTGTAAATTGAGAATAGAAGTTTTGTAATAATTACAGATCTGGTTATTCAGTAGGAAACTTTCCTGTTCTTTTATGTTACAGTTAATAGAATTCTAAAACAAGTATTTATCGCTAGTTAAACATGAAAGAGAGGACCGTAAACCCAGACCCCTCTAAAGAAGGTTCTAGGTAGATCATCCTCGATAGCTATAATATTACACGGACAGATATGGTCTGGACATATTCTTTAACTAGATGCATAAAGAAATATAGCTGAACTGGAAGAAAAATAATAGAAATACAGATTTAGTGAGTAGTTCTGATTATGTTTATTAAAAATCGATATATTTATTATAACAGTGTAAAAGAGAACACTCTAGTAATGGAGTTATAATTACACAAGAATTGACAAATCTTTTGCAAAAGTAAACTCAATAGTAACAACTGAAAACATTAGCATTGTTGAAAAAGGAAACAAATAGTCCTGAAGAGGGAATTTTCCCAAAGCAACCATTAGGGTAGAACACGGCATAGTAAATAATTACATTTGTATATTTCAGTATAAACAGAAGCATATCAAAAAGATAATCCAATGAAGATAGAGTTTAACAATGGCAAAAGAATTAAGTTGCAAGCAGACTATTATCGTGAGCCATAGCTCAGGAGCGATAACGAACATTATTGGAGAATTTCAAGTAAACTATTAAGTATCATAACCACATTAACAACCTGAGAGAATTTAGAATACAACGATTTTCTTCTCTATTATTCAGTCGTAGCTTAAAAAAAATGTATGATGCAAGTAAAACCCTTACGATAGCGAAAAATTCCATTCTAGGCAATAACAGTTATTACAGATCAAAGCAAGAGAAATAATTTATATACTAACAGAAGTCTTAATGTTAAATATACACTTCCTAGTGAGGCATTGTCCACAACGCAAGGTTAAGTCCTCATTTTAAAAAAAATGAGAGTTCTCGAGGACCGAACGAACTGAAAGAATAATGCATTTATACAAGAATAAAAAAACCCACTTTAGACTGAGCCTCGAAACATGGATTCATGGCTTTAATGAAAAGATAAGCAAAAGATTAATTTAATCATTGGTCAAACATTGAAGGAGAGAATCCTCGCCTGCATGGTAAGCAGAGGCGAAAATTACAACTTGGAATTCTAAGAAAATGCCAGAGGAAGCGTTCTTGTTACATACCAACTGGGACAGTTGAAGACGGAGGAACTTTGCTTGATATTTGAACCATCGCAGAGCCTGTCGAGTTGTTCCTACCATAAAACAATTAAAAGAATATAACAGTAAGCGCCAAACGAAAATCCCGACTTGAATATAAGGGAGGGTTCCAAAAATAATAAAGAATAAACAACGCATATCATCCCTAAAGAATTCTGTTAAAAGAAATAATAATTTACCTGTTGTATTTAGCCCAGAGACCCTTGCAATGCGAAGAGGAGCTGTGAAGGCGTTGGGTGCTCATCCATCGAGAGGCGGCCATAAAGAAACAACAGTTCTGTGCCAGAAGAACTAAAAATGGATCTCTGAAGTTTAACACAATACCTTGCAAAGATTTCACAAAGTAATAGTGACAAAATCCAGCCGTGATGCCTATCTCTATAACCGTCGATAGCATGCGGAGGCGATGAAGGCGTAGCAAAGGTCAAGAACCTCTCTACAGTGAAAAAAAAACACAATGAAGCCGAAACGGGATATGGGGGGGGGGAAACAGTTGAGTTACCCTAAAAACTCATTGAACTTCTCACCTCTGTTGATCGCGAGGAGATCGAATCGAATGGTGGATAGGGTGCCATGTAAACTGATACAGCTGTAGCCGTAACCTAAGATCCGGATTCACATAAATGCTGGAGAATTAACGAGATTGGAAAATTAAACAATTACCCTTTGTAATCAATATTCACAGGTTTGATGCCTTGGGATATGGTGTAGGAGATCGAATTTTATTATAAACCAAATCTAAGAGTACGTATAATCAAATGGGGTTCAGTCACCCATGTTATACATGGTACCATACGTTAGAAACATTAATGATGCCAACACATTTTAATTGCAAGCCTAGAGATACGGGTAGGTTAATATACAATTGTTTTATAGCTTGGTAAACTTTAGAAGAAGGATAGTATAATAAGTTCGCATATGATTATGTATTGAATGATTGTAGAATGATTATTTCAGTGGTAAAATTTTTATTTATTATGGTAAGTTTACTGTGATATATATATATGGTAGATGTTACAAGTGGTATCAGAGCAGTGTTGTAATGCTGGGACCCTCAAGGGTCAACTAACATTGTAAGTTGTGTATTAATGATGCACAAAGAAAGAGTTTAGCAGGATAATATGAGGCGGACAATGACACAACAACCACCTCCGAGCGTTGGAGAGACACAGCCCCGATCTGAATTAAACCTAGAAATGTGGATACATCTGGGGGTAGAACAGCACCAGCAAACAATTCGGTTATTGGAGGAAAATCAATGTCAAACTAGAATACTCTTAAACACTATACAGAAGATACAAAAAGAGATGGAAAAATTGCGAGACGATAATGCATGACTGATGCAAGAACAGGAGAGGATATTGAAAAGTCTCTCTGATAAACAAAATCAAGAAAATGAAAAGCCAAGTACTGATAGAGAGTTTCAGGAAAGAAATGAACAGCAAACCAGAGATCATGATAGAGACAGAATGGAAAGGAGTCAGTCGCAGCGTAGTAACCGAAATAAGAATTATAATGAAGCTGAATCTGATAATGTATCAGATCAGAAAGAAACAAAAAGGCAGAAGGTAGAGCTTCAAGGTGAATTTACGAAAATAAAACCCCCTATGTTTGATGGATTAAAGGAGGAAGTAGCTGAAGCGTGACTGATTAATATGAATAAATATTTTCAAGTATATGAATACAGCAGTAATCTTAAGGCAAGATTAGCTATTTATCAGCTAAGGGAGAAAGCCACCTTCTGGTGGGAGGAAGTGAAAAATGTTTGTAGTATAGATGACCAAGATGTAACTTGGGATGCATTTACATCTTGATCAAGGACATGGTGCAAATTCTGTTTGAAGATAGAAGAGAAAGAACTAAACTTTGTGAGAAATTGTTTGCTATGAAGCAAGAGAAGGAAGAAATTCTTCAAAGAATAAATTATATGGAGATGCAACTCCATGAAGCCCAAGAGGCTTTGACCAATAACATGCGTGAAGCAGAGGTAATTCACTCTAATTTGTCTTCAATTTCCTCATCAGATAAATGTGTTGGTTCATTTGAAAAGCACACTAGAGGTATAGGGTCCAAGTTAATGTTAAAAATGGGATACAAAGGTAAGGGTTTAGGCAAGCATGCACAAGGCATGATTGATCCTATTTTGGTTGAGGAACGACCTAAGAAATTTGGTCTTGGTTATGTTCAATCTAATGGTAAAGACTCCAAAGCCATGAAGGCATGTGAGGAAAATTCAAAGAGAAATTTTGTTGCAAGTTCTAAACCACAAGCATGTCAAGTTTGTTTTCAAGTTGATTGCCATTGTTTTAAGCCTATGTTGCAGCAAGAAGATTGTAGACATGCAACTTATGGTGAGCATGCAAGTTCAGACAGTTTTCAAGACATGAACACTGATGTTAGTCTGCAAAAGAAAGCTGGAACCTCTACTAGTTCATTTCCTCAAAAGGAAAAAAGGATGAACATGCAAAGCATTATTTGAAGTATAATTCTTCCCATAGTCAAGTTGATTATGTTTCTACAAGGCATGAAAATTCTGCATGCTTAAATGGAAGAAAGAGTTGTTGTGCATATTGTGGTATGTTTAACCATGATGTTTCGAGATGCTGGAAGAGGATGAAGGCATATAGGAAGCAATTGAGGCGAAGGAAACTTGTAAATAAGGTGCATAAGATTTGCACATATTGCCAGAAGAGGGGACATCTTGTTTCCCAGTGTTGGGCATTGCATCCAACTAATCGTCCCAAGCATTTGCAGCAAGAGGACAGAAAGACTGGTGAAGGTGGAAACAAAGATTCCATCATTGATGTGAGAATAGATGTTTCACGTGAAGAATATTTTGAGCAGAAAAAGTTGTCGTGGAAGTGTCTTGGTGAGAAGTGGTTTGACTTGTTGACATAGTAAGGCATACACTCATTTGTACATATGAAAATTTCACTTATGTATGCATGTTTTATGTTATAATATCACATTTGTTTGAGCCACCTTGGATTGATGATTAAGGAAGCGATGTTCGGCTACCTTCAGTAAATTTCTCGCCAGAAATTTCTGAGTGAGTGCAAGGAAGATAGTTCTTGACAAGAGGACAAGTGCATCTAGGAAGGGAAGTGTCGACTACCTTCTAGTTGTAGTTCAAAGGCACTATCCATGCAAGGCAAGTGTATGGAGGCTGAAAATAAGAGGGTTTTATACTCTCATTTACTGTACAGATCAATATGTCAGTCTTTTGGGGTCCAAAAGATTCCTAATGGGGAGGTGTGATCAGAACTAGATCATGGACCTAAGTGATAGCTCAAAATTCAAAGTGTTTGGAAGTGTGTTGAACCTGAGCGACCTAATAGATCTCGTCGTCTTGATTTCAACACTACAAACGGTTCGAAAAAACAACACCGTATGAAGAAGCTATCCAAGTTTGAAAAGTTCAGTAAACTGCAAAATTTGGACTTTGACCAAGTTTGACTTGGAATTGGGAAAAATTAAAAAGAGAATATTCCATGGAATATTCCTGGAATATCCCTCAAAATATTCCATTTGGAATAACTAGTGTTGGATAAGTGCCACATTGTTGTTCCCAAATTGGGTGCACATTTTTTAAATCAAACCAATCATGGGTTGCCACGTGGCAAGCCTAGAGGCTGCCACCGTGGCCTAGGTTTGGTCATGTAAAATTTTTGGACTGCACCGAAGTCGAATGCAAGACCTGCTGCCCCTGCACATAATGGCTTAACCAACTCCCCTTATTGTGTTACTTAATCGTATAAGGATTGCGGTGATATTTGGAGTTTAACGGTTTTTGGTATGGGGATTTGGGGGGGCAGCCACCACCATGTCGCCTTAGCGCCAAGACCGCAAACCAAAGCTTTTAACCTTCAGAAAAATGGTTACACCCGCCATTATTAAACCTGTCACATGCATTTAAACACCGAAGGTTATGTGTTTAACAACGTGGTTTTATTGCAATGAGTTATGTTAACAACGCACTTGACCGTGGAGAGTTTGAACATTCTTCCAGCTTTTAAAATAACCATTAAATGCCACGGTTAGAAGTGGAAGAATTTTTGGCACCCACTCAAATTTTTTGGATTCTCCGAATCTAACTGGAGTTAAGTCCAGTTATCCACAATTAGTGGATCTTTTTTGGGTGTCATTGGGAAAAAGGAGTTCAAGCTCTATCTTGAGCTAGATTCGACCAATTTTGGAGTGCCCATAGTCAATTTCGACTATCTCCAACATTCCAAACTCATTGATGAGGGTTGTAGAGCCATCAGAGGAATTTTGAGTAGGTTTTTTCTTTAGAGAAGTTCTAGGGGCCACTAGGGCCACCATGGGCCAATCGCAGTTTGAGGCCTAGCCAGGGGAGCTAGAGGCCTTATTTATAAATCCAATAGTCAATTTTGGATTTTTTAGACATTATGGAACTAATGGTGTAGTTTTTAGAGCCCATTGATTGAGGTTTCAGAAGCTTTTGAGGACTTCAAGAGGTCGATAACCCAGCAGAGAAGTTTCCAGTGACCCTAGTGCCAAGGGGTGTCGACAAGTGTTGGAGGCGAAACCGGAGCAGCCGTAGGCCATTTTAAATGAACCAATAGTCTATTATGACTATTTTTGGAATTCTGAATCAATGAAAGGATTTTCAAAGCCATTTGAATAATTCTAGATCTTGAGAAGCTACATGGAAGTTTTGGGAAGCTAAGTGCCAATCGTGGAGGAAGGCCTAGTTCAGGGATGCAATGCTCATTTTGAGAAAACGATCAGTCCATTTTGGAGGTATGATATGCGTTGGAGGTAGTAGGTAAGGTTTCAGGGATAGAAAAATAATTCTTAAGGATTTTGTACCACAGAGAATCTCAGTGTAGCTTAGAACACCGATAGAAGGAATCAAGTCTAAGGGAGCCTAGATTTGTTTTTAGAGTGATGACATCCATGACAAGGATATAGATGGGTATTATAAGCCCTTTGGTTCAGTTTAGTAACCATTGGAGTTAAATGTGGAACTTGTAAAAGAAACTTTACCATAATCCCAAAGAGCCAAGTCAAGATGACAAGAGCTCAAGGACACATAGCCCACGATATTCAGATAAACTCCTACATTAATTTTGTTGTTATGTGTGGATTTTTATTTGCTTAATTATATTTTTGTTACAAATTTTTAATTTCAGCAAGAACAAATGGACATAAGACACTTAAACAGTTAAAAATCATACACCTACTTCAAGTACAAAATTCTACAAATGTGAAGTATAAGCTATATTTTTTATTTTTTTAACTAAGTGAGAGGTTATTGAAAAGCATAACAAGTTATCCAACCCATTTTCGGATCAGGTTGGTATCAGAGCACTTGGTTTCTTGATTGACATAGCAATAGCTTGCTTGTTTGACTTGAAAGGTGTTTAAACAGTGCAAAAGAATTTGACTATTTGCAAATTGACTATTGCTTGAGTTTGCTAGAGGTGAAGGGAAAGCTACTGATAGCTATGTCCAGGAGAGGACAAGAAGGAAGAAATGGATGAAGGCATCTTCCTTACCTAAAGGACCTCAAGGAAACCCTTGAAGCACAATAAGGGTTTGTTTGCAAAAGGCTGCTTGAATAAGAGCTAGACTCTACATCCATTTTCTTCAAAAGATTTGTCAATTGTTTTTGAAAGCTTTGTGAATTTTGTTGAAGTTATTTAGTTCATTTTCATGATGACAACTTCTTCAAATGAGGTTTAAAAAACCTCCTCCTTCACAATATTCTTCGATGAAAACATGAAGCAAGACTTCTACATCTTGATCAAGGACATGGTGCAAATTCTGTTTGAAGATAGAAGAGAAAGAACTAAACTTTGTGAGAAATTGTTTGCTATGAAGCAAGAGAAGGAAGAAATTCTTCAAAGAATAAATTATATGGAGATGCAACTCCATGAAGCCCAAGAGGCTTTGACCAATAACATGCGTGAAGCAGAGGTAATTCACTCTAATTTGTCTTCAATTTCCTCATCAGATAAATGTGTTGGTTCATTTGAAAAGCACACTAGAGGTATAGGGTCCAAGTTAATGTTAAAAATGGGATACAAAGGTAAGGGTTTAGGCAAGCATGCACAAGGCATGATTGATCCTATTTTGGTTGAGGAACGACCTAAGAAATTTGGTCTTGGTTATGTTCAATCTAATGGTAAAGACTCCAAAGCCATGAAGGCATGTGAGGAAAATTCAAAGAGAAATTTTGTTGCAAGTTCTAAACCACAAGCATGTCAAGTTTGTTTTCAAGTTGATTGCCATTGTTTTAAGCCTATGTTGCAGCAAGAAGATTGTAGACATGCAACTTATGGTGAGCATGCAAGTTCAGACAGTTTTCAAGACATGAACACTGATGTTGGTCTGCAAATGAAAGCTGGAACCTCTACTATTTCATCTTCTCAAGAAGGAAAAAAGGATGAACATGCAAAGCATCATGTGAGGTGTAATTCTTCCCATATTCAAGTTGATTATGTTTCTGCAAGCCATGAAAATTCTGCATGCTTAAATGGAAGAAAGAGTTGTTGTGCATATTGTGGTATGTTTAACCATGATGTTTCGAGATGCTGGAAGAGGATGAAGGCATATAGGAAGCAATTGAGGCGAAGGAAACTTGTAAATAAGGTGCATAAGATTTGCACATATTGCCAGAAGAGGGGACATCTTGTTTCCCAGTGTTGGGCATTGCATCCAACTAATCGTCCCAAGCATTTGCAGCAAGAGGACAGAAAGACTGGTGAAGGTGGAAACAAAGATTCCATCATTGATGTGAGAATAGATGTTTCACGTGAAGAATATTTTGAGCAGAAAAAGTTGTCGTGGAAGTGTCTTGGTGAGAAGTGGTTTGACTTGTTGACATAGTAAGGCATACACTCATTTGTACATATGAAAATTTCACTTATGTATGCATGTTTTATGTTATAATATCACATTTGTTTGAGCCACCTTGGATTGATGATTAAGGAAGCGATGTTCGGCTACCTTCAGTAAATTTCTCGCCAGAAATTTCTGAGTGAGTGCAAGGAAGATAGTTCTTGACAAGAGGACAAGTGCATCTAGGAAGGGAAGTGTCGACTACCTTCTAGTTGTAGTTCAAAGGCACTATCCATGCAAGGCAAGTGTATGGAGGCTGAAAATAAGAGGGTTTTATACTCTCATTTACTGTACAGATCAATATGTCAGTCTTTTGGGGTCCAAAAGATTCCTAATGGGGAGGTGTGATCAGAATTGGATCATGGACCTAATTGATAGCTCAAAATTAAAAGTGTTTGGAAGTGTTTCAAACCTGAGCAACCGGATATATTTCGTCTTCCTGATTTCGTCGTTGTGAACGGTTCAAAAAACTGACACCGTATGAAGAAGTTATCGCAATTTGAAAAGTCTAGTAAACTACAAAATTTGGACTCTGACCAAGTTTGACTTGGAATTGGGAAAAATTAAAAAGAGAATATTCCTAGAATATTCCTTGTAATATTCCCTATAATATTATTTTTGGACCTAACAGTGTTGGACAAGTGGCACATTTTTTTTCACAGATTGGGTGCACTTGTTTTAAATTAGACTAATCATGGGTTGCCACGTGGCCCAAGCTCGGCCACGTAAAATTTTTGGACTACACCAAAGTCAAATGCGAGACCTACTTCTCATGCATAGAACGACTTAACGAACTCCCCTAACCGTGTTACTTAACTGTATAAATATTGCAGTGATATTTGAATTTTAACGATTTTCGGTATGGGGGTTTGGGGGGCCAGCCCCAAGGGGCCGGAGCCCACCATGTGGCCTTAGTGCCAATACCATGGGCCAAAGCTTTTAACCGTTGGCAAAATTATTATATGCGTCGTTATAAAACCTATCACATGCATTTAAACACCAAAGGTTATGTGTTTAACAATGCAGTTTTATTGCAATGAGTTACGTTAACCGCCCACTTGACCGCGAAGAGTTCAGACATATGTCCAGCTTTTAAACTAACCATTAAATTCCATGGTTATAAGTGGCGGAATTTTTGGTTCCCACTCAAATTCTGCGGATTCTTCGAATCTAACTAGAGTTAAGTCCAGTTCTCCACAATTGGTGGAGATTTTTTGGGTGTCATTGGGCAAAAGGAGTTCAGGCTCTATCTTGAGCTAGATTCGACCAATTTTGGATGCCAACAGTCAATTTTGACTATCTCCAACATTCTAGACTCATTGGTGAGGGTTGTAGAGCCATCAGAGGACTTTTGAGGAGGTTTTTGCTTCATAGAAGTTCTTGGGGCCACTAGGGCCACCATGGGCCAACAACAGTTTGAGGCCTAGCCAGGGAAGCTAGAGGCCTTATTTACGAATCCAATAGTCAATTTTGGATGTTTCAGAAATTTTGGAAATAATGGTGTGGTTTTCAGAGCCTTTAGAGGAATTTTGAAGGCTGAGATGCTTCAATGAAGTTCCAAGGGCCATTAGTGTCGGCTTTTGCCAACAGCAGTTCGGGGCCTAGCTAGGGAAGCTAGAGACCTTATGTAGCAAACCAATAGTAATATCTGACTTTAATGAGAACTCTGAATCATTGATTGAGTTGGAATAATCTTTTGAGGACTTCTAGAGGTACAGAACCCAGCAAAGAATTTTTCAGTGACCCAAGTGCCAGGGGGTGCTGACAGGTGTTGGAGGTGAAACCGGAGCAGCCAGAGGCCATTTTCAATGAAAAATAGTCCATTATGACTATTTTTTGCATTCTGAATCCAATGAAGGGATTTTCATAGCCATTTGAAGAATTCTAGATCTCAAGAAGCTACAGGGAATTTTTGGGCAGCCCAATGCCAACTGTGAAGGAAGGCCTAGTTTTGGGATGCAATGCTCATTTGAAGAAAACGATCAGTCCATTTTGGAGGTCTGATATGTGCTAGAGGCATTAGGTGAGGTTTCAAGGATAGAAAAATACTTCTGAAGGATTTTGTGCCACAGAGAAGCTCAGTGTCGCTTAGAGCACCGATAGAAGGAATCAAGTCTAAGGGAGCCTAGATATGTTTTCAGAGTGATGACAACCATGACAAGGATATAGATGGTATTCTAAGCCCTTTGGTTCAGTTCACTCACCATTGCAGTTAAGTGTGGAACTTGTAAAAGAAACTTTACCATAATCCAAAAGAGCCAAGTCAAGATGACAAGAGCTCAAGGAGACGTAGCCCACGATATTTAGGTGAAATCCTAGATTAATTTTATTGTTATGTGTGGATGTTTATTTGCTGCATTATATTGCTGTTAGACATGTTTAATTTCAGAAAGAACAAATGGACTTAAGACACTTAAAAAGTTAAAAATCACACACCTACTTCAAATACAAAATTCTGCAAATGTCAAGTATAAGTTAGATATTTTATTTATTTAACTGGGTGGGAGGTTCTTGAAAAGAATAAAAAGTTATCCAACCCATTTTCAGATCAAGGAAAGGGAAATAAAGCCAAGTGAAAGAAGGCCTAAGGCAAGGTAGAGACCATCTAGAACTATGGCAAGAAGAAGAACCTAAAAAAAATTCAAAAATTTTTTCACTCTCATGAATATGGACAATATGCAATCAAGTGTCCACACAATAAATCTGGGAATAAGCATGTAAGGGGAGCAGGAGATGATGCTCTCACATCACAATTTGAATTGGATTTCACCCTCATTGCATGCATGGCAATTATTGTACGAGGTACTGTATGGTACTTAGATTTGAGTGCTTCATTTTATATGACAAGAAATAAGGAGTTATTCAATGGCCTGGAGGAGAAGTACATAAAATTACACATAGAAGATATAGTACCGAAGGCATTGAAATTTTCACATTTAAGAGGGACTCAATCTCTCATATTTAGCTAAAGAATGTAATTTATGTGCATGGTCTAAAGAAAAAATTAGTTTTGTAGTTGTACTTGAGGACGGAGGAAATGATGTGGTCTTTAGTAAAGGGAAATCCTATGTGAAGCATGTTTCTACTCGACAAGTAAAACATATTAGTGTTCGAGTTAAAAATATCTACAAACTAGAGGTAGATTTCACCATTTATTTATTTATACCTCCAAAAGTGAGGTGGGGTGGAGTAGAGCCTTACTCTTAGAGTCACAAAGATTGGAGATGATAGAAGATATAGTACCAAAGGGATTGGAATTGTCACCTTTAAGAGGGACTCAAGATCTAATATTCAGCTAAATAATGTAATGTATGTGCATAGTGTGAAGAAAAATTTATTTTTTGTAGTTGTACTTGAGGACGGAAAATATGATGTGGTGTTCAGTAAAGGAAAATTTTGTTTGAGGCATGTTTCTACTAGACAAGTAAAACATATTAGTGTTCAAGTTTAAAATGTCTACAAACTAGAGGCAAATTTTTCCATGTATTTATTTATACCTCCAGGAGTGAGGTGGAGCAGTGTAGAGCCTTAGTCTTAGAGTTGTAAAGATTTGGGAGGGTCCATGTTGGCCCTCATTTTTTATCCAATTTTGCTTAATTAAATAAACTTAATTTCCATGATATCAATCCATATACACCCTATTTTGACCAATTTATGCATATATAGGTATATAAATTATGTTTTGCATTTTTTAGATGTTTTTACAAAAATTGGATTTTAAGTGCATTTTTTTACAGGACTAAAAATTCTCGTAATGGATTCATTGAAGTCATACTTGCAGGACACCTAGGCATGATTTGAGCACATATCTATAAATATTGGGAACTAATAATGGATGTGCACCTATTGCTTTGGTCAAACTGAGCTAAAACATTCATGGTCAAAGCTGGTCAAATAAGACCTGTCAGTCATAAAATCCCTATGAAATAGGCCAAACTTAGCATTTTATGGGATTTTCCACATTTTGAGTCATTGGATGGATGAGCTCGACCAGAATAGATGGGATAATGATAGACATGGCTGTTAGATACATTTTAGTTAATTTTTTTTTCATATTTTTCTATTTAAGGCAAGAATATTGAAGGCATGAATATGTAGAATTTGTATGATTTCACTTTGATATTTTTGAAATTTGAGAGATAATTGAAGAACTGATTCTATATTCTTTCTATTGTTCTATATGGTGAATTCTTGATTGAGTTTCAGTAGCTGAGAAGTAATTGCAGTGTGCGAGGCAAGGTTGGAGGGCCCCCACACCGAGCTAAGTGCACTTTTTGGTTAATTTAGCTAAATTTTCTTAAACTAGTTTTGTTTCATATTTAATTAGTTAATTAGATTTATGATGATATGTTATGATTTTTGATGAATCTTAATCTAAATTCTAATCTTCATATGAAGGGTCAAATCAGTGTTTAAGTTAAACACTCCTTTTATCTGATCAAAGAATAGAAACTAGAATATCTTTCTTGCTTTTGTTTAAAGTGATTTTTTGAATTTCCAGTTTTCTTACAATGGAATTAATTATGAATGAATTTATAAAAAAGGACAAAAAGAACCTCCTTAGTTAGGATCCTCTTCCATTATTATTTTATGCATCTTGAGCTATTGTTCATTAGTGATTTTGATTTTTGTTCATGAATTAGTATTGTAAAGAAGTTCAACCAAGTTCTCCTAAGTTAGGAGCTTATTCTTCTGCTTCTTACATATTGAATTAGAAATTATTTAGTTAAATTTTATATTTTTAATATGCATTTCCTTTAAGTTCAATAATTCATCTTCTAAAATTGACTGTAGTTGAAATCCATATATTTTGGATATGCTTCCAAGTTTTACAAACCCGGATTGATAATAAAATACTTGTGTTAGTTTACCTAGTAAACAGACCCAACATTTTTGGCGTCGTTTTCGAGGAAGCATATTTCAAATTAGTAAAATAGGTAGATTAAAAAAAAAAACAACAACAACAACAACAACAGAAACATAGTTTTTCTTTTAGTATGTTTCTTTATGCCTAGAGATAGAGATCAGAAGGGTAGATTCATCAAACAAAACCCCCAAACAATTCAACCATCCATAGGACTAACAAAACCAGTTGCTAGAAGACCTACTCTAGAGGAATTAGAGGAAAAATAGAGATCGGGACAAAAATTACTCTAATTGAAAGATAGACCTTGTTGGCCTTAGAGGTAAAATGAAAGAAATCACCAAAAGAAACTCCTTTCCTAGGAAAACAAAAGGAAACCAGAAAACCATTTGTTGAACAATTAGAACAACATGTCCTTGAACAAATTAAGATAGTTGAGGAAACACCAAATTAACCTCATATTGAAACATTACAAATTTCTGAACATAAAATGACTGAAGAAGGAGAAGGATATAATATGCCAATTATGAATCCTAAACAAAGAATTGAATATGAGAGACAACAAAGAGAATGGAAAAGAAAAATAGAGGAAGAAAGAAAATTAGAAGTAGAGAGAAAGAGAGAGGAAGACAAAAGAATAGAAGCACAAAGAAGGAGAGAGGAAGAAGCAAAAGGAGAAAATGAAAACAAAGGGCTACATGATAATGAACAAGAAAATGGTAATGATCAAGAAGCTACTTTTGGCTTTCCAATATTAGGCACAAGAGAAATACTAGGAGAAGAAGTGAAAATGAAAAACACTCCACTTTCTGTGTTGGCCAACTTTTATGGAATGTCAACAGAAGATCCTGATTCATTTATGTTCAAATTTGATATCTTACGTAGAACTTATGAATACACATATGACACACACATGCTCCGTCTCTTTCCTTCTACTTTGAAAGCAGCAACATTAAACTGGTTTATGGGTTTAGGATAACATACCATTACTTCTTGGGATGATATGAAGAAATTTTTTCTTAAAAAGTATCAAGCTTACTGTAGGGCTAGAGACTCAAAAGAAGATATTTTTAGAATGAAACACCAACAAGATGAAATTTTTGAGGAGTATTTAGAAATATTTATTTACAATCTACAAAAATCCAAACAACATTCTCTAAATCTTGATACTATCCACACATTTTTTCATAAGGGTATCAGAGATGACTACTTATATATTCTCAATGTGATGGGCAAAGGAGATATCTCAAACCTACCATTTGATGAAATTGTTGAACTTTTTCAGAAATATTCTAGGGGAAGATCAAAAAGTAGAAAAAGGGATGTTACATAAATATCTTCCAAATCTGTGGCAAGTGGAGTAACAATAGTAGAAATAGGAAGTTTATTAGAAAATTTTAAAATGGATCTCTTAAGCACTTTGGGAACACAAGTACATGTATTAAAAGAAAAGAAGAAGAAAGAAGAACAAGATCAAATCTAAGAAATATTTTGTCCAAAGTGTAGGCAGAAAAATCCACTTGAAGAATGGCCTTTAGAAGGTATACAAGTGTGTGGAATTTTTACGAAGAATCATGCAATTGAAAACTGTCCAAAATTGAAAGAATTTCAAATGGAAGAAGTACAAGGGATATATTCTCTGTACTATATGGCACCAAGGAGACCTTGGAAACCAAGGATGCCTCAAAAATTCCCTCAACAAAACCCCCAGAATTATCAGTATCCTCCTTAGAATTCATGGAACACTCCAATGCCATGGAAGGCTTGGCCTTCGCAACAATATCAAAACCAACCTACACAAGGTTGGAGAGGATATAGTTATGGAAACCAGCCACCTAAACAAATGTACCCTCAAAAATATCAATATAAACAACCATACCCTCAACAACCATTCCAATACCAACAATTCCAGCAACATCCGCAATCAATGCCATTTCCACCACAAAATCCTGCACCAATGCTAACTCAACCTCAGCAGCTTCAAATGCCTTCTTACCAACCACCTCCTAAACCAACACAATTTCCAACTCATCCAGTATCTAATCTAAGTAACAAAGTGGATAAACCAGCATACAATGTAGAAGAAGAAACATACTTTCCTACATATTATATTCTTCCTATACAAAATGTCCACTTAAGGTCTGGGAAGGTGTTACTCAAAGATTCTCCTCCAATCATAGAAGAAAAAACTGAACAAGGAGAACAAACTCAAAAATCTCATCCAAAAAATCAAATTCAGAAAGGAAAAGCTATTATGACTCAAACACCACCCTATCTAGAGAGGTTAGTACAGCAGAAAATTCTAATCTCTCAGTCTGGATTTGATGTTTTGGATGAATTGAACAATGCATATGTCAAAATTCCTTTGTTACGGGCAATAAAATATATTCCAATTTATGCAAAAACAATAAAGGAGGTATGCATCAATAAAACTAGCAGAAGGAAAATAGATCCACCCACAATCTAGGTCATTGGTAGATTAGCTAGTCTCATGTCTACAACGACAACAATTGAAAAATATATTGATCCTAGGATCCCTATGGTTACCATCTTGATCAATAGTTTTTCAGTTCCAAACACTTTAATAGATTTGGGAGCAGGTCTAAATGTTATGACTATAGAGACTATGAAACATTTGAACTTGAAAAATATTAGACCTATACTACAATTTTAGAGCTTGCAGACAGATCTAAAGTTGTATCAGAAGGAATATTAGAAGATATCATCATCTCTTTGGATTCATGGGATTATCCTGTAGACTTCCTCATTTGCAGCCGAAAACAAATTTAGGAGGCCATCCTTTAAGTTTAGGCAGACCATGGTTAGCCACATAAGATGCCTTCATTGGATGCAGATCGAGAAGTATTATTATTTCACATGGGGATGAAAGGAAACATGTTACACTCTATCCTCCAGCACAATATACATCTTTATTATTATGGCTTGATGGACAAGAAAAATAGGAAACTCAATCTGTTCTCAGTATTAATCAAGTCTATAATTTTAGAGAAGAGGAAGAAAATGAGGATGTATTAGACCTTTTCATCTCAGAACCAGATATTTCAGAGTAACTTAGAATAACACAATATGAAGTTGCAAGTCATATTTTAACTCAGTGTTTTCAGGAAAACTGTACTATTCAATCACTCCAAAATTTATTTGAAATTATTTTTCTTGTTAAGTCAATTACCAATTCACAGAGTAAAATCATCGAAATCAACCCTAGAAGGAATTCGAATATTGGCAATAACTTACCATCATCATAAGAACAAGATGTAATAGCACTGTTACAGAAATAATCAAAAGCTTTTTCCTGGGATTACACAGACATGCAGGGGATTCATCCAAAGACATGTATTCACCACATTTACACAGATGATCAAATCAAACCAGTGAGACAACCAAAAATAAGAATGAATCCTATGATGAAGGAAATAGTGAAAGAAGAATTGTAGAAATCGTTACAAGTTAGATTCATCTATCCTATTTCTGAAGTCAATGGTTTTCTCCCTTAGTTGTGGTGCCTAAGAAAAATGGAAAGTGGAGAATATGTGTAGAGTACAGAGAGCTCAATAAAGCCACATTAAAAGATCATTTCCCTTTACCATTTATTGATCAAGTACTAGATTCATTAGCTGGGAATGTAATTATAGGTCAATTTGGGCACCATTCCCAATGACCTGGTTAACTAGACATCATCCCCAGAGCCAATGAATAGGGTATATCATCCCCTATCATTTCAGTTGCTACATGCCCTAAGACAAAGAACAAGGACAAATCATTTATGACTTTCATTTCCAAAGGTTCCCAAGATTTGAAGTTTATAATATATCATATGAGAGCTCACTAACGCTGCCTCTAAAGGGACTAAGTGCGTTGCATATGCAGGTAACCCCATTCAAGGGTTTTTTGAAAAGCACTTCTCGACATTCATGGGTGCATTGGTCACATTGGAAGCTACAGCAAGCACGACAGAAGTAGAATAGGAAGCGCTTGGACTCCAAGTAAGTTCTTTGATCTGTTCTGTGTGTCTATTTACTGTTAGGAAAATTAGTTTCAAAGTCTTTAACCTATTTTTCTAGATGAGCACTACATATAGGGAAGAATGTTTTATCTGTAATCCATAATTTCGCATAACAGGGAATAAATTATTTTCTTTTCTTAATGGATTTAGTGGATAAAATTAGGTTAAGATAGCATTGGAAGACTTGGATAAAACAAAATTTACTTGTCCATGGGGAACATTTGCATATAATGTTTTTCCCTTTGGGTTATTTAATGCACCTTCTACTTTTCAGAGAGCGGTCCTTGCAATCTTTTATGATCTAATCCATGAATGTGTAGAGGTCTACATGGATGATTTCATTGTATATGGCAGAACATTTGATGATTGTTTAAAAAAAATTGAAAAAGTTTTGAAAAGATGCATAGAGACAAATTTGTCTCTTCGAGGACCAAATTGGTCATTTCCATTTCATATATCTACTGATGCATCTAACACTGCTATAGGAGCATCACTTGGACAGAAAAATAACCAGTTTAATTATGCCACATTCTTCATAAGAAAAAACTTAACACCGACAGAATTGAACTATACAGTTACATAAAAAGAAATGTTAGTTGTAGTGCATGCAGTTAATAAGTTGGCATTACATAACAGGTTATCAAGTATTCATTCACACAGATTATTCAGCCATAAGATATTTAATGAACAAAGAAATTACAAATGGAAAAATTACTAGATGGTTGTTATTGATGCAAGAATTTAACATCATTGTACAAGATTAACTAGGTAAGGATAATCAAGTAGTAGACTTTCTATTAAGACTTCATTCACCTGGTGATCCAAATCTTGTTTTAGATAATTTCCCAGATGAACATCTATTTGCTATAACTGTTAAAACTCTATGGTTTGCAAATGTAGCCAACTATTTATCATCTGGAATCCTACCATTCCTTTACACAAATAAACAGAAAAGAAAGATAATAAGAGAAAGTGCTAGATGTAGTTGGGTCAATGGTGACCTCTTTTATACTAGTTCTGATCTAAAAATAAGAAAATGTGTTAGAGAAGATGATATTTTAGATATTTTGAAAGCATGTCATGACGAGCCATGTGGTGGTAATTTTGTAGACAAGCAGACAGCAATATTCAAGGATTCCAAAGCCTATGTTAAGAGATGTGACAATGGCCAAATAACTGGAAGACCTGTGGTATTAGATCAAATGCCATTAAAGCCACAAGTACTCATAGAACCATTTAATAAATGGGCTCTAGACTTTGTGGGACCAATAAACTTGCCATCAAATGAAAATAAGTACATCCTAGTATGTACATATTATGTTACTAAGTGGGTGGAGGCAAAGGTAGTGGCAAGAGAAACAGAAGAAACAATGGTTTCTTTTCTATTTGAAGAAATATTTGTAAGGTTTGGAGTTCTGAGACAAATTGTTACAGACCAGGGAGCACAATTCACTTCCACGTTTGTAAGGGATCTTACAGAAAAGTACAAGATCAAACACAGAAAATCTACTCTGTACCATCCACAAGCAAATGGACAAGTGGAGTCCACTAACAAATTTTTGGAGAATATCATGACAAAAACTGTGCATATGAATAGAAAATATTGGTCAGAAGATTTAAGAGATGCACTATGGGCATACCGGATCACCTGGAAGAACACAACTGCATTTAGTCAATACCGGTTGGTATATGGTAAGGAAGTCATGTTGCCCATATAATTTCAAATACATACATATAAACTTGTAACAAAATTGGGAATAGAACTATATGAAGCACAACAACAACGAGTGATTCAATTAAATGAACTGGATGAAATAAGACAGCAAGCAGTGGAACATACATCTCTAGTGCAAGAGTAGAGAATAAAATGGCATGATCGATTCATCAAGAATAATTTTTTTCAAAAGGGAGACTGGGCACTATTGTTTGACTCCAAGTTTAAAGATTTCAAAGCAAAGTTTACAACTCATTGGCTTGGGCCATATGAGATAGAAGAGATCTTCGACAATGGAGCAGTCAAAATAAAAACAATAGATGAAGCATCAATTTCATTTTTAGTTAATGGACATATGCTTAAATTCTATAATAATCCTATCAATAAAGAGGATTTCCTTTTCAAAAAAAATCAACAGATATATATATATATATATATATATATATATATATATATATATATATATATATATATATATATATATAAGATTTTGGTTGTGAAAATCTAGGAGACTAGCACAATACAAACTTGAATTCATATCAGAAAACCAACTTGTTTGGCCAATATTGATTCTCTATTTTTTATTTATTTTACTTGGTATGATTTTTTAGAGTTAATCCTACAAGACATGCAAGACTTGAGGACAATTCTAAACATCATCAAGGGGAAGTTCATAATAAAACTATTCAAATAGTTTGAGCAACTGTATTGCAGAAGGAACTTGAATTACATGACAGAAGGGACATGATACATCAGTGAAAATACTATGCAGAAGGGACCGAGACATCATCGAAAATATTGTGCAGAAGGGACCTGATATATCATTGAAAATATTATGCAGAAGGAACCTGAATTACATGATAGAAGCAACCTAAAACATTGTTGAAAATTACATGTCAGAAGGGACCTGAAACATTATTTATAATATCACTACAGAATGGATCTGAACAACATCAACATTCAAGCCTGAATTACATGTTAGAAGGGACCTGAAACATCAATTACAAACTAAAGAAGAGACTTGAACAACATCAACATTCAAAGTTCTTGAATCAATATCAGATGCGAAAACATGAAGCAAAAATAAGTCTCTACATTTCAACATATCCTGGAAGAACCATTGTTATGATAATAAGGAAATCGTCAACCATCAACCAGTATTTTGACTGGAGAACATCATTTACATCAAGTATTTTATGGGAATACAAGTATAGTAAGTGAAAATTTTGCTCTTAAAATCTTGATTTAAAAAAAAAAATCTAGAAATTGTTAAGACTAATTTAGTACTTGATATGCATTCCATTACATTTTACCTATATCCTACCTACATTTCAAAACACCAACTTCACTATCCTACCCATTATAATCATATTCATTATAATCCTATCCTTATTCACTACCCCTTTCCTATATTTACCCTCATACATTAACCATCATTCCATATACCATCACATTAATCCTAATTATTTTCTTAAGCATATGGATCAAAAATTAAAGGCTCAATATATAAATTTGTGTTGACCTACAAAAACAACAAAGGTTAGTGTCATAATAGAAATTTAATTTTAAAAATGACCATTCTAGGGTCATTTTAAAATTAAATTAAACAATAAAAAGATTGAAACCTAAGCTACACGCGCAATATGCAAATATATATCATATGATAAAGCTAAGGTATGGAAATGGGAAAACAATGAAAATGACAAAACCGATGTTAAAATAAAAAAACAATCCAATTAAGAACACGAGTTATTGTACATTTCGATTAAGGTATGGACATGTAAAGCAATGAAGGTGGCTATGAGTGAAGAAAAAAATAGCATAGAACATGGGTTATGGTGACGAGACATATGCAGACAACATGGAGAAAGGATGTCATGCAAGTCAGAGAAACGAAGCCACAAAGGCATCCGAGTCAAGGGTTGGCATGAAAAATGGTCAACATAATTTCAAAAACATAGTGTTATGACATAAATCAAACCCTGTCCAACTACTGAAGCTTCCGCCATTTTCAAACCAACAGAACTTTGTGTTGCATTCTTGTTTCACCATCATAGCCATTACCAAGCTCGAGAAAGGAAGGCGACATTATGAAAACCATAGGCACGCATTCAAACACCTTGTGAAGAACTAAATTGATCGAGAAAATGCAGAGAGGCTGTGAAGGAAATGGAGAAACTTATGTCGAGAAGAGCAAGCATAAGAAATAGCGAAGGAGGTGCGGAGAAATATGAAGAGGACGAATTGATGTTGACTGAGATTGGAAGCCGAGATATTTTCCCATCGTGTTGATCAAACACTCCAACAAATTGTAGAAATCTCATGGAGAGAATAGGTAAGAAACAACTCTGGATTTTCCTCATTGATGAACGGATCTTAAGAATAAATGAAACTCGGGATTGTGTGTTGAACATGAGTTAAACTACATGTTATAAGTGCGAGTTTTTGCCATTGTTTAGCCTAAATCTACCACCTATTATAACATGAGGATCCTAAGATATCAAAGAGGAGTTTTAATAGTAGTGATATTGTGAAAACGCAGGGATACGAGGCTAAACTCAGAGAAATGCTCGGAATTTTTCCAAAGCAGGTAAAACAAAATTGAATTCCTCCACATAAAACAACGGAATTGACCTATATTTAAAAAAAAAAAAAAGAGTGTTACACAGTGAGTGAATTTTGAAAAATAGAGTGAGCCATTTGATGATGCATTTGATGATTGTTTTATATATATAGTGAGCCATTTGTTGATTATTTTTGCAAATACTGAGCCTAAATTGTTTCAGTTTGAATGCAAAATGAATTTATCTCTGTAGAGGAAGGGTTAAGAATGAATTCAAAGAGTAGAAGGACACTATGGAATGAATTTTTTTTTAATTTTTACACAATAAATTTAGTGGCAGAAAATTCTACACCAAAAAAGAGGAGATTTTTTTTTTTTTTTTAAATTCGATAAAACAAAGAATAGAAAATGAGAGATAGAGTAATAAAATTAAAAAAAAAATTATGATCCTTCTATATAAAAAAAATTTGTTTTTATCAGTTTTTGGAAGCAGTGGGCTCACTTTTGTGGAAGAACAGAGGTTGAAAAAGATTGATTTCATTTCTTTTTGAAGAGCATCAGAGAAGAGGTAAGCCTTATCACCATGAACAAAATGCATGAATAAGTCAACAAAGATATATGTGTGTGCATAAATTTTGTTTTAAATATGAGAATGTTGATAGTGCAAGGTTACATAAATTGGTTTTTGGAGCATTTGGCTACCAGGGTAGAACCAAATGATTTCCAGATTGAGCATTGGGAAAAGGAGACGATAGAAAGAATTTATCTGGCTAGACTAATAGGCTTCCTCCAAAAATTTAATGGACACAATGAAAGCATCACCAAGGAGTTCATAAACAATTATGCACAAGATAAAACCATGGTGGGGAACCTAGTTATTCCTCTAAGTCCAGAATCCATTTCTCAAGCTTTAGGTCTACCACTGTCAGGGGAACAATATCATAAGGAATTACACTTCAAAGATAAAGGATTGACTTTCTTTTTGGAGAAAAATAGGAAGGGATAATTTGATAGAACCAAGGGCATACTGAGGGAGTGGTTTAATGAGCCATGGGCAGAGTTGGTGTTAATTATTCAGAGATTTTTCACATGTGACATTAGGCACAGTGTAGTGCATATCTATCATATCAAATTGCTCTAGCATATAAAGGGAGAAGTGAAAGTCAATTTTCCATACTTCTTCTCTAAAAATTTGGTTAAAATGATAGAGAATGTGAGGAATGAAACTAAAACCAAGGAAGCACAAATCTACCACTAGGGACTCATTAAAATACTTGTCGAATATCAAATGAAAATCAAGGGTGTAGTGTGGAAAGAGTTTTTATCTCAATATCATTTTGAAGAACAAATCATAGAGGAGAAGTTTAAACTAGTTCATGAGACAAGAAGCATAATGAACTCACCTCTTTATCCTAGGAGAAGGTCCAAAAAGCAACATGATACTATCATGGTTGAGAGAGAAGCATCTTTCCTATCCATTCCCAGGAAACATAGGAGAAAAAGTCCAGCAGAAACAAGTAGTAAAGAGAAAGACCCTGAGGTACAAATTGTTGAAACACCTCCCACAAAAAAATAAGTTGATGAATTCATTGAGAGATTGCAAAAAGAAGCCTATGAAAAGGCATTGGAAAGAGATTCCGACTTTGATAATTTTGAGGTAGAAACCACCTCATTTTCCAAAGACACAAGAGAAGAAGAGAAATAGCTGCACCTTAACAAAAGAAAAGAGTTAACAGATCAATTGGAGGTAAGAAGAATTCTAGAGAGGCATTTGAAGAAATAAAACAAGACATACAGGAAAAACAATGAAAATTTGATCAATGAAAATGAAAAGCTGAATGAGAAAGTTGGAAATTAGAAACAAAGAATACCCTTCTTTCTAAACAAGATTATAGGTGGCTTAATGAGAAAAACACATGGAAATACAAGTATGAGAGACAAAAGGTCATGTATTCAATATACAAGGGAGAACAGTATAAAGGGATAGATTGTCTTCTGAAAGTAGCATAAAAAGAGGCATCAGGATCAGGTACAGTGTCTACATCAGAGCTCAGAAGGTCCAAGAGAAAGAATCAAGCATGACGACATGCTTGTACATCAGCAAAGGGGAGATGTTGCTGCTCGTTTTTTATCCATTTTTTCTTAATTAAATACTCTTAATTTCCATGCTATATATCCATATGTCATCCATATAAACCCTATTTTGACCAATTTATGTATATCTAGGTATATAAATTAAGTTTTTCAATTATTAGATGTTTTTACAAAAAATGGATTTTAAGTGCATTTTTGACAGGACTAAAAATTCTCGTAATGGCTTCATTGAAGTCATACTTGCAAGACACCTGGGCATGAGATTAGCACATATCTAGAAATATTAGGAACTAAGAATGGATGTGCACCTATTGGTTCGTTCAAACCGAGCTAAAACAGGCCCGATCAAAGCTAGTCAAATAGGACCTGTCATTCAGGAAATCCCTAGGAAATAGGCCAAATTTAGCATTTTATGGGATTTTCCAAATTTTGAGTGATTGGAAGGATGAGATCGACCAGAATAGATAGGATAAGGATAGACATGGATGTTAGATACATTTTAGTTAATTTTGTTTCATATTTTTCTATTTAAGCCAAGAACATTGAAGGCATGAATATGTAGAATTTGTATGATTTCACTTTGATATTTCTGAACTTTGAGAGTTAATTGAAGAACCAGTTCTATATTCTTTCTACTGTTATATATGGTGAATTCTTGATTTAGTTTCATTAGCTGAGAAGTAATTTCAGTGTGCAAGGCAAGGGTGGAGGTTCCCCACACCGAGTTAAGTGCACTTTCTGGTTAATTTAGCTTAATTTTCTTAAACTAATTTTGTTTCATGTTTAATCAGTTAACTAGATGTATGATGATATGTTATGATTGCTGATAAATCTTAATCTAAATTATAATATGCATATGAAGGGTCAAATTAGTGTTTAAGTTAAACTCTCCTTCTATCTGATCAGAGAATAGAAACTAGAATTCATCCTTCTTACTTTTGTTTAAAGTGATTTTCTGAATTTCCAGTTTTCTTACAATGACATTAATGATGAATGAATTTATAAAGAAGGAAAAGAAGGACCTCCTTAGTTAGGAGCCTCTTCTATTATTATTTTATGCATCTTGAGCTATTGTTCATTAGTGATTTTGATTTATGTTCATGAAGTAGTATTGTAGAGAAGGTCGACCAAGTTATCCTAAGTTACGAGCTTCTTCTTCTGCTTATTACATATTGAATTATAAATTATTTAGTTAAGTTTTATATTTGTTATATGCATTTCCTTTAAATTCAATAATTCATCTTCTAAAATTGACTGTAGTTGAAATCCATATATTTTGGAGATGCTTCCAAGTTTTACAAACCCGAATTGATAATAAAAATACTTGTGTTAGTTTACCCAGTAAACAGACCCAACAGTCCATAGGACAGAAAAAATAGTTGTTGAATACTATTCTCATGGATCATTACCCTTGGTATAGTGGCCCATAATATTTAGTAGTAGAAGGATCAATTTCATTTGATAAGTGATAGTGTAGAGGCTAGCAGTAGTAAGAGACTCAGGAGATAGTTGCAGCTCAGAGACACAATTGATTTAGTATTTTGGATGATCTCGGTTATAGGTTTTTTTGTAGGAACAAAAATAGTGAGAGGGATTTTTATTTGTGTTACAGTACATTCCTATAGTGGATGAAGATTGGGATTGTGAAAAACCATTTTCTTGCTAAGAGGGAGTGTTAATTTGTAGCAAGAAAAAACTTCATTTGACTTGTGCCATAGTCAAATGGATAAATTCGAATTTCCACATCAGCAGGATGAATTGAGGTAAAATTAGTAGGAGTGACATGGCCAAGTCACTTAGTTAATTCATTGAATTCGAGTTTATGGGAAAGAAGCAGAATTTTGCATGAGTTGATTGCTAAGGTCTAGCAATATAGTGGAGTATGATAGTTAGTGAAACTCATTTATCTCAGCTCTAGTCATGAATAGACTCAATAGGAGTTCATTTGAGTATTTGTAATTGTCGTTAACTCATTGGTCTCTCAGTTAACTAGTCAATTTACTAAAAATAACCCTAGTCATGCATGTAATTCGAATTTCCTAGTTGAGTGGAGGGAAAAGGCATAATTGTATTTATTGTTGTATACTAGTTAGTGTACATAGTTTGCATGTAGCAGGTGAGGAATTCTCTTAGGATTGCACAATAAAATAGTATCTCTTCCTATTCTTCAGTAGTAGGAATTGCGCAAGAAGATAGGAGGAAGTAGGAGGTCTATTTTGGCTAAGTATTGGATAGAGCATACTCAGGGAGCTCTGATACCAAATTTTTATGCAACCAACTCACAAAATAGAAGAAAAAAATAGATCAATGACTTAAAAATTATCCTTTTCGAGGGGGAAAGCTCCTTTACATTACATAAATGAACAATTCTTGGATGCTTCAAATGAAAAAACCTCCTTTCTATATATAAGAGTCTAAAAGGTCATACTATAATCAAAGCCGACATAGCAATAATAATGTAATGGCACAACAATAACAATAATGGGCTTCTATGGGGCACAATAATAACAATATGGGGAATACATGGGTACAATAGTAACAATAAGAGGGCTATAATAAAAATAAGGGGATACATTAGTATTATAGGGACCTAACATGCAATGTTGGTAGAGCTTCAAGGATTGAAGTTGTCATTGTAATAGATCACTTTTTCTCATCTGATATAATATAAATAGAGGAGGGTTTTTTCCTAGTCGGGTTCGCCGGTAAAAACACAATGTTCATTGTGATTAAAGGGTTGCATGCTATTGCATTTTTTCTATTATATGTTTTATTTTCTGCAAATTGTGTAGAAGAAATTTGTGTCTATTGTTTTCAGTCTGAATTCTTTAGAAGCTGCAAATTTCGAGCTATTTCTACACCATGGATTTTGTAAAACACTTTATCTACCCATGGTATCATAATTTATTATATTTACACATTTCGTCATAATTTATTATATTTTCCCATGGTATTCACCCATAGATTTTGTAAACCCTGGTATTTACCCATGGTATTTGAAATGTAACAGGAGGCTTGACTCTCGGTGAAAGATACCTGTAAAAAAGTATAAACACGAAACTTTTTTGATGTTAAGAGGCTTCAACATTTGGGCTTGAACTGCCACGGTTTCATCTTTGAAGAACGAATCAATAATTTTCTTAGCACAATATCATATAACATGGTCAGCTTTTTTATCTCCATATGTGTGAGTGTCAACATTTTCTAACATCTCATCATCGATATTGATTTCATCTGTACATATTATAATTAAATGTACATAATGAGTTTACATATTCAATAAATAATTAAATTAATAAATATGTATAATTTCAATAATACACATTCAACATATATATATATACCTGGTGATTTAATTTCTTCACTTGAATTTCTTTCAACATTTTCAACATCTTCAATCATTGGTTCAATATATCTTTCACTTTCTCTTTCAAAATTTTCTATCTCATCATCAATGTTTTGAGGAATATCTCTCTTTGTTTACATTGCAAAATATTTTTCAAATTAGTTCATCAAATAAAAATTAAGTTTCACAATACACTAGTCAAATTTTAAATATCAAATTTATAATATTTACATTTACATACCTGCTTCAACTTCTAGTTGAGGTTGATTTTCCCTTTCAATATTTGAGCATTCTTCTCTCTCTTTTTTTGCGTTATTCTCTCTCATGTTCTTTACGAGCCTCAGGGTCTCTTTTTCGATCATATTTTCTCTTGCAATTCCTTTAATTTCCCATGATAATTTATTATGAAGCTAAAAAACATTCCTTCAAAATCCTGTAAAAAAAACTGAGTATCAAAATTTAGACAAAAACTCAATTCAAAAAAGCATCACAAAAGATTTAATTTAAAAAAAAAAATCATTTTAAAATTTGTTTTCAAAAGACATACTTCAACCCAAAACACTTACTTTAAAATTTCCACCAAAAAAATGTCTTTTAAAAATCAAATAAAGCTCAGAATATTTCCTTCCAAGTCTTGCAAAAAAAATTCACTTAAAAAATTAGACAAAAAATAACCTTAAAAAATCATTATAAAAAATTTACTTCAACCCAGAACACTTACTCTAAAGGAATGTCACTTAAAAAATACCTCCAAAAAATGTCCTTTTGAACCTAACAATAGAGCTTCCAAATAGATTTTATTAACTGCAATATATATATATATATATATATATATATATATATATATATATATATATATATATATACATATATATATATATATATAATTTGTAGTTAATACAATCTACTTGAAGCTCTATTGTTAGGATGTAAAACATGATAAGCTCCTCTACTATACCGTAAAACCAAATAAGAATATATACCTCTTTCTTTGGAGGAGTTGAGGATATTAACTATCATTTGTTTAATTTTATTTTTTATGCTATCATTTGATCTCCTAAATAAAAATCAATAAAAATTATATCCAAACGAGGTTGTTATGAATATATAAGAGACATATTCTAGTAAATTTTCATGCGGATGTTACAATTAATGGTTGACATAGTCTAAACTGAGCAACTCCATTAAATTTTATGTGCACCAAAATATATAAACAAAATGTAGGTCTGCATGTACCAGGTTTTATTTTTTTTGTGCTCACATTTTTCTTCGCACTCAAGAGTAAAATTTGAAACATATAAAATAAAATGAATAACATATATAACAACCTGGAAAAATTTAATCTTTGAAGGCTATATAACAAAGTGAGAAAAAAAATCCCAGGTCTTACCTGGAAGACATCCATCTGCAGTGCTATAGAGTCTTCTCGTAGTGAGCCTTTATTGAGTGGTTTCCTTTTTCAAATTGGATATAAAAAATTGCTCAATGTTATAATATTTGTTATGGAAATTAGGATTTATTTTGATCTAGCTAAAAGTTTTTATTGCAATGAATGTCTTACATTAGGGAAAAATACCCTTAAATAGGCTACAATAGAGAAGAATAACATGGGCAAAACCATGGTTTGATAAACCCTGTAGCCCAAAAGATTTATCCATAAATTTACTATTTTATCTCAATTTTATTTTTATTATTAACTATTACTTTTTATTTCGTTTCCTTTTTATTTATTTTCAAGTTTTATTTAAATTTTATTTTTTTTGCTTGATTTTAGACTTTTGTGATCCATACTAATTTTGAGAATGTATTTCCGATTAATCACATTAGATTAGTTATTGATCAAAATTTCGAACCATCTAATGTGGTCCATCCTCTAAACAAAGGTGTAAAACCATGGGTTATGAATACATCGATACAAAAAACCTTAATCCATAAATTTATTATTTTATCTCAATTTTAGTAAAATTATTAATTATTAATCATTAGTTATTATTTTTTTAATTTTTTAAAATTTAATTTTAAAATTTTTAATGTAATTTGACCATTAGAGAAAAATACCATGGCGAAAACCATGGGTTGCAAAAACCTAAAGCCCAAAAATCTCCCATAAATTTAATATTTTATCTCAATTTTATTTTAATTATTAATTATGAATGAATTAATTATTTTTATTTTATTTTTTAATATGTAATTTGATGCAGTAAAAAAATTAAGGTGTGGTCTAACTTATAGATGAAATGGTTTTTTTCACGACATGTTTTCTGATTAGTTTTAATCAAAATATGGCATATATTTTTAAAATCTTGAGTATAAGTTATTTAATTTGCAGAACTAGAGTGCCCCAGGGTTTTTTAGGGTATTGAGTACACTTATGCATTCAAAAATGAATTCTAAACAAAAAAATTCACATTCTTTCTTAAAATTGTTTTGTCGGATTCTAGTGAAAATGCTTATTTCATCTATAAGTTAGACTACGCCAAATGTTTACATAACATAATATAATATAACATATGTAAACTTATGAGCTCAACATTTAAAAAATATTCACATATTTAACTCCTACACATATCACATCTAACACCTACACATATAATGCCTACACATCTACCCCATACAAGGTTGTGGAGTGCCTCTCGGCACAATTATAATGTATTTTTTGTTTTTTATTTATGATATTCTAGTTAACCATTCATCATTGTCAAGTAAATAACATTATTTTGAACGAAGCAATAACATTAATTACCCATACTTACTTTTAAAAAAAAGCATTCATAAATATTATACATAATTCTTCAGAATATAATTTTTCTTTTCCATTTGCATCCATTCCATGGTTAGTATCAGATAAGCAAATTTTGCTACTTCAACAAGGAATAATTTCATAGATATGAAATTATTCAATGAAACCAAAACAATATTGCAAATTTTCATAGAATCAATCTTTTCCCTTAAAATAGTATCAACTTATCATAGTAGCATAAATTCCCTTGGGAATGATATGGGGAAGGCACGTTCCTCCCAACCAACGAGTTGCACTACCAAAAATTCCCTGTCAGTTTACGCTCCTTGCTTCCCTCTTGGTTTCTCCACAACCAAAGGTGTTTCTAAAGTGTTTCCACTCCATGGTATTTATTAATTCTCTTGCTACAAGATTTTTAGTAGTTTCCTTTTTTTAAAGTTTGTCCGCCTTTTCCCTAAGCTTTTCTTTTTTAACAGATAGTGAAAAATGCTTCCTTTATCCAGCTTAGACTTTCTCTCTAGCTAAGCTTATCTTGAGATTTTTCCTTCATAAGCACAATTTTCTCTCTCACTATGTTTATGCTTATCTTTTATCTAACTTAGCATTTCTCTCTAGCTAAGCTTATCTTTCCACAATATAATCTCTCTCCCATTATCCTATTTTTCTTGTGGAAATATTTCTTAGCCCACAAATAAATTACGTAACATTTCCCATAACATTACTAAAATAGTTTCATTATAATATTATTTACATAAATTAGTCTACTCAAGTCATGACCCCATGGCTAAATAGTCAAAGAATAATTAAAATAATCATATCTATAAAAGAAATGGCGCCAGCACAATACATCAAGTGTGTTTCATTTTCCCCATAAAAACTTGACCAAGCCTCATATTGATGAAACATCAATTGCATTGGATTGAGGAAACAAAATTCTAACTATGGGAACCCCGTCACCATGATTCCATTTCACTAATACCATTTTATTCTATGATATCCGATTAGGGCTTCACTTAGTGACAAATTATGCAATGTTTACAAAGGGGAATCATATGGGCTTGGTCCAAGCACACTTGTTGGGGCTTATGTAATCTAGTTATGTTGCATAGTTTGGATTTTATGCCCATGAATTAAATTCACAAAATGTTCCTAAATGGCCTTAACAAGTGACTTGTAATTGGCCATAAAAACTTGATCAATCCTTGGATCGATGAACCATCAATTGCTTTATACTTAGGAAACCAAGTAGTAGATAAGGACACCCATCACACATGATTCTATTTTATGGATATAATTTTATTCGATGATCTCCAAAAACAAGTTTTTTCTCAATGACAGATAATGCCATTTTTTCATATGTGAGTCAGTATTGTAACACAAAGGGTCTAGACATTGTGGGTGCCATGATCACATGGCCATAAAAAAATATATATATATCATTGGAGTTTTCATAAGCCAAGTATGCTACATTGTTTGCATTTAATGCCCCTAGATCAAACTTACAAAATATCATTGAATGACCGCAGTAAGCGAGTTAAAATTGGGCATAAAACTTGACCAAACCTCATATTAACAAATCTTCAACTACATTGGACTTAGGACATTGAGTTCCATCTAGGGAACCACTCACCAATGGTTCAATTTCCTAGATACAATTTTATTTGATGATCTCTGAAACTAGGGTTTCACTTTGTGAGGGATAATGTAATTTTTGCACAAGGGGGTGAGTATTGAAAAACAATGGCTTGGGCCATTAAGTGTGAAATAATCACATGCACCTTAACTAAATACACTTGTCAAAGCTTATGGAACCCAATTATACTGCACAGTTTAGATATTATGCCCTAAGAGAAAATTCACAAGATGTTTTTGAATAGCCTCGACAAGCGAGTTGCAATTGACCACTTCCCTCACTACTACTCCTACTCCTCTAGAAGTTTTTGCTTTCAATTTCTCTCGCTACTACTACATATTGTTGAGTTTAAACATGAGTCATCAACTTGATGATGCATTATCTTAACCATTGGATCATAATATCGTAAAAGATTATTGGAATATTAATGATTATTAGTTAAATAAAATTAACTAACATTTTACCATGTTCTTATAATTAAATTAAAATAAAGTAAAAAAACAACCCAAAAAAAAAATAATTATAATTATAACTTGGATTAAAGATCCAAATTCATATGTGACAATAAAAAACATAATGATTATAAAATACCATTGTTACACTCCACTATTTTTTATGAGTGTGAATAATATTAATGAAATAATTAAAAAAAACACAAACCATTTTATTTAGAAATTTTAATTATATATTTTGTCTATTATTTCAAATAATATTTTTCGTAAGTTTAAAATATATATATATATATTTTTAAATATTAAAATCTTTATAAATTCAAATATAAAAATATGATCTCTATTTCAAAATATACTTTTTAAACCTTAGGCTGCTCATTTATGGATGTATCTACGGTGTACCTTTTTTTTGCGAAATTTCGATTACCCAAAAAATATGATTATTTTGATCCAAAATAATGTGTGCAAATTCACACCATTTTTAATTATATTTTTTATGGAATGGAATAAAGTATACATATTTTTAACACTATCGAATGACATTCAAAAGTATCAATATCTTTAAAAATTTTAGTTATTAATTAATATTTTTAATTTTTTTTTTTTAAATATCAACTTTATTTTTACAATAATGATTTAAATATTTTTTTTACAATAATGATTTAATTTCTAAGCAAAAGTCAAGATGTTCTTTATTAACCATTAATAAAGTGAAAACTTCCTGGCACGGCCTATTCATTGAGTCTAATTAATACAAACTAAACATGTCATTTTGGGGAATCTAACCTCAATGATAAGGGAGTTAACAATCGTCGTAGTCTAAAAAACTCACAGAATAAATCAAAATCCGTCAAAGATTTTGACAAATTTCGGCAAAGATTTATCATAATCTTGTTTATTGTTCTTAAACTTCAGTATTTCGGGTGCCCTAAGGGTTTTTGATAGTGCTGAATCCATTTCCACTATCAAAAATGAAATTCAAATACTCCAGCTACCTGATTTTTTGATTTTTTTATTACCAGATTCTAGCAAAAAACTGTCGTCTGAGCTATTCTGTTAGCTGAGTAGACAACTCTGTTAACAATCCACCTCAACCACTCGGTGTATCTTTATCTGACCAAAAATATAAAATTTTAAAATCATGGTTATTTCCTAATTAAAAACAAATATATAATTAATTGATACTTCTCAACAAAGACACATTTGTGATGATGATGATGATGGTTAACGTCCACTGAGACCAATCTTTGGTCTGTCGAACCTAAAGTGAATTATTTAGTTTGATTTAAGATTTTATTCCTATGCTCAAAATGCTTGGAGAGAAGCCTCCCGAGCTCACTATAATTTTGAAATTTTAAAAGGCTAGGAATGTCAGTATTGCAACAAAGATTATGAAATTGAGATCTAATGTGGTTGTACGCGGGGCACTCTAAGAGGAAGTGATTTTCATCCTCAATGTTCATATTCTCACAGAGATGGCAGATCATTTCCATCCATGGTGTTTTAAGAACTGTCCAATGACCTGTTTCACTATGGAGCTCATGAGAGTTCGTTCTAATATTGGCTATATTAATTTTCTTCTTTAAGCTAGTTAAAACAGAAGAGATACTTTTGATCGTCTAGGGTGGTGTTGATGACCTCCTTATAATATATTAATTTTCTTTTAGCTGCTAGATCTTTCTCACACCACATTTTTTCTTTGAACCTAAAATTAACAATTTTTTTTAATGTTATTAATGTTTTGCAAAGCGACATTCTCGTTGATCTCCCAATGGTTTAACCAGGCCCTGTTGTCTTTATACCAACCTCATTTGAGTCTTAGGTGGTTTTGGCTGGAATTTAAAGCTAGATTAGAAAGTCTATGGTCTCCAATGCTATTGAGTTTGTGCTTGTACAATAGAAGTCTATTCATAAATAGGCTCTCGATAGGGGAAAGACCCACTTCTATAAGGAGAATAGGATAGGGTGTATTTCTTTTAATTTTGAGGTTATATGTTATAAAACGCTTCTGGATTTGCTTAATATTTCTCCAGAATTCTCTAGACATGCTGCAACCCCAAACATCACATCCATATAAGATAAAAATATTGACTAAAGTTTCAAATAGGAACCTCTTTCTACCCCACATTACGAGGTTTGTCATTTTACAATTATTTTCAAGACCAAAATAAGCTTTCCACCCCCCATTAATCCTTTTCTCAATGCTATAGTTCCAGTTGAGCTTGTGATGAATGTCAATTCATAGGTACTTCTAAGAAGACACTTCCTCCAAGTTACTATTGTCATACATAAAATTAGCGTAAGTGTCCTTCTTGGATTTAATAATCATAACTTTTGTTTTGTCAGTGTTAACAATCATACCCATGGTAGAGCAGAAATCCTTAAGAATTCTAAGTTGCTTATCAAGATCAGATGGGCACCTTGCGAGAAGAACAATATCGTCAGCATAGAGAAGAAGGATGATGAATATCCCAGCTAAGATCGTACCAGCACATCCTGCTTCCTCTAAACAACCTTCTAGCTTGTTGATGTAAATGCCAAATAGGGTAGGGGAGAGGGGGCAACCTTTTTTAACTCCAATACTACACTTAATATCTTTTGACCACCCCTCATTTCTCTTTAACTTGGCACTTACATTATCGTATAACCTTATAGCGGCCACTCTTAGCTCGAAAGGAACATTTAACTCTTCTAATCTATTCCATAGGTTGTTTCTAGGAACCATATCGAAAGCCTTTGTAAAGTCCACAAAGCAATAGAAGAGATTGGATTTATCATTGTGGCATTCCTCCACAATGATCCTAAGTGTAATGAGGTGGTTCGTTGTTGAGTTTTGCCTTCTAAAACCCGCTTGGCCTATAGCTCGCTTACCTTCACTTTCAAGCCATATGCTCAACTTCTTTTCCAAAATAATACCATATAACTTGGCTAAGAGAGGGCTGATCATAATTTTTCGATAATTAGAGGGGTTATTTGTATCCCCACTTTTAAAAATAGGGATAATGAGGCTTTTATTCCATGGTTTAGGGAACCCTTGCTTGACCACTTGATTGAAAAGCTTGTGGATGTGGGGGATGAGGACAGGACCTCCAATTTTTAAGATTTCCACCTAGTAACCTTCAATGTCTTTAGCTTTCCCATTTGCTAGGCGTTTAACCCCAAAATAAATGTCTTCTAATGAGAAAAATTCTTTCGTTGTGAGTATGGTTTCAAGGTTATCCCTGACATTTGGAGATTCATATAGCATTTTAAGATAGGAATTCTAGTCGTGTAAAGCAATTTTATTATTATCTTTAGTTTTCCTAGTTAGAATCTGCCTCCAGAATTTCTTAGGAGTCACCTTAGAGAGGTGTAAGAGATTCTCTTGTCTTTTACGAATATATTGCCTTTTTTTCCTTTTAGTTAGGGCTTTTTAGATTTTTATCTTGTCAATTTTAAGAGATTCATCAACAGCTTCCTTAATTTCTCTCTTCTCACTTTTACAATCTTTGTCATACCATGGGTTGGTTTTGTTATTTCTTTTATTACTTGAAACTTCAATTGAGAACTTGTTAATAGAACATGAGAGGGTTGTAGTAAAATTATGATAGAAGTCATCTATGTTGTCTGTACTAGATAAAGGAAGCAAATTAGTTTTTAATTCATTTAGAAAGAGATCATTTTTATTTCTATCAAAGATTAAGTTCTTTTGACTATAAGGATTATCTTTGATGGGATCTCTATGCATGAAAAAATTGAGAGTTATAAGTAAAGGCCTATGATCAGAGTCAAGCTTGTGGTCGTCTAAGATGTCAAAATTTATTATTTCGTTGTATAAAGAGAGATCGGAAATAACATAGTCTACCACGCTGCTACCAATCCCATGGATGCAGGTCTTCTAGCTAGAATTGGACCAGTTTTTTAGACGTTGCCAATTATGAGATCCTGAGCACTACAAAGCTTGACTAGCTCTGACCCAAACAAATTATCCCCGAGGTCTTCAGAGCTCCTTTGTACCGGCTAGCCAGATTAAGGTCTTCGTCTAACCAAAGAGGATTGGGGTTGGAATGATTGCTTAAAAGAATAGCTTGCTTGCTTTAAGTTCGAGCATTAAAGTCCCCATTAAAAGGATATTAAGCAATGAGTATGAAAGACCCTCTAGAGGATGTTTTTGAGGAACCCCAAAAAAAAATACCCCAGACATCCGTTTCTAGTGGAGGATCCTAGAGGAGGTTGGCGAGCGAAGGTTTTTGCAGATGTATTTCTTCCGATGCTCTTATCAACCTAAAATGCATCGGTGCGTTCAATATGAAAAAGCACGGATGCATTACAAAAATTGGCACACCGGACACCGTGCGCTCCGTACACACACACCCGATGAATTTTATTTCTGTAGAGCACCGGTGCTTTACATGTCGACCGCACAGATACCGCTCGGTGTGGAATAAATGAAACACACCAGGGCGCCCACAAAATGCGCGCACTGGTGGATGGCTAAATAAAAAAAATTATGGCAAAAAAACCGCATAAAACATGGGCACACTGGAAATAGTGCGCTCCGTACACACCCTCCCGATGCATTTAATTCAACAACCATGCCGGTGCATGTCATATCGTCAGCCTTGGTGCCTCATAAAAAGCACACAGAACATAAACATCCCAGTGCAGAATGACTGAAATGCACCGCGATCCCTGTAAATGTCGCGCACCAGAAAAGGGTTTAAAACAAACAAAATTACGGCCAAAAAACTGCAGAAATCATTGGTTCACTAGGCACCGTTACCAGTGCGTCAGGTTACTGTAAAGCCCGGTGCGTCATAAAAGCGAGCAGAACATAAACTTCCCCGGGCAGAATGATGGAAATGCACCGGGGTCCCCATAAATGCCGCACACTGAAATAGGGTTAAATAAAAAAAAATTACGACCAAAAAACCGCAAAAATCATTGGTTCATCGGACACTGCTACTGGTGCGTCATGATACTATAGAGCACCGGTGATTTAAAACTACATCGCCCCGGTGCCTCCTAAAAGCGCACGAAAATAGAAAGAGCCCAGTGCGACATATAGGAAACGCACCGGTACTCTAAAAACCCCACACACCGGAATAGGGTTAAATAAAAAATATTTAGGGCGAAAAAACCGCTGAAATCATTGGTTCACCAGACACCGTTACCGGTGCGTGATGTTACTATAGAGCACCAATGCGATAACGTTACGTCGCCCCGGTGCCTCCTAAAAGCGCGCGAAACAGAAAGAGCCCGACGTGGCTTACAGGAAACGCATCGGTGCTGCAGTAAAAATCCCACACCCCAGAATAGGGTTAAATAAAAAAATTACGCCCAAAAACCGCAAAAATCATTGGTTCACCGGACACCGTTACTGGTGCATTGAGTTACTGTAGTGCACCGGTGCATTACATTTTTCCGCCCCAGTGCCTCCTAAAAGCGTGTGAAAATAGAAATGCCCAGTGCGATATTAATAAAACGCACCAGTACTCCAGTAAAAACCCTGCTCACCAGAAAAGGGTTAAATAATTAAAAAAAATTACGGCCAAAAAACTGCATTTTTCACTTTTGTCATTGCTACAGAGCTCTCAAGCACCAGTGCAAGTTATCCTTGCTTGAGCCACACTGACATCTGTGCTCCCATTGCACTTATTGCATGCACTACTGTTTTACATTGCCACCAATCTCCAGCTTGAATTTTATAAAACAGTGGACAAATTTTCTTTTTTAAATTGTACAGCCAATATGCCTCCTCGACGGGTAATTGTATAGGTATTTTTCTTGTTTTTCCATAATTAAACCTTTTAGCGGATTAGAATTTGAAAAAACCTTAAAATTAACCATTAAAAAAAAAATATATGTTGCGTGGTGCGCTCGAGCTGTTCGTCTCGCACCGGTTGTGGTGCTACCTGTAAATTTACAGGCTGCACTACACCCGGTGCTAAAGGAGTCCGCACCGGTTCCGGGGCAGTACCGCGAGGTGCACAATGTTATTTTAAAAAAATTTAAAAGTGTGGTGCAGTCATTTACCAGGCCGCACCATTGACAATGTTGAATTGCGGCCACCCGATGTGTTGACCAAATTATCTGCCCAGGGGCACATAATGTTTTCGGCGAACTGGAACCGCAAATTGATATTGTCAATGGTTCAGGTTGGTAAACTGGTGCTAAGTGTATTCGCACAGGTTCTAGGGCGATTCCAAAGGCACACCGTGTAATTTTAAATTTTACGACAAAGAGCGGTGCGCTTGGATACCTGGACGCATTATACGACTATGTACAATGGTAGGAGGGTGGTGTGTTGAGTTAGCTATAAGCCCCGAGGCGTCTAGTGAAGTCAGCGCATCGGTGTCCTGACACCACACTTAGTTAACGGTTCGGTAAAAACATTTTCTGGAGCACCGCTCCCGGTGCTTTTTATATCATTATGTGCACTGTCGTTGATGCATCTCTATGGAGGGATGCACCATTACCGGTGCGTGACTGTGTTTGTGGCACACCAACTATTGTTTTATTTATTTTTCAAAAAATATTTATATACGTATATTTGTAAATACATGTGTCATTTAATTAAAAAATTGTGTTTAATATGTCAATCATTTAGAGACGTGAAAGGAGAGAAGAGGAGCAACAACAACAACAACAACAGGCGGAACAATATAACATGGTTCGCCTGTGGGAGGCAAGAGAGAGGGAGAGAGATGCGTACCCTCGCCCTATTACAACAACGATGTAGGGGCTCCTAAGGCAGGTAGGCCTCCTCAAGTTCTATGAGGAGGCTACTTCCCTAAAGTCCCATAGTGGTTTTTTGAGACATCTTATCCGAAGGTGGAATTCCCAGCAATAGGCTTTCTGAGTTGGTATCGACCAATGATACACACCCACTAAGGAGAATGTGTATTTTATTATAGGGCTTTTGAGGAGAGGGGTGGATTTTCCCTCATTCCCCGAGGTTCTAGCTGGCTGTGTGGCAGGGAGGAAGTTAGTTTACTCCCAGAGATACATTAGACCAGATATATTATCTCCTTCAAATTTTCAGGTCTCCGGAGGACAGTTACGTATTGGTGCGTTTGGTCGTGAGGAGGTACAATGTCTCTCACTTATCATTTCGACCATTTCGCACAACACCAGTGACAAGCAACACATTAGTTTCCAGCTTTTATATTATGTTGATTCTTTACTACAGCAACCATGACTTGTCAGGTGGTCTGCCATTTTTTTATGACAGTTCTGTACAGCATTAGATAGATGTCGTGCTTGTGCACAAGGGAGGGTCAACTTCCCTTTTTCTTCAGAGCTTTTTTGTTTATTTTTCGAGAGGTTTCTAGAGACGAGACCTTCTTTTCTTCGGCAGCCTCTTAGGCTGATTACGGAGGCACGTATGCATATGTGGGGGTAGATGATGCCAAAGAGGGAGGAGACTCTGTTTCCAGTGAGGATATCAGATGATGCACTGGGGTTGCTAGCCAGTGTTTTTGAGCATCCCTTCATTATGGTCCCCTGTCCTTATGCGGGGTTGGATTGGCGAGGGTGTGCCAACATCCCCTTCATAGATGATGAGCCGCTAGATGATAGAGGTAATATTACTGTTTTATTTAAATTTATTCTAACATTTTCTTTAACTTGTTTTTATTAAATTGTGTAATGAAATTGTCTAATTATTTTTGTGTATTTGTATATATTTTGCAGACATTGGTTGTTATGATGGTGAGGATCAGATGCCGCCACCACCACATGATCCAGTTGTGGATCTTGATGAGGATGCAGAGGGCATGATGCCAGATATTGCCAAGGATCAGCAGGAGGCCGGTGCAGATCAGATACCTGCTCCTGCTAGTGCACCGACCCGCGGTCGACGTCTGAGTGATGCTACATACAGGATGGAGTTGGGCGACCAACTCATTGCATTGTTTGTTGAGGCGGGCATCCGCCCCACTGATTTCAGAGATATAGAGGCCAATGATAGGCTCTTACAGATGTGGAGAGGCATGTCGCATGACATGTATAGCCTGATGCGGCATGTCGTAAGAGTTACGACGACTTTTACGTGACTAACGAGGACTGTCGCATGTTACGAGCGAGCCGCAACACATGATGGACAGTCTGTGAGGCGTAGCGTACCATCGACATCTCATGATCGTTCACAGCCTCGCACCATGCCAGATTTGCATGAGCCTCTAGTAGCATCTACCACCAATCATCATGGAGATGAGGCTCGATCATCGGCTGATCCATGAAATTTATATTACAGTTGTATATTTTTAACATTATTGATCAGTTATATATATATATATATATATATATATATGGTCCATGTATTTTATGTTCATTTTGCAGTTGTACTTAATTTACATGTTGGTGATCATCATTATTTGTATGTTGTTAGGTCATGTTAGATATGTTCATTTAATGTGCAACTTGCAGATAGATGTGTATGTGATAGCATGAGATGTATATTTGATGTTTGTGTTGTACTGATGATGTTAATATATAATGTTAATTGTGTTTTATTAGATGATCATGATCACGATGATGCAGTTAGCGATTTTGAATGTGTTTTTTAGTCAAATATGATGTTTGTACGATGCTTATCATGAATGTGATGTTTATTAATTAATTTATAAATACCAAATGATCATGATATTGTAAATTTGTAATATTTGTATTTCTAATTGTATTTAAAATTCTAAAATTGTAATTGTAATGATATATATGTAAATTTCTAAAATTGTAATTGTAATTGTAATTTTTTAATTTGTAAAATTGTGATTGTATATATGTAAAATTCTAAAATTGTTATTGTACGTGAAATTGTAAAATTGTAATTGTAATTCTAATAATTCTAATTCTAATTCTAATTGTATGTAAAATATTTGTAAAATTTTAATTGTATTAATGTGAAATGAATTTATTAAAAATTTTAAATTTGTAAATTTTAAATAATTGTAAAATAATAAATATAGAATAATATGATTTATTGTAACATAAGGAAATTTAGAAAATAATGCAAATAAATTCCTGTACTTAATTAGAATTATCATTATTTTATTATGATCTTAGATACAAAAAAAGAATTAATTTATACAATACGCCATTGTTTTTGAGATCAAGTACATAATACCAAATTATCAAGTGAATTATTGATTTTAACATTAACACAATGCAAATTACCAATTAATTCAAAATACATATTACATTAATATTTCAAAAAACTCATCTTAAAAAGTATAAATATTGATGAAATAACACATATTGTACCATATCACTCTCAGTTCTCATGATCACCCTCATTATCTTCTAGCTTGCATGGCATGATAACACTATTGTTCTCAAAAATATGTTTTGATCTAGGGTCATGTGTCAATACGAACCACCAATCCCTATCCAACACATCTGGGTAGAAAAACACCTGGTTGCAGTGTTTAGGGAAAACATAGGGCTCCTTAGCTTCATCCCACATCTTTCTAGAGTCGATACATATCAGCCTACTATCGTGATCTTCCTTTACATTATTCCGATCAAAGGTGTCCCACCACTTGCACCTGAAAATAACATATTGGAAAGAAGAAAATCCACTTCAATGATCTCTTGTATCTTTCCGACGTAACCTAACGTCCCTCTTACTAGTTTTTGGTCACGGTGGCTAGATCGACTAGATTGATCAAACTCAACTTCCACTCCACAGTCTTGTGTGATGTTTCCAGCATTGGCATTTTCTATGCGAAAATGGTGTCCATATGCCCACATAGATGGGAACAATTGCACCTATTATAAAAAAGTTAAAAAAATCGTATAAGTGTCATGTGTCTTATAAATAATAATCCAACAGTTAAAATATGAAATGTAGATGTCTTAATATAAGTTTCAAATTTACATATAAATTATTATTGAGTTGCTGCACCTAAGCCCTACGTTTAGCGCATCCTCTTCAGCACGCAGGTAACGATCGGTAGCACCGTATTTCTCTCTGACTTGGTCAGCAACCCAACTGTTGGGGTATATTTTTGGCATATTTTCTTTTAAATGATTAGGATAAGGCACACTTCTACCATTCAACCATCTGAATTCTTTCCTGTCACTATCCCATTTCATTCTTTTTTGTTCGTACAATGCGACCCATGGTTGTGTCGCTTCAGAATTGTAAAGAGTGAATTTATTGATTGCTTCAATTTCTGCATTCGCTGATGAAATCAAACCAACACTATATAGTACTTAGAGATCAAAATATACATTATATCGAAGTTCAACATGAATATTAATTACTTTTTGTAAATTTGAAAAATTATAAGTCGCTTACTCTTTATCAAGCGCTTTTTTCCACTTGTTTGGAGCAACTCTCCTTCTCTTTTGTCTTCATCCAATTCATCGCCCCAAATCACTGCACCTGTTCTGTTGTCGATCTGCTTGATGTACTCACTAGCATAGTATAAATACTCATGATATGTACCCCTCTGCCATAGACCCCTCGGGTTTTTCCCTTTGTCAAACAAAACCTTTCAATTTATTCATGTACCTCTCTAAGAAGAACATCCAACAACAAGAAACAACCCCAACTAATTCAACCTCATCTACCAGGTGGATTAGAAGATGAACCTGTAAGTCCATGAAACTCGTCGGCAGTTCCTTCTCAAACATACAAACAATCTCAACTATCTCTTGATGCCACCGTGGAATTCTAGCCACATGAATCTCCTTTGACGTGATCCAATGTACAAATGTAGATAATTTAGATATGGCACGTCCTAGGTCTTGAGGGAATTCATGTTTCACACACCCATGCACAAACAAAGGATAATGACACTGCAAAGTTATAAAAATGTGCAATAATATACAAAATTAGTTATGTTTTATGATCACCGCATGGGATAAAATTTATTAATATAAAAAATAATAAAATCATGCTTTTGACATTATACGTACTCTTAGAAGATTCAAATGGTCATGTGATTTCAACCCCGACAAATGGTCATCCACGGTGAAGCAGCGCCGTAGTGAAGACCCATATGAAGTTGGCACCCTCACATCCATTATAACTTCCTTTGCCAAAGATATATCATCTTTTTTTTAAATCCATGGGACATCACCTTCTTTGAAAAACCATGAATTAGAGGGACCAGCGCCTGCCTCTGATCCCGTACTTTCTAATCGTCTTGGCCAATATTTCTTTTTAGTTTTTGAAGTAATAAGATCTTTCCTAACCACCAATGTGTCACTTTGTTTCGATGATATGTGCCTCCATAAAGAAGATGAAACATTTTTAAATATATGCATGGGATCTAATAAGTGGGAAATCTTAAGATGCTCCCAATATGGGAGGTCATAAAAGATAGATTTCCTTTTCATCGCAATGGGCAATTTCTTAGCATAGGTGTTGAAGAAATCTGGATCATCGAACTTAGGCTCCCCATTTGAATCAAACATTTATGTGAACTCCTTCTCCTTCTCTCTCTCATATGCTCTAAGCCATTCAACTGGTGTCATTATTGGAGGCCTTTGGGTTCTTTCTCGTTTACCATTAAAAGCGGATGTTGCTCTTCTGTAAGGGTGTTGTTCTGGTAGGAATATCCTGGAGCAATCATACACTGGCTTTCATAGGTCCTTGGACCATCTAGCTTTCAGAGAAGGTCCACAACATTTACATCTAAAATACCCTTTTGTTACAAGACCTGCGAGATTATATTTGTATACATTAATTAATATGCATGGCACGTTAAATAATATCATGAAGATCAAAACAAATAATATTACAATGAATTAAATAACTAATATGTGAAAGAATATTGTTACATTATATATAAACAAATCAATAAATTAAACATGTAATTTACCAGAGCAAACTCCTAAGCTTGGATAATCATGTGTCATGTAAGCACATATGCCATACAACGTAAACCTCCTCTCTGCTGTGATGGGTCTTGATACATCGTATACATTTATCCCATCCCATAATTCCTTCAATTCATCTACCAGTGGTTGTAAGTAGACATCCATATTCTTCACTTGTCTTCTACCAAGGACTATGAGAGCCAACATAAGATGTTCATTCTTCACGGACAACCATGGGGGGATATTGTTATTGATCACTAATACAGGCCAAACATAATAGTTGGTGTTCTAGAGGGAATATGGGTTGACACCATCCATGGCTATGCTAATTCGTAGACTTCATACTTCATCCTTGAATTTGTTGGGCCCTGTATCCTCTATATGCTTCATGGCTATTGAATCAGTTGGGATTCGCATAACTCCCAACTCAATTCTATGTGAGGCATGCCATCCCTGCAACATAGCTAATTCTTTGCAATGAAAGAGCCTTTGAATCCTTGGGATTATAGGCATGTGCCTCAATATCTTAAAAGGAGGACCAGTACGTGATTTACCCTTATTTTTTGATTTATCATACTTGTCATGCCCACATTTCGAACACATCTCTTTGTCTACATATTCTCCTCTATATAGAATACAATCATTTGGACATGCATGATATGATATGTACTCAACACCCAACATTTTTCCTCTTCGCAGCTACCGGGCAAGACATCATCACTCGGAAGAACCTTATCTTTGAATAACCTGTAGTTGGTGATCATGGAAAACTATATTAATAAATGTACATTAATGTCGATATAATTATTAACGTTCATAAAATTTAACATTTGTAATGTTCATTGCAGTGTACTGATTATATTTCAAATTTATATATAAGGGAAGTACTTTATGGTAACTTACCTCAAAAGTTCCGAGAAACATGCATTCGACAAGCCAAACTTTGCTTTCAAGTTGTACAGTAACATCGTTGTCCCCAACTAGGTAGACTTTGACTGACTGCCAGGTCCAAAGAGAGGGATGGTGGAAGCAAATTTAAGGCTTTCGAAAAAGGTGTCAGCGATATGAGCATCATCCCCTAGCTGATCATCATTTTGGAATGCATCTAACAACATTGTCTCCATGGCAGTCGTATCCCTTAAGTAATCATCCATACCAACCTCTATTTGATTGTCTCCATTGCCAGCTTGTGAATAACTGCTATTGTTGTATTCATTCCTAATTGGTGAATCTGGATGTAGCGAGAATTGAATCGGTGGTTGATTCAACCATTATTGGTATCGTTCCTCTCCGATTTTTTCTCTTAATTCAATCTTCTCTCGATTTGACATTGTCGTGGGGTGCAACGGAAGATGGTAGGTAGGTCGTTCATCATCACTAGAATCCTAATAATTAAAAAAAAAAATTGAACATGATTAGTACAAAATATTATGATATCAATTTGTAACCACGTTGACAATATTGCATGATTATAAATTGGTTTGACGTTGAAATAATTACGTACATATTAATCAATATATATACCAAACAATTATAATTATAATTACCATCATTGTCCTGGGATTGTGGCTAGAAGATGCAATATTGTTACAATTGGCAGGGTGAAGCGGCTGTCCATTTTCATCTACCAAATGCGTCTTGCGGTATGCAGCTCCTGATAAGAACTTTCGATGTTTTGGAGCAGTACTTTGAATATAATTTTGTGCATCTGAACTCGATGATGAATCTGCATGAACCTGCAAATTTGTATACATTATAAATTTAATTAAGTTGTGCATGATTGACTACATGGATAAAAAACATACATAAATTCAATTAGATAGTGAAAAAATAAAACAAATCTGAAGTAAATATTACGTCTCCACATGGATAGGGAGAACTCCGCGATGGAATTTGAGAAATATTATGGAACGAGTTGGATTTTGAAGAATTGTCCATTTCATATAATATATGATATTTTCTCCCTGCATTTGAGCAAAACAACAATAAACTTTGGTGCACAAACCTAAATGTAATTATGGTGCGTACTGTTCAGATAACCGCACTGGTCAGTTCTTTATTTTCCGCACCGGTGTGCTTTTGTAACAAGTAGCACTGGTGCGGTTCAATTAAATGATGCACTGGTAAACGAATAATTGCAATAAAAAAAATTTGCAACCCTTTTTTTTAAAGTAAAAAAAAGCGGTAAATTGAAAATTGGGCGACAAAATATTTTCGAAAATCTAATTTCATAAAACATTTCTTTAAATACTAAACACTTTTCATTATTTCACTATTTTTACAAAACATTTCAGCCAGAGAATTACATGATACATACCTGGAGAAAACAGAGCACGAGAGCACTGTGGAGTAGGGAAATACGTTTGAACATAAGTATTCATACAATCTGAATTCCAAACCTCTGGTAATTCAAACCTTGTACCATAGAATTTTAAACGACGTGAGTAAAGTTTATTGTTTTTTTGTACTTTTTTTTTCTGCAGTTTTTTTTATGCAGTGAAATAAGAAATCAAAGTCTATTGTTTTATTTTATTTTTTTTCTCTAGTTTTTTATGAAGTAAAATAAAAAAATCAAATCTTATTGTTTTTTTAACTTTTTGTTTCTGCAGTTTTTTACCTTTTCTGCAGTTTTCAGAAACAAAAATAAAAAAAGAAATCAATTTTTAGAAACAAAACCCTAGACTCTTTTTGTTTCTGCCATTTTTTCTCCCTCTTTATTTTCAATTTAGATTTATAGGGTTTCTGTACTCATAAGAAATCCAACCCATGGGACAACTTGCATAGTCGGATCCCAATCCATGTTGGCCCTTGCGTCAATCTTAAAAAAATACAGATTTTTTTTCGCCGGTGCGCCCTGCGTAATGTTGCGCACTGGTGCGCTTAGTTATACCAGCGCATCACGCAAGTACAGCGATAAAAAATTAAAAAAGAAATTATGCTTTTATCAGTGTGCCATATGTAACATATGGCACCGGTGCGCTATTACATTATGGCGCACCGTACAACGTGTTGTTTTGAAAAAAAACTATTTTACAAACATACCCTACATTATTTTTGTTTCTGCCTTGTCTTCTCCCACTTGCTGTGATTTTAGAATTAGGGCTTTTCAATTTATATTTATAGGGTTTATATTGCTAAATATAAACCTAAGACATCCAACGAACGGGTTGACCTACATAGTCAGATCCCAATCCATGTCGGCCCTTGCATAAATAATAATAATAATAAAAAAATTCAGTGCGCCTTGTCTGAAAGAGTGCACCGGGGCGCTCTGTTATCACAGAGCACCGCGAAAAGACTGTCATAAGAAATTATAAAAATATGCAACCAGTGTGCTATTTCATTATGACGCACCACGAACGTTCAGTTTCGTAGAAAAAAAAAAAAAAAAACCAACTTTACTTTCTTTTTGTTTCTCCCCCTTCTTCTTCTTCTTTCTGTGATTCAGAATTAAGACTTTTCAATTTAGATTTATAGGGTTTGTATTGCTAAATATATACCTAAGACATGCAACCGATGGGACGATTAGCATAGTCGTATCCTAATCCATGTCGGCCTTGGAATGATTTAAAAAAAAATAGATTTTTTACCGGTGCGCCCTATGTAATGTAGCGCACCGGTGCTCTATTGTTTACAAGAGCACCGGATAAGTAATGTGAAAAAATAAGATTTTTTTAATAGTGCGCCATATGTAAAATATAGCACCGATTTATGCTAAAAAAACTAACACTGGACGATTTTTATTATTTTTATGATGGTTAACCGGTGCGGTCATTGACATGTAATGCACCAGGGCTTCTTGTTGACATAGAGCATCGTACACTGTATTATACTATTTTTGCAGTGCGTGGTAAAGACATACACGCACCGACGTCGGTGTGTTCACCATGAATGGCGCACCGGTTTTTTTAGATTTTTTTTTTTTTTAATTGAGAAGTTGACAATTTATTTAAAAATATATTATTCACTGATATGATATAGGTTTGATATTGTTAAAGAAATGTCTGACAAGAGATCAAGTAACAAAAATACTGATCACACATCAATATCAAAAGCAAAAAAGGCAAGTTCTTTGTAATTTTTTTACAAAAAAAATATTTTTGAACTATATGTAAGTTTAAATAATATGTATTGTTTAATGTATATCATGCAGAGCCACAAAATGATGAAGCTTGATAAGATTATTTCTGATCTAGGACCAGAAGAATGTATAAGCTTGATGGAAAAATTACAAAATGATGAATTAGGTGAATGAAAAAATACTATCGATCCAATATGAGTTTCTTTTTTTAGTTTTCATTAATAATATAATTAAAATTATTAGATAACATGTGTGAAAAAGTCTATTAATTCACCTCTGTTTAATGTTCTACAGGGACCAACAACTCAGAAAAGGAATGTTGTTCTAAGAAAAGAAAAACAATAGAACATACAAATGAAAATGAATTGCTCCTTAGCTCATATGGAGTGGTGTTGGAGGTTAACGAAAGGGGGAAAAACTTTTACAAATGTTTGAGGGATCTAGTCGAATGAATGTATAAACGTTCTTTCCACTTATAATACAAAAACTAATCCAATGATTCCAAGAACCAGATTTTATGTAAACTACAGGAAGAGTTTCCAGAGAATTGGTCAATGAGACATGTCAGACTTTTAATAGCAAAAACGTACAACAACAAAAAAGAAGGAATGAAAAAGTAATATTCCTTTAGATGTTTGTCTATAATTATTTATAAATATCACTTTTGTTATACTTACTTTTCATATATCAATATAAAAATTAAATAGTTTATTGTCATGTTACATTTTCAGGAAGATTATGAAAATCTAAAAAGATGAACAAGCTGATATCAGAAATATGCCAGTAGGAATGTCTAAAAAGGTGTACAAGGAGATGGTCAAAGAAATGGACAAAATTGCATCGTGGGAGGAGCCATCTCAACAACAACGTGCTTCAAATGTAATATGTAATCATTGAATTTTTTTATCATTAGGTAAAATAAATAAACAATTTAGCATTAAATATTAATTTTCAAGTATTTTCTTGCAAAAAAGAAAAGAAAATGGAACCCATTTAGCACATAAAACAGGATGACAAGGAAGAAAAGGATTGATATATAAGTTTGTGAGTAATTGTTACTTCCTTATAACAACTTAACTAAATTTCATTTTTGTATTTTTAAGTTGTTTTACAAAAATCATCATTGAATGTCTCCAAACAGGTGCTAACATACAAAGAAGAACCATCAGAGGAATTGATTGAAATTGGTTTAAATATGGGTTGTGCGTATATGTTGGCATATCAGAACTTAATTGTGGAATTTGTAAGCATCTATCGATCTTTTTTTACTTAGCTCCATCTATAATTAATAGAAAAAATAAATCTTTTATATTAAATATATGATTTCTTATGGGGTATAAAACTTGCAGGAAACAAAGTATGGAACTGCGCCAACAGATCAAATCTTGAAAGATGGCATGTTACATGGTTTTGAAATAATGTGTATAGTTTATGAGTCAATTTTTGCATTGGTACGTCATTTCTTTTCAATTTACATTGATGTATATTATTTAATATTGCAATTTTCATTATTCTCACCAATGTATATACACTCATTACAGTTTATTTTTATGTTTGTAGATGGAAGAAGGTGAAGAAGAAGAAAACAATCAACGTCGTGAACAAAACATTTTTGAAAATAACCCAAGTCATGGAAGTAGCTCTAGCAGTGATAACAGTTCAAGCGAAGAATGATGATCACTATGTTTGGATATAAAAGCAAGGCGTTGTACTATTTTTGGAAAAATGTCTGTGAAATCAAACATTTTCTTTAATGTAATGGACATAGTGTCCCAATTGAAAGATAAATGGATACCAATAACTGTCCCATTTTGTATGACAGAGAATTTCTTATTCACATATATATATATATATAATAAAAAATGTTTTAATTTATTCTATAGCGTTCTCTATTGTTGCTATTGCTTTCCTATTAACAGTTCTCAAATCATTAATAAGAAATTTAATTCATATGAATATTGTTATAATATGTGTTGACTTTTTGATGAATAATGAATTTAAAACAATCACAATAATTGCTTACGCCACAAGTCAATGTTTCTAAAAATACAAAATATAACTTGATCGCTTATATTATTAAATTTGATCAGTTCTACCTATCAGAATGCCTAAATGCAAAACTAGTTAAAAATATCGAGGCGTTTGTGCGGTACGGCACTCCGGTGCGTTTATGTATCTATACGCACCAGTGTCATTTCACCGCCTATGAGCACTGCACGAATACCGATACCAATTATAAATTGCGGTGCGTCTGTGTGATACTATGCACCGGGGTGTTTTTTCTGTCTATAAGCACTGATGCATTTGGATGACCAATAGGCACCGCATGAATACCGATACAAATTACAAATCTCAGTGCATTTGTGTGATAGTACGCACTGGGGCGTTTATGTGTCGATAAGCGTCGGTGCATTTGTATGACATATTTGCACCGCACGAATACCGATACCAATTGTAAACCTTGGTGCACTTGTGTGGTACGATGCACCGGGGCGTTTATATAAGCATACGCACCAGTGCATTGATACGACCTATGGGCACTGCTCAAATCCCAAGATCAATTAGAACGGCCCCGTGCATTGTATCACTAACACCAGGCCCGGTGTTGTTATTTTCCTTAACGGCCTAGTGCATTCTCCTTCGACCACCCCGGTGCGCTGTCTACCGATAAGCACTGGTGCGTTAAAACCTTATAAGAGCACCAACGAAAAAACATCTGTAATAACCTCCAGTCGCCCATTTTTTTTAGTTGTGTTGAATTTATGTTAAAAGCTCTGCCAAAACCTCCATTACCAGAAACGGATGTGGTAGCATATGTTTTTTTGACAATTTTGGCCAATTTTATAACCCTAAAAACCTCCTTTATAACCTCCGCTAGAGGGTCTTTTCCTTATGATGTTACCTTTATTTCCTTGGGAGTATAAATATAATTCTCTACTCCAAACATGAGACTATTTTTATCTAGATTATTTTTCTTATAGAAGTTAGAATTAATGGGGGAAAAATAACAGATTGCTATGTAGGTCTTTTTATCATTAATGTCAGTAATCTCAATCCAACTATATTGGTTGTAAGGGTCGTTTTTATAAATCCTAGCATGGGGGGAGATGTTCTTCTTAATGTAGCAAGCTATGCCCCCAATGCCTCTACGGGAGGATTGTTTGTTCCAGGTAGACCATAGTGCAAAGCCATCTATGTTAGGGACCTTAGATTCTTTGTGTTCCCAAGTTTCAACAAGTAATATAATATCAACATCATTTGAGATCCAACTTGGTTTGGGGGCTTTGTTCCATGGAAATCTGACAGGTTCAAGAAAATTCGAGCATGTTGGAATTATTGTTTATTACTATCCCTTTGGTTTCTATCTCGAAGACGCGGCTTTTCTATTTCCCGATTATTGCCCATTTTCCTTCCTTCCTAGATTCTTTTAACTTTTGAACCTCCTTTCTTAATTTTCTTGATCATACGGAATGAGATCTTCATTATAATATTCTAGTTCCTTTTTAGACTTGAGGTTTTACTAAGTATGTCATACTTATGGTGTTCGGTAAGGATTCCTTTATTCTGGATAGGCTTTCCTTTTATTCTCGGTTAAATTCCCCTTGTTGTTTCTTTGTCTGGCAGAGACATGGTTTCAATTTGTAATATATTATGTAATTATCACTGGCTTACATTGAGGCGAAAATGGTCACCATAAGCTCTCATTAATTAAGGAGTCCAAAAAGAGCCTTCGTGCCAAAAATTGAACGTCACCAAAGGTGGCGTCGCCGAAAGTATAGGTGCTGTGGTGAAATTCAAGGTCCGTCAACAATAATGATTTATAGTGACGGATAGTGACCGTCACCATTTCATATGAGCAATGGTGACGGACAATAGCCTCTGTCACCAAAAAACTGGACGTCACCAAAGGTGGCGTCGCCGAAAGTATGTGTTGTGGTGACATTCAAGGTCCGTCACGAATATTAATTACAATGACAGATAGTGACCGTCACCATTTCATATGACGTGGTGACGAGACAATAGCTCAGATCACGAAAAACTGAACGTCACCAAAGGTGGCATCGCCGAAAGTATGTGTTGTAGTGACATTCAAGGTCCCTCAAGAATATTGATTATAATGACGGATAGTGACCGTCACCATTTCATATGAACAACAATGATTTTTTGTGATGGATGTTTCATGGCCATCACTATTGGTGCATATATATGGCGACGTTCATTGACCATCACCATAAACTCATTGGTGACATCAAGGTCCATCACGAATAATGACTATAATGACAAACAATGACCCTCACCATTTCATATCAACAACAATGATTTATGGTGACGGACCTTTAATGGTCGTCACTATTGATGTGTATATATGGTGGCATTCGTTGACCGTCACCATTTCATATTTTGGTGAGGGTCGAGAAATGTCACCATAAACTCATTGGTGATGGTCAAAAGAGCATCCGTCACCAAAAACTGATCTTCGTCATTCCCTATATATGAATATCAGGGCACGATGGAATCGAACCACCAACCTCCTGCTTGTAAAGCAGGTGCTCTTCCATTGAGCTAGCACCCTTTAAAGAATTAGACTTTAAACTAGCAATTGCCTCTAAAGGTGCAAAGATACACCAAAGGAATAAGAACCAGGAAAACTGAAAGAATTCAGTGTCCTTGCTCCTATTTTTATTCTACGACACTCTACAAAGTATGATCTTGATCTATGACATATTTGTGCCGAGTGGTTCTAATTTAATAGTAAATGTTATATTCAGATAAAATAAATGAATAAATGAGAGGCCTTACAGGCTAATTTTTAATCCTTACACCAAAATCTCTTAATATTCAAGTCTATGGAACAACTCATTCAAAGTTCAAACTGAAGTAGATTTTAAATGGAAAGCCTAAAACCAGCTAAGTAGTTTACAAGTTAACATTTTGGATATAACTTTTGTTCAATTTATATGACAATTTATGCCATAACCTTGAAACTAGTTTCTTAGCTAAAAGACTTTCTTAAGTCAACAATGACAAAGAAAGATAGTCATGGCAAGAAAAATTCTCTTGTTTTTTCTAATGAGGGTGCATGTAACTTGATAAAGGTTGTATGAGAGTATCAAACCATAAACAGTGTCACTAAAACATGAAAATGACAAAGTCTTGTTAAGCAACAAAATTTTAGTTGAATATATGAAAAGCATCGAGCTAAATGATATAATTAAACTAAAAGTAACTGTAAAAAAATGAAATTGCCATCATATACCATTTGGTTTGGTTAGTTCTTCGGAAAGAGAAAGTGCAATTGCATGATCCAGCTCCTCATCTTGATTATGTAATGGCCCATCCTGAACAAAAATGTCCACATACAACAATCAATGTTATTGTATTGGTAAGACTTTTGATATAATCTATCAAAGCATGTACTATGTAGGAGAATCACTGGTAGTTGAATTACTTCTCTACTCGCATGTACTACCTTTGGTAGTTGAATTACTTGGAAATAGAAATCCTTATTAAAAGGTAACGCAAAGAAAAGAAGAAGCCTTTGAATATGGATGGCCATCTTGATTTTATAGAGTTATAATTGAATACTAAAGGACTAGGAATACTGCAACGAAATAGATGGATGGAGTGTAATAAAAAGAATTTGGATAATTTAGGTTGCACATATCTTTAAATGGAACCACTTTTTCCTTTTGGATTGCCAGTCTTTAATATGCAAATAAAATTTTCGATTCAACCAAGAGCACAATATTTTGAAGTCTTAGTTGCCTGAAACAGGGTAAGGACAACATTTGGAAACGGGGATGACTTTTGAAATGACCACTTTCAAAACCTTTGGAAACAGAGTAACGAGCACTTCCACACACAGGTCCAAAATTCATGACTTAGGAGCATGAGCACACCTAATTCAGGGATGATTAAATATGAAACGATTTGGGCTGCAATTATACTCAATTAAACGTAAAGCAATGATTAAAATCTATATAAATGACTTAGAAGTCAAACATGACAACTTTGGAATATGGTAGAATGTTGGCATAAAAACTTTGTTCATTATACATTCTCTTTCATTTAGTTTTGATGCTTTACTTCCAAATTAGGTGTTTTCTTTGTTGGAGATAGCAATTCGTACATCTAGGTCGAACCATTAATGATGCCCACAATGAAGGGGCATGTAGCTCAGTAGTACAGCAGCATACTGGCCAAGGGAAAATCTGGGGTAAATCTTAGCATGTATAATTTTCAAGACGGGGATAGAGCTAGTTTTGCTTGAGGTTAGCTAGGGGACCTTAGCCAAAGTGTGGCCTGACGAGGGTGTTGGAAATAGGAATACACAAATCTATGTTGAACCCTTAAGGGCGTCCCTCATGAAGGGGCAAGTGGCTCAGTGTTAGAGCAATCCAACCAGCCAAGGACTTAAAAGTTTCGAAAATGTTTCAAGTAACAGACATTGTTAATTAGCCTATTGTGCTAGACCAAACATTGGACGACCTGCATTGGAAAGTGTTTGCATGGGGCAACTGGCTCAGTGTTTGAGTAATCCAACCAACCAAGGACTTAAAAGTTTCGGAAAATGTTTTCAAATGTGAGACAATTGTTAGTGTACCTTATTGTGCTAGGCCAAATGGTGGACGACCTGCATTGGAAAGTGTTTTCTGACCAATATTGAGGCCCCGCCCAGGTTTGAAACTCAGTTAACCCACCTCATGAAAGGGCAAGCGGCTCAGTGTTAGAGCAATCCAATCAGCCGGGGACTTTAATGTTTTAGAAATGTTTCAAGTAATAGAGAATAGTTAATTATACAGTGACATGTGGTTTAACGGTAAGTTTCACTGGGTGAAACTAACGAGACCGTGGTTCAAATCCCATTGAGAATATGGCCTCACTGGGTGAAACTAACGAGACCGCGGTTCAAATCCCATTGAGTATATGGCCTACTATGATCTCGCCTCAAGGAGTAGACTCCCCATTTCCTAGAGTCTCCGCTCTTGCTAAATCATAAGATCTGGTATATCTGGCTTATATCTGGCTTACAGGTTGCTGGATATACTCTTGGTGTGATAAGGAAGCCACAAAGGTTGATCCTGGACCTCCCCTAGATTAGTCCAAGGAAGAAATTTTTTGCTGAGCAATATCAAGGCCCCACCCAGGTTTTAAACTCAGTTAACACACCTAGCGTGTCTGTGGGCAGTTGCATAATGCATTAGGTTCAGGAGTATAGGGTCAGTCCCTCAGACATGACCCTGGGCCTCCTCAGGGACAGGCAGTAAGTTTAGGAATTCTCCTAATACCCAAAAAATAAAAAATAAAGGAAAAAGAAAGAAATTCTCCTAATACTGAAAAATTATAGTAATAAAATCCATCTTCAACATGACTTAACATTTTATATCATATTAGAAAAATTTTGAGTCAGGGAACAAGTACAAGGTTCAGAGTTAAAATATTTGAGTCAAGGACAAGGAGATATCATATACAACTTTCTGAGTTGAGGTTATCACTAGAGAACATAGTCTCGAGTCTTAAACTAATACTTAATTAGGGAATTATTGAAATAAATGGGTACAAAATGTGAATTCATCCCTCATGAGTCATGGCACACACACAACTCCTAAGGCTTTACAACAACTGCAGCTGCACCCATCACACTACATTTTTAGGCTGAATTGTCCACACCTGAGGATTTGCAAGTTGCAACGACTACAGATGCACCCATCACATCACCTTTTTAGGTTGAATTGTCCACATGTCCTAACCCACAAAAGATGTAGTTGAATAGTCTGTTATGCTGAATTCCACAGCTTTTTCCCACAACTAACCATAAGTCCTTGCATGTGATGAGTGCACCAAACATGTATCATGGGAGCCACAAAACCTGCAAACAAAATTATCCATAAGTCCAAAATGGGGAGGATGTAACTGGCAATAACAAAGCTGAGAAAAATTCTCCCTTGCAATGAAATTCCAGATGTGACTCCTCATGAACAGAGAGCCATTCTTATCAAAATATTCTAAGAGAAACATGTTTTAAAGCTAAATGTATACAATTCATTAACCGCCCTGCCATCCTACCGTGTCATATCCCTTGAGCACACCCCAACACAGTGACTCCCTTGGTAGAAAAGGCCAAATAACTAAATAAGTTTGCTCAAAAATGTAAAAACAACATCCAGATATGGGAAGAATACACCAATGCCCAACATGCTTGGGACTACCAGTTAGTAGCAAGGAGTTTCACACCTTTGGTCAAGATTCCATTCTCACAGGCTTCAGCCATGGGAGATAGGAAGGGATTGAACTTATGGCATTGGGAGGTGATGAACCATGTGCATATATTGCAAACCCAAGCCTACCCTCATTCTCCTTGAGGCAAACACTACCGACCAAGTTCCATTCGCATAGCTTTTACCCAGCACGTGGAGGTAGTCATTGAACTTACACCATCAGGAAGTGATTAAAGTCATGTACATGTTATGGACCCAGGGCCACCCCGTGTTCTCCTTGAGGCCTGCCAAAATATGTTTGTCAAGCGGGTTGTGATCAAGTTGTAAATCAAATGTGTTATCATCATGGAGACTCTAGTGTAATCTCCCCTCAAGAACACGATGTCATGATTTAATGTTGTCAATTTGTGTTATCGTCCGATATCTCATCAATAACTAAGCCCAGGTAGTTGGTCCTAGGAAATGTCCTGCATAATTTTGATGAAATAGATACAACTTGGTCATGGAATTTAGGCCAAAAGTAGGCCCACTTCATTAACAAAGGCTTATTTACTAACCAGAATAAAAGGGGATGAATATGTCAAGGAATAAATGAATAGGAGCAGGGATAATAACATACGAAGAAGGTTCAAATTTGACACATTGCAAAGTATATTTGTTAGGCCTAAAATCATTCAATCCATGCATAGAATGGTATACCAAATAAAGCATTGGAATAGAATGCACATCATACCATGTTTAAACCTAGGCAAGTGAAAAATCCTTCCTGTTCTTCTCTAATCAAGAGAGTCCACATCTTAAAGAGCTCCCTATTGATTTGTCAGATAATGTTATTCTAATGGGAGTGGATGTGAAGAAACTGCCTTGAAAAGCATTCCAATGAGAAGACATACACGTGGCACAAAAAACCCTAGCATTTGGTCAAATGAGCACATTTCATGGGAACATTTTGGCTAGGAGGATGACAAAAGGCATCATGCAGAAGCTCTCTCCATTGTAAAGGCATGGATGGATTAATGGGAAATTCCCATGAGCCTAGTTGAATATTTACTGGAGAAAGAAAGTTCAAGGATTTCTTTTGTAATATTAGGTTCATCATTGCATCCATATTGTTGTTTGTCTTTTGCTGGAAATTCATTAAAATTTTCCCACAAAATTAGGCTTCATATTAGGGAAAAGTTTGTCATTTGAAGAAGGGCTTTGGTTGAGGCGTTCCTATCAATTTCCCTTGCCGATTACTATTAAGTTAGACAAATTACTGCTGTCATTTCAGTTCATGGTAGGACACATTTGCAGTTTCTAGTACAATCACCCCTTTTGTTGCCATGAATGTGTATTAAGGAGCACCTTTGTAAGGGCCCTCTATGTAATTTTTGCAATCTGGAAAAAAAATTCATAGGTTGAGTTTTTGGCATGTTGTAACAGCACTATCGTGCCATCCACATTCACAATTTCAAACCCTCTGAAGGTTGCCACTTGACTCCATTTGCCCTAATTGGATAGGCACTAATCCCAGTGGGGATTACAAAAGGCATCACGCAGAAGCTCTCTCCATTGTAAAGGCATGGATGGATTAATGGGAAATTCCCCTGTGAGCCTAGTTGAAGATCTACTAGAGAAAGAAAGTTCAAGGATTTCTTTTGTAATATCAGGTTCATCATTGCATCCATATTGTTGTTTGTCTATTGCTGGAAATTCATTAAAATTTTCCCACAAAATTAGGCTTCATATTAGGAAAAATTCTGTCATTTGAAGAAGGGCTTTGGTTGAGGTGTTCTTATCAATTTCCCTTGCTGATTTCTATTAAGTTAGACAAATTACTGCTGTCATTTCAGTTCATGGTAGGACACATTTGCAGTTTATAGTACAATCACCCCTTTTTTTGCCATGAGTGTGTATTAAGGAGCACCTTTGTAAGGGCTCTCTATGTAATTTCTGCAATCTGGAAAAAAAATTCATAGGTTGAGTTTTTGGCATGTTGTAACAGCACTATCATGCCATCCACATTCACAATCTCAAACCCTCTTAAGGTTGCCGCTTGACTCCATTTGCTCTAAATGGATAGGCACTAATCCCCACTAATCCCAGTCTTACATCACAATCTATGTCTAAATCTATCTCCTATTTTAATTAAGGAAACCCCCCTTGTTCTAGGCGATAGACAGCCGAACGCAAGAGAGGACAATATTGTGGTGGCAACAAACAAACCCTCTTAGTTCCCCTAAAGGTTGTACATGTGTTTTAAGGCTTTACCACTTAAAGTGCAGGTTTGTGAAGTAACAAGAATCATCAATGTATCTTAGCATTTTTATAAATGTCAATGCTGGGCATTGACTTAGTTAGAAACAAGAAAGTTGAAACAAGCAGTCTTTATGTTAGATAGAAAAACAACTCAGGATAGTAACTGTGGATTCACCCCTTCAATATTTTAAAATATTAGAGTTTGTGCTTTGTTTTTGGTTTACAGTTTCATCATTACCATAGATCCATTTTAACAATCTATGATACCAGTGCTTTAATGGTGTAAATTCAAAGAAAACAGATGACCACACTGCATGGATGTGATCTTTCAAATCATATGACATCATCTTGAAAAGCAGAGGCAAAATAAGGATGGGTATGAGAAATGTCTTCTTTGTAATAGAATGGGTGAGACAGAATGATCGCCCGCGAAAGTAAAAAACTTCAAAGAGTTGCAGGATGCTCTACTTACACTCAAGGAGATACACATTTTCCTTGAGAGGGATCACTACAATGTGGTCCTTCAAGGGGAAATGACAGTTTGTAAGGAAATGGACTGCATTACAAGGGGTGCCAGGGTGCATTCTCAACTATAGTGGATTTTTTGAAGGGGATGAAGGATCCAAATTCCAAAGTCTACTTTGACTACTTGAAAGGAAAAGTGAAAGTTACAAGATTCTTTGTTTGCATCAGCAGGATGAATCTCTTGCAGAGGATCAAACAAAGGTCAAAGGCATGTTCCGATTGCATTTTCAAAATATTTTCTCTTAATGCTTTTACGGATCATGTGGTGGATGTCAGGAACGCTCATTGTAGAGTCATTCCATGCAAGATTTCTATCTATTGGTGTAGTGATTGAGTCAAATTGGATAGTGACTTCTCGAAAGAGAGGGGTTTTTTTAGCTCTTAGTTCTATGAAGAATATCAAGTCATCGGAAATGGATGGCCTTTGTTGTGATTTTTTCATCGGGAATGGATGGCCTTCGTTCTGATTTCCACAAGGCCATGTTGAACACAATACAAGATTATTTCTATTGTTTGACAGCTGAAAATTTCTCTTCTAAAAGGCTATCTAAATCTCTCAACCAAGGCCTTAGTAAACACATTACCAAGAATGTAGCTAGGGGCACTATTGGAGGTTGGAGCCTCATTACTTTCCTCGGTGTCTCATACAAGATCATGGCTAAAGAAATGGCTCTCAATTGCATGGAAGGTACTTCAACAAGAGAAGACAGGTTTTGTACAGGGTCCAATTATTCTAGACACGTAATCTAGACTCGAGAGGCCTTGGAATGGGCTTGAGATAGTGGCTACCAGCCTTGTTTTCTGCAGATTGAAGCTTCATCACACACATGTTAGTTTTTCTTGTACTACTGTCTGACCCCGCACTATTCGTTCCAAACCGTATTTCCCTTTGGCCTTGTTGTTACTTACTTTATCTACAATTTCCGGTCCTTTAGACCTTACATGAATGACATTAATTCCACCAAATAGGTTGTGAGCACTTCCCAATATTTCCTGCACAGATTTTAGATTGGCCATTTAAACATTAAACCTGACATATGGTTTGTCACGGAGAAGATGATTAAAGGTTTGGAGGATACCTGATAAACACCTGCAAGGAACAATCCCATGTAGTACGGTTCTCCTTCACACAAATGGTGCACAGAGAGCACACTTTCAACCTTCCCACTAGGTCCAATAAAGTGTTCTATTTTTCCATCACTATCACATGTCAAATCAGCCCAGGTTGCCTGTGTATTTGGCTTCTCATGCAACTGATGCAAAGGCATTATAAGGAAAACTTGATTTATGGCCCATGAATCAGGTATGGAACGGAAAATAGATAAGTTGATATGATATGTCACTGCTAAGTATTTCTTAAGCTTATCTACTTCATCTGGTAACTCAGAGTCTACAAAATTTTAAGACACTAAATGAAATAGAATCATAGACATCTTCAACTTGTTCCCTATGCTCAAGACTTAGGAAACCAAGCTTAAATAAGCTATGGGCTTCTTTTTTAACCAATTTGCATCATTGTAAGCTTCCTGTACATTTTGTTGGCAGATAGTTTTTTTGATATCATATAAAGTTAATTCACCAGGATTGCAATCTTTCCGATGCTTTGTGTTTGTATGATATGGAACAACTGAACCTGCATGCAATTCACTTGAATGCAGATCCACTTGAACAGCTGTACCTGAAGTTTGGACCACGATGTGTGGCCATGGTGAACACACTACTCTCTAATGCATCAACATTTCTCCTTGTTAGTAACTCATTATCCCCTGAAATTTTGCTAAATCAATCTATTTGTCAAGGGTGCCCCTTTGCCCCAGATTTGTATATTTGACAATGGATGCCTTGGCTCACCTGTTTGAAGTTGCTGGCATTCAGGGGCAAGTGAAGGACATCTTACATCCTGATGGGTTAGACATGGTCAACAATCATTTTTCTAATGGATCCTTTATTTCTATGAGTGTTAAGCAGAGCTTGGTTGATGGTGCTCATACTTGTTTGCACATCTTTGGATCTACATTAGATGTTGTGGTTAGTGACCACGAGACAATTTTTTAGTTGTTAGAGTTAGACTCTCAGCCTACTAGATTCCCACAGCTCGGACTTATGTTCGACCGAGGGTAATTGTGAGGTATCTAGGCATTGCATTTGAAATTTTGAAGTGGGGCTTTCATCAGTGGCTATCCAAGATTGGTGTACCGTGTCTTCAACAATTTTAGAGTAAGAATTGATTTTGGCATCATAAGGACCTCTCATTAGATGGGAAGTTGACAACGGGGTTGGACAGATCCTCTATGCCTCACACGTTTATTATGTATCTTGTTGGTTGCCTAGTAAGACTCAATTTCAGCATTTAGAGCAGATCATGCAATCATACCTGTGGTAAAAGTATGGTGGGAAGGACAATATTCCACAAGGATGGGGGGGCTCATCCCTTTCCCAATGTGTTGAAAAATAACATTGCGACATCAAGGCCATTTTGCAGGGATGCGGGGTGGATCTTTGGTCAGTCCTTGCAGTAGTATCAACCACAAAGGCTTTAACCTTTGTTGCTTTAGCAGAATCTATTAACTCCAACTCTCAATGCAAGATGGGGTGTCGGTTGATCTAGAAGACGGGTGAGCACACAAATTACACCATTTCTAATCTGTTTGGAAAGATAATCAGGACCAGTATTTAGTTCTCCTTCAATGCCGCACTCACTAGTGTGCTGCCTTGTTTGGCAATTGTAGCTATCTGGTCCACTCTTCCTTCATTGGGATTTGGCAGTGATTGAGAGTCTCTGCTCTATTTTCCCTAGGAAGATTAAGTGTAAGTTAGCAAAAATTTAGTTATCTGTCTACTTTTTGTTCCATTTATCTGTTTACTTTTTGTTCCATGTGGTGTAATGAGGTACATGACTAGCTATTAACTGTGGATGAATTATTGATAAGAGATGTTCAATATTTATATTCGGTAACCTATACAGACTTCATTTCTGCTTTGCTAGTCATCATCAAAATGGAACCCCCAAAGGGAGGACAATTTAAGTCAAATTTTGATAAGGCTGCAAAAAGAGATCCCAGAAGAGTAGTTAGTGGAAGGGTAATAACGAGTAGGAATGGGGAGATGATTGCAGTATATATGGAAAAAATAGGAATCAACATCAACAATCAAGCAGGAATGAGGGATCTTATAGCGGAGTTAAATTTTTCCTAGGCCTAGCCTGGAAAGAGTGGCAATGGAATGGAGTGGAATTCTCAGATTATAATCAATGTTGTGATGATAGAATGCATTTGTTCTCAAATTTGGAAGTTTGAACCCCCAATGTCAATGGATTAAAAGCAGGTTTCAGCAGAAAGGTTAGAAATAGATCTCATTATGCTACAAGAGCAGCCAACAAGGTTGTTGATTGGCTTTCTAACATGCCATTGAGTGGCAAGTATATGACATCAAGATTTTCAAAACCTGAGGTTCAAAGGAAGAATAATGAATTATTGAAATTAATAGTAAGTCAAAATGTTGAGACTTAGAAAAAACACTAGGCCTTGGGGAGCTGACATAGATGTCCCTGTTTTTTCAATTAGAAAGATTAAGGTAGGATACCTTAAGTTGCAGGACATCAAATTTATGGACTGATTGCAAATCCCTCCATAATTTGCGACAATGGTGGCAGCCATTAGTGATTAGTATAAATCATAGTTTAATTCTTATGAAGTTTCTGTTTGTTTTCACACCTGGAGAAGAACTGGGCTTGTTAATTCACTTTCTCTCTGCATTATCTCAGTCTCTATTAGCCATTAGCAATCAGAAGAAGGCAAGAAAGGGGAGGAGAAAATCCCAAACGCTCCCTCAAGGAACTGTGAGGAAAGAGGGTCCTGCCTGTCAAATGCATAATTAAAAACAATGGAAATCCTCTAAGGAGATAGTCCAGATTGACAAGCAATATGTTCATAGGCAGGAAGAGTCCTCCACGTGGAATGATACTAAGCAACCCTTTGGGAAGTGAAAATTTTCCTTGAACATGTGCTCCTCAAACAATAAATTCACGAGTCACTTGTCAGTGTGGGTGAGATATTTCAATGACTGGAGGATAATACTCTTTTTTTTAAGTTGGAGGTGAGAGAAATCATCAGGGAGGCAATGGAAAAAGCTATGGCATAGTTTGCTAAGTGAGTGTGGAAGCATGAGGAAGACAAGAGGGCTGCTGATATTGAGTTAAGGATAGAACATTGCTACAAGCTTGACCGCATTTTCCATCTTTCCCAGTTCAATGCAAAACTAAGTTCAAAGTCAAGGAGATTAGATTGTACACTGATGGTTCAAAGAGAACAAGCGACTAAGTGGATGCCAACAAGGTGCTACTTAGCCACTGGGAGAGGTGCTTGGAGCAGCTGCCTCACTTAATTATTCTGCCAGTGATAAGCTCAAACAACAATGATGACAACCCAAGCCAAAAAACAAGGCAATCCATAAAATGTACAATAAATCCCCATTATGCTTATTAGTTGTTAAAGGAGGGACAAACATTCTTTGTATTGTTACTGCTCTTAATAATGCTGAAAAAAAATTGATGCAAACATCAGAAATACTCTGAAATCCTCTTGTACATGTAGCTGATAACAATGTTGCCAGAAGCAAGAATGCGGATGGAAAAAAAAATTAGGAACAAGGAGGCATGAATCCCAAAAAATAGAATTTTCAAAAAAAAAATGAGAACATGAAAGATAAAGAAGATATAAAACAGTATAAATGAAAATATATTTCAATATTTTACTTCTTAAAAAATAAAGCATGAGAAATTACATCATGATTCATGGTTCATATGAAAAGGATGAATAACTTTTTTTTTCAAAGAAAACCTCCCAAGATCCCGCCACCCCCCCTTTCCCCAACCTCCCTTCCCCCAACCTCCTAACATCCCCCCACCCCCCCTTCCCCCAAATATCCAGATGGAGAGCGGGACAATCACCAACCACAACAGCAGTTGGAAACCCTGACAGACTCGACTGGCTTTGAACCTGTGACCTATGCCATCCCCATCAGCAACATGCCTTTGGCAGACGGTTCAACTAATTGAGCCAACCCTTGGGCCTACATAACTATTATTTATTAGCCAAATTTGGGAATTTAAAATGACTACACACCAAATTGTGGAAGCTGCAAAAATTGAGTTATGAAGATTAACTCAAAGCATTAGTGCAATTGCTCCACAATCTCATCATCCTTGTAAACAACCAAAGACCACCATGGAGAGCAGGACAACCACCAGCCACAACAGCAGCTAGAAACCCTGACAGACTCGACTGGCTTTGAACCTGTGACCTATGCCATCCCCATCAAAAACATGCTTTTGGCATGTGGTTCAACTAATTGAGCCAACCCTGGGGCCTACATAACTGTTATTTATTAGCCAAATTTTTGAATTTACAATATGACTACACACCAAATTGTGGAAGCTACAAAAATTGAGTTATGAAGATCAACTAAAAGCATTAGTACAACTGCTCCACAATCTCATCACCCTTGTAAACAGCCAAAGACCACCCTGTGTTCATCATCCAATTTCTTGTTTACTCTGCAAACCAGAGCCTACATCATAGTGGACAGAAAAGTGCTTGAAGAATGGATGGATGAATTAGCTAAAAGGGTTTTTATTCCATTATTTGGCATTCGTATGCACATCCTAATTTATACATTTGTTCAATGAACTTTCAACTTATGTACTCTTTTATTTATTACCTCATTTTACTATGACATAGGGAAATGCATTTTTAACTTCGATATGTTCACTACAATAATTCTTGGTAGGGTCCATTATTTGCTGATATAAAAAAAAAATTGTAAACAATTCTCGGATGATGTTTTTAAAAGATATCCCAGACAAATTCTGCTAGGCCAGGGAAATGCTACTTCTTTTATCTTTTTTTCCATCCCTGATACCCTCCCTTCATACCTGACTGTCGGCATCTTCAACTTTATCTCAGTTACCAAGATAACAGACATTACTTTGACAATTCAATTGGTTATATTTCCTTCTCCATAGAAAGCTCTACTAGTGATGTTCCCAATACATCATTCTAAGTGAGACAGAAATGGAGATGGATAGATTAAAGAAAATGAACCTCAATCCTTGAAATAAACATTATGGTCATTAAACAATATATACTTAACAGGGAAGACAAAGTAATAGATAAAGATAAGATAATTTTATTAACGTCCAACGAATGACCACAAAAAGGTCAATGGGACTGCTGGTTACAATGATTACAGCATACTAGTTGGTGGACCAAACGGTCCCCTTTCTTTATAAGAGCAGGAAAAGAAAAACTACAAAGAATACGAAAGTAAAAGTCTGGATGACTGAAACATCTTGACAATGAGTTGTGGTGAAGAAGTCCTGAAGGAGAAGGATGAGCCTCCTAAGTGGGGGGAGACTCCTTCTCCTAGCATCCGAGGCCGTTAGAAGAGGACTGAAGGAAACTTGTCAATGTTTGTTGCCCTGAAGAGGAGCTAGACTACTGCCGCTGCCGTCGGGAGGATTTGGGGTGCCCCCTGGAGGTGGGGGGGTGCCTGGTTCTGGATCGCTGATGGGGTCTAGTGGGATGAGATTCCCGGATCCGCACTGACCTGGAGTCATGGTCTAAGGATCGATCGGTGGCTCTCTTGGTGCCCTGCGATGCTGGGAGTGCTCTGAAGAAGTCAGTGATCCTCTGTGTGGTGGCCAAGGCGGACGGAAGTTGGAGTAGATTCAAACGGTGGTAAAGTGCCAAGCATCTCTGGTTGGTGTATCTAAGGAAGCTGGCTAATAAGCAATAAAAGCGCTTGCGGATCCCATAGTAGACAGGGCATCTGAAGATGAAGTGTGACTCAATTTCCACCTCCTGTAAGTGACAAAGTTGACAGATCCTCTCCGTCCTGTCAATATGGTGGTTTGTTTCCACCCAAAGCTTGTGCGATCCAACTCTGAGCTGCCCAAGGGGGATCCTGATGGCATGCATCCAATGTTGGAGGGTATAAGGGGGTCGAGTGATGAGTCCATCTCTGATCTCCAAGAAGTGCTCAGCGTAAAAGGCCATCTTTGGGTGCAGACTTCCCGAAGGATTGACGCATTTAGTCCCTTAGTTAAATAAGGGACTAAGCCTGGAAGAATAAAAACCTATTTAATACCAAGAGTGAAGGATAGTAGATATGAAAAAGAGACCCCTACCTATGAAGTACATAACTCACCAAAGAGATAAGGTTGATAAGGAAGCCTAGCAAACTAGAAAAAACCATAATGTACAAACACAATAATTGACCAAACAACATAGAATTCCACTTGAAATCCAAAAAATGGGCACTCCACGTAACATGCTTCTATATGTCACATAATAATATCTACTTTGAGATTTGCTAATAAAAACCACATCATAATATCTTTCAAGATTTGTAGATGTTGTATAACAATATCCTTCTCGATGTGTTAGTAATTCAAGTCTCCATTAAGAAAAACCTAGGAAAAGGAAATATTGTAGGGAAGCACTCCCCTTGCTCAACTTTCAAGCAAGTATCTACAATAGTGCACTCCCAAAATACTCCTGATCGAGTGTTTTCAAGCAAGGTTACTTGCGAGCGGGAGCGAAAATAGGGAGCGAGAGCGGGAGCAGGAGCGCCATTTTCAAAAGCTCCCAGTCCGGGAGCGTTTCGAGTAGCGTTTTTTTAATATATATATATTATATTTTTTATATTTTGATGCATATATGTCAACAAAAGCATATAGAATGATGAATTAGACATAAAAAAACATAGATTGAACCAAAGGTATCTTTATCATTACCTCTAGATTCGTATAGGGATCTTTGTCATTAATATCACCCTCTAAGCATTGGCTCTGGGAGTGCGCTTCGAGAGCGGGTTCGAGGGATCGCGCTCAAGGAGAGGGTTTGATAGGGGGAGGATCTCCCCCGCAACCTTGTTTTCAAGAGCACGCTCACAATCTGCATATTCATGTTGTCTAGAGAATGTTGAACACTCCCCAAAGAGTAGGGCTAGTCCCAAGACAATTGGAAAAGCTATTTTTTCTTTTTTTAAAACAAGTTGGGGCCTACGAGAAGGCCCCAATAGGCCTCATGCGCTCAATGAAGGGGGTTTAGAGCTTTATAAATGCCTAATTCCTCTTCATTTCTCCTTGCATTTTTCTTTCCAAAAAATAAAGGTTTGATTGTTAAAGGTCATCAATTTTGGTAGAATATCTACCATTCAAACCCAAGAACTAAGCCAATGGAAGTCCCTCATGGGAAAATTTCTTGCAGTAATTCCTATAATTAAACAATTAAAAAAATGCAATTAGCTACCTCTTGAGTGGGTTTAGTAGCCTCTAGAAGCTTCTCCTTTAGCATATAGGCTTAATCCTGCTTGTCTAAGTCCACGTCATTTCTTCGAGATCCAATTTCTTTTCTTTGGGACCCTTGGGAGCATGGGTCCAAGCAAATCCAAGGCCATTTTGCATTATGATTTGGTATGTGTGGTTCGATGCTACCACAGCAAGAGCTTGTAGTACACCATGGAGTCTCATAAATCTCAGCAAAGGTCTCAGGTATTGTGTTAATAAGAATAATACTCTATGCTACGGTGTTGATCAATGCCAGGTGCTATATCATAATGTATAACCTCGGCACTTCTAGGTACTGTGCTCACTGATGTTATGATGCTAAGATGCTCGAAGCTACTTGGTGTTGAAAAGTGTAACTAGGATCGGTCTTCATATTGACTATGTAATTATGTATTTATGTAAAGAAGAAGACAAAGATAATAAAATGTATTTTTGTTGTACTTGCTTCATGAGTTTTATGAGCAATATTTTATTATAGGTCAATAGACTTCTTCTTGATGTCTATTAGGATTCGTCTACTAGTTATAAATGTAATTAAGGGTCATAAATATGAAGAGTAGTCATCAAAATGCTCCAAGACCTTGTAATGTTCACCCTCATTAAACACTGGAATAATTGCACTATATGTTGACCTATATACACAGTGATCTAGTCGGCCTCCAATCAGCTTGAAGGGTCGGCCTAACAACAATGACATGATGCCTATATACAGTCAACTCTATGGTCATTTGAACCAAGGAATTGCGGATCTCTGGACAAGAAACAGTGCAGATTTCAGGAAGCATAAAAGTGCAGATTTCAGGAAGGAGAAAAGTGCGGGCTAAAGGACAGAATTGCGGACATTCCTGTGATAGTTACCTCATAATAAAGTCTGGGTTAAAATACAAATGGAAGCAGTAAGTGCAATTTTGTTCTGTGTAGCATTCTGGAGTAGTGAATGCGGATTAGTATGAAGAAGCTACGGTCAAGTGAAGTGCGGTCAAACTTGTAATGAATTCACTAATAGTATAAGGTCAGTGTTCTATGTATTGTAATGACTGTAAGCATTCAAATGTTATGCTATGCGAAGGGTTAAGCTCAACGATCATGATGTGATGATAAGTCTAAGGGCTAGTATAAGTATGGGAAAAGGAGGAAGGTAAACCTATGATTTACCTTCCTACTCTCAGAAAGGTTACACATCTCCAAATGCATGACAAGTGAATGATGAGGCTTCAAATGATCTGGTCTCTTATATTTGAATAAGCAATAAGAAGTGTCTGAAGACGAACTTAGAAACCGAGTTCTCTAAGGTTGATGCAGATCAGTGCAAGTTGTTGAAGAAAAGAAGGATCAGTATTGAAGGAAGACTTAGAAGCAGTGGCAATGTCTTGGAAGAATTAATAGGTCAAGGGTCTGTGTCTTGGTCATGGTACTTGTCATCTTGAAATTCTATAAGAAGAATTTCTCGTGGGGTTTCCTCTCCAAGAGGGAGAGGTTTTTCCCTGGCTCGAAGAGCCTAACTTTGTGTCTTTTTGTATTTTGGTAATTGACTTGACGAAAGACTAAATAAGCTAAAGAATAGAAGACAAAAGTAACTCAAATAAGCTCACAAGTAATTATCAAGAAGATAAATTGAATTAATCACCAGCCCCCTAAATTCTCAACACTTGGTGCTACTCGGTGTTGTAGTGATAACATGAAGTTCAGTGATGAATCACTATGTTTGGATGTTGCTATAGGGATTATGATTTGAAGATCAAAGGATCAAGGAAGATGACTATGTCTTGGTCTTGGAGTGGAGAAATAGATCAAGGGCCTTGGTCTTGGTATTTGTCAATTGGAATCTCTATAAGAAGAATTTGTGCAGCTTTTCCTCTCAAAGAATGAGAGGTTTTGGCCCTGGCTCATAGCGTACATGTTGTGTCTCTTTTCTATTTATGTTTATGCATTGGTTACTATTTGATGAAGAAATAACACTAATAATCTAACAAGAAAAAGATCTTAATCTAAAGAAGTTAAAAGGCATTCACAAACAGTCACTAATGAAGAGAAATCTCTTAACACTAAATCCCCTAGATTTCTCAACAATGTAGTGGTCAAGGGCCTTCTTTTAAAAGGCTTGGTGCAGGCTTGCCCTTTCTCCAGTCATAATGAGCAGCAGATAGTTTTGGAGAGTTGTATGAAGCTGAATCCACCTTCCCCCCCAATTGTAATCAAGGATTCATTTCTTTTGTTTTTCTGAGTTCTTGTGAGACCCCTCTCAGGGGGATACTATGTTTGCAAGTGTGAGCTACGAATCTGGTCTCCTCCCTTGCAGCTAAGATTCAAGAATGGACCGAGATCCCCTCTGCCTTATGCATCTCCTTTATGAGGGCCAACAACTTTAGGATACAAATAAACTAAGTGAGCATGACATAGTAAACAACACAGTAATAAATCTAGTTTCTAGATTGTGAGGCAAAGCTCAAGGAAGGGGTGGGCCCTCTTCCTCTCAGCCCAAATCTTTTAAAAGAAGCGTTAAAGCTAGGGATTGTGAACCAGCCTCCTAAGGAGCTCTCAATGCCAGCCTTTCTTGTGGATCAAATCGAGAAAATCCCATCCATTGGTGTGCCAAAAAATTAATCCGACTCTCTCAGTGTTGACTACATGGAGCATGCTCTAATTTGTCGATTTAATGGATTTTGGCCTTTAGCATATGTACTTCGAGATTGGGTGGCTAAGACCTGGTCTAAGCACAGTTATCTGTTATTGTCCTCAGAGGGATACTTTATAGTATATTTCAAGAACCAGAGGGATCGACAGGGGGTCCTTGAGCTTGCAACGTGGTTTTGGGCTGATTAGGGCTCTCCATTCAACCATGGTTTATAGATTTTAACCCCTAATAATGCCAGATTTGGCCATTCTTATTTGGGTTCAACTCCCTAATTTACCTCTTAACTTAATGCACCCTGATATTTTAGCCGATATTGGTAATGCCCTAGGCCGATTCATTAATATCAACATGCACAAGCTAGCGAAGGGTATTGTGACCTTTGCACGGATATGCGTGGAAGTTGATTTCAACAAGGGATTACCTGATAAAATCCTCCTGAATTGGAGGGGAGATATTTACTCACAAGCACTAGATTATGAGAACACAACCTTCTGTTACAAGTCTGCCAATAGCCAGGTCACCTCCAAAATGTATGCCCTTCTTCTCAAGGGCCCTCTCCACCTCACCAAGAATTTAGTGCTAGTGTTCAGTGAAAAAGAAAAAAATGTAGAACAATAACACTTCACCCTTTCCTTCTTCTGGTTCATACAGATGGTCTATTCAGACACACATTTCTTTGAGAAATCTAAAACCTATACCAACTTTTCTATAGATCCATTGGAACAAACCATTGTTTCATTCACTCCTTCGTATGCCTAAAATGTTGATGTTATGTATTTGACAAACATCAAGTAGTAGGTCTGACAGGTCTCTGACTTATCCTTCCAATTTAATAAATTTCTTGAATTGCTTTCTCCTTTGACTTTGTGATTGTTATATTTGAATTTGGGTTAATCTTTCCAAGTTTTACAATCACTGGATTGTTCAATTTGAGTTTTCTATACGACAAGTTTCTTGAACTAGATTTGTGATGTTGTTTGTTTCTCGAACATACGCTTTTATTTTGAATTATAATTTTCTAATACTTTTAGGATAATAATAACTTTCATGGCTAGGTTAAGTGTTGCCTTGACAAAACAGGCATCTTTGTAGACTAACTTTTCAATGTGGAAGATCTATTTAGGAGGGTGTTTCTCCATCATTGTTTTCTGAAATATTCCTTTACCTAATAACACAGACTTTCTAAAATGGTCTTCAACTTTTCACCATTATACTTATAACAAATTGTATTCTATAAGAGTTGCAGTCTAAACTTGTCTTTGCTTGAACAGACATTGTAATTGTAGCAAAGCATAGATAAACATGAAACTCTAATGTGTTTGGAAGAAAGTCGGTTCATGCTTCTAAGAAGACTTAGAGAACATTGTGGCAGAGAACTAATTGTTATTCAAGAAGCTCTAGCATTTGCTAGTGACAAAGATGAGGAAGAGGATATACATTCAAACCATTGTGCTCGCCAAAAAATCTTCAACCAGAGAAGCAAATAAAACAGTCCACTGTAATTAAAATGACAAAACCGATGAAAATAGTAAAAATTAAAAAACAAATGCTAGAATGGCCTTAATTATTTTCTTAATTGCAGTATCCAATTCTTGAAGAATTCAAAGCCGAAGCATAGAATGGCTGGTGTAGTAGTATCCAAGGTTGCACTAATAGCTGTGAGCATGAATCATACTTTTAAAAAAAAAATCTACTTATTTTCATAATTTAAGAGGTTTCACCGATCTAAAAATAGAGAATAAATAAATGAAACAGAAGCTTACTGATGGTGACACTGTCGTCGGGGTCTCTGAAGCATATTTTCTATTCCCTTGAGGCTGAGTGAGGTGCAAAGGATTCTCACAGAAACTCTGTTGGCCGCAATGCTGGCCTTCATCTAAACCTCTCATTTATATCTTCTATTCTTGCTCCTTTATTATGAAAAATGGCCTCCCCAACTCATCAGAAGCGAACGTCATCCCTGCAAATAGTAACAAAATGCAGCACAGAGATTAAGCCGAAACATATAAGCATGGATGCGAAAAAAATAGTAGAACCAGATACTGCGTGTTCTCCTCTCTGTGGAATACTAAAAATTGTGGAAAAGCAGTGAACAAATGTAGCGCCGTCAACCGTCAATGGACTGAAGAGCCGATGGTGGGGTTCGAGATCGGATATCCGGTCTGCCCTTGGTAAAACCCCAAATCCCAAGTCTCTTCAATCTGGTTTTCGCTCCCGCCCCTGTGCAAAGGGAAAAGATTCAATTTAGATACTTTGAGAGTAAATGCTTTCGTTCCCGCCTGTAAAAATCGAAAAAAAATACCACTTTGGAACATTTGGGTTGCCACGGGTTTTCTAAATCATCTAAAAAACAAAAACAATAATCCTATAATTTTGTTTTCAAAGTTTTTTAATAGTAGTTGAAATCATTTATGGTATATTTTTGGTTGTGATGAAAGCATTTTTTTTTTTCGTTATATGTATTATAATAATAATAATATATTTTTAAGATTATTTATTTTATGTAATGATTTTATTATTAAAATTTGTTAGGATAGGAATGTTGTATTTTTGAAATTTTAATGTGAAAGTATTTTTAACTTAGTTGTATTGAAAAAAAAAAAAAAAAAAATTTAATTATTATTATTATTATTATATATATATATATAATATTGGGTTGGTGTTAACAAAAGAGGGTTTATGGTAAGTGGGTTTAATAGTTAAAAAGTGTTAGTCTCTTAAATGTCATATGACAAATTTGGAAGGAGTAGGGTGTATATTCTTCTTTAGGTTAAATATATTCAAATGGTTGTGTGAATGGGGTTGTAAGAGCCTATGTTTTCATCTTGAGAACATAGAGTCATCTCGAAGTCGCTCTCATAGTTTAGGTTGTCATAAGTAAAATATGTGTTTTGTCTTAAGATGTGGACATTTCATTTTAGGGAGTGTGATAATGTGGTTTTAGCGAGGCATTAAAAGATGGAACGAGCATGTACATTTGGTATGCTAGTGTTGTGTTCTTCTTGAGGCATGAGTGCACATCTAAGAAGACTCTAACAAGGGTTGAAGATGTGGAATACTTAGAGAAGTTTTGTGGGTTGTAGTCTCACTTAGAGGTGTAGAAAAGCAAGTTAAGCACCATGAGAAGTTTTGAAGCAAACTTAAGATATTTGACAAGTTGCACAAAGAAAACTTAGTAGTGGTATTAATTGAACATTCTTTGATCGAAGTTGATACCCTCTCCTTGGCACTACCACTTTGCAAGACAAAGAAGAAATGTGAAATATATGTGGAACCCACTAAAGAAGTTGGCAAGGTTGTTGCAACATATATAGGTGGTTTTGTCATGTTGCAAAAGGAGTTATTGGAACTTAGAAGGTGACCATTGGAGTAGATTTTTCATGGAGTGTCGGGGAGGTGCAAGGGTGTAGGCCACATCTTACGGGTATCTTGTACTTTTGGTGTGCGTTAGCGATGTTAGTGCATTGTGTTTGATGAGCAATAGCTATATAATGTTTCATGAAGGAAAAAACCCACAAGTTTGAGATGTCTTAACCATTTGACATTGTAATATGTGTTATGCCCTAGTTTTGAGAAGATAATTAGAACCCTCTCAGAGTATGATGGGTTGTACCATGGACTTAGGTCCACTTGCATGGTTGAGGTGTAAAGGTGCCTCGTGAGTTGAGGAAAATGATTGCAATGCTTACCTATATAAAGTGTTTATGATATAATATTAATGATTTTTTTTGGAGAATGGAAGAGGAAGATAAGAAAGGAGAGGCACTAAGGTTTACTGTAAATCAATCAAAAGGAAGGAAAAATGTCTCGTATTAGAGACATTTTTCAAGTTGCCTCTTCAATAGTATTAAATTTCGTTGGAGCTATGGAGTTAGCCTCAAAAACATTGATTGGGTACTCGAGAAATCCAACACGTGACATATCCAAGCTAGTCCATTAGATCGATTCGTCTTGGGTAAAGGTTACAAATTCTAAGGTGCAAATCTCCCATTTTTAATGTGGGTTTTAAACCTTTGATTTGAAAATGCTAAAAGCAAGGTCATGATCTTGAAAGGAGATCCTTAATTTACCAAAACTCAATGCCAATGTTTAATCCATGGTGTGATTCTTTCTATTTGGGTTTTGCCTTAAACATTGAGATCTATCTTTGGGTCTAGCTATTAGTCTATCGTTTCATTTATGTGTTGAGAAGGTCTTAAGGGTTGTAGGGGATGCAATGGTTATTTTCCAATACCCCTCCCTTGAAACCTTATAAAGAGATAGTGTGCCCCATTTTGTTGTCGTAATATTTCAACCATGAGCTCTTCTTATGAGTATGCCCTTGAAGGGAGGGTATGTAAAGGAAGTAGAAAAAAACAAAATTTCATGTTGAGTCGAAGGAGGGGTATAGATTGTAGGTGTCTCTAGAGGTCTTGACAAAGGTGAAGGATAAAGGAGTTTACCTCTTATTGAAACGCCTTCCATTCCACCACTTGAGTTGCTAAAGGGCACTGACTTTAAGGGTCATAGGTGAGTTCTCACGAAGATCTTAAAAATAAGAAGGTAGGTGTGATTTAGCATAGGATTTATTCTTCAATGGTTGACTTTTAGGGTGATATTTCCTAGTAAATGGAAAAAATTGAAGCCCTACCACCCATAGATTAAGTAGAGTATGAGAAAATGTTTCCTAAGTTTCAAAAATTCTCACCATATATTGTCCATGATATCCATGACAATTATGTTCAATTGTCGATAACTCATGTTATGATATCATCTTTGATTCATGGCACATATACTTCTTCAACTAGTGGTGGAGAGTCCAACCAATGAGTAGGTAAGGTTGTTCATTTACAAGGTTGGCATCAATGAAGTATTCTCCCTCTCTGCCCAACTCTAAGAGGAGAAGTATGCGTAATGGACTTATTATTGTAAACAATTGTAAATATTGGGTTATCTTGAAGTTCAAGGGCTTGAAGTTTTGCGTCAATGACTTCTAGGTGTGTTAGGTGTCAAGGCATGGTAGGATGCGCTAGGGAGTACCAAAGCATGCCAAGGAATGCAAGGGATTCTAACAGGTGCCACATAGTGCCAAGGGATTGTTAGACGTGCTAGGTGTTATGGCATTTCAAGATGTAAAATATGCTGCTTAGTTGTTTTACGACCACGAATGGATGTGAGCCTTGTCTTCGTAACTTATTAAGTTGTTTGATTTGAGATTCGGCGTGAGTATCCTAAGATGAGTTATAGGAAGTTCTTAAGTGAACAAGGAATAGTATAGTTGTAGTAACTGTAACTTGGTCAGGCTATTGTAGTCGAAGCAGGATTTGGTTAGGTTCCCAAGTTGCAAAAAAATAAGGGTAGTTGTGAGGGCATGATAAATAAGGAATGATAGGGTGTGCCATGGAATGAAAAGGTGTGCTAACAAATTCTAGATAGTTTCAAAGCATGTCGAGGAGTGTTGGGGAGTGTCAGGGCATCACAAGGAAGAACTAGGTCAAAATGCATAGAAATGAATGAATAAGAGTGTGTGCCAAGGAGTATCAGTGACTTCTAGGTGTCTCAAGGATGAAGTGTGTTAGGATAATTTTAAAATAGGACTTGTAGGAGGAAAGCCTACGATTGCAGTAATGGGCTAGACAAAGCAGTCGAGACTTTGGGTTAGGCACAACACTATTGTTTCAATAACTTGGTTGGGTACCCAAGTCGCAAAAAAGTAAGGCTATCTATAAGGGCATGACAATTAAGGAGTGCCAAGGTGTGCCAAGGAATTTCAATAAGTGCTAACACATGTTAGACGGTTCCATTAAGGCATGTTAGGCACACCAAGACATGGCAAGTGATAAGGAGGGAGTGACAAGATATGCTAGATAGTTCCAAGGTATGCTAGAGTGCTAGGGAAGCATACCAAGATGTGTCAAGTGCCAATGTGTGTTTAGTGTTAGTGAGTGCCAAGAAACACAAGGGAGCACTATGTCAAAATGCCTGGAAATGAATGAATAAGAGTGTGTGACAGGGGGTGTCAGCGAGTCTCGGGTGTGTTAAGGAGGGAGTGACATGGTATGCTAGGCAGCGTTAATTCATGCTAGTGTGCCAGAGTGGCATGCAACCAAGATGTGCCAAGTGCCAGGGTGTGCCAACACATGCTAGGAAGCTCTAGGGACCCGCAATTGAGCACTAGGTGAAAATAATGCATGCAAATGAACATTAAGAGATTGTGACAGGAAGTGTCAATAAGTTCCAAGTGTGCTAAGGAGGGAGTGACAAAGTATGTGGGCAGTGCTAAGGCATGCTAGAGGCCATGGAAACATGCCAAGATGTGCCAGGTGCTAGGGTGTGCCAATGCATGTCAAGGAGTGTTATGGAGTGCCAAGGAAAAACAAGGGAGCACTAGTTTCAAATGCATGGAAATGAATGAATAAGAATGTGTGACAAGGAGTGTCAATGAGTTATAGGTGTGTTAAGGAGGGAGTGACAAGGTTATATGCTAGGCAGTGCCAAGGTATGCTAAACTATCAAGGCGTGTCAGGAAGTGCTAGGGTGTGTTAGGGTGTGTAAAAGCATGCCAAGGAATGTAGGGGATGCTAACACATGCCACATAGTGCCAAGGCATTTAAGAGATGCCAGGTGCTATGGTATGTCAATATATAAACTGTGTTGCTTAGTTTTTTTACAGCCACAGTTGGATGTGATAAGCCTTGTCTTGGTAACTTGTTAAGTGGGATGAGTTGAGATTGGACATGAGTAGCCTAAGATGAGTTACATGTAGTTTTTAGGTGAATAAAGTATACGTTGAATTTCAATGACATACGAAAATTTGTTTTTGGTCTTAGAATATTTGATGCAAACACACTCAAGTGCCACAACACATATACTTTGCACAACGAAATCTACACACATTAGGGAATCAACTAGTGCACATGACAATTTTTAACTTTTTCAAACCGTTCTTCGTTAAATACAAACTATAATAGAATAGGCTAGAGCTCTTGTACCACGGATCATGACCCTTTACAATCACACTGATATAAGGAATACAACTAGGGCTTGGTGTTAGTCTTTTGATAACCAATCTACCTCGAACAAGACAACACTTTAACCACTTTTTGATGGTGGCCACACATAGCCCTTTCAGTCCACATGTCCTGAACATCACATATGGTAGGTCCTCTTGCCTCCCATTATGCAACTCCTCAATTTTCCTCTATCAATGATCAACTCCTAATTAGTGTATAGATAGGATTTAGTTGGATTCATTTGTATCATCACTTGACTTGGGGTCTCTCTATCTTTAGATAACTTCACATTTTTCCTTGGAGGACTATTTTGGACGATGGATGCATTTTGATGTATGGATTTGGGCTATTTTTATGTTGGAGATTTGTTTTTGCAAATGTGAAGCTAGTTGGATATACTCTCTAACATTTTGAGTGATAATTTAACTCTATTCTTCTTGTTGTTGCATGCTATTGAATTCACTATAACTAGGGCTAATTGTTGCATGATGGAAATGTGGAATTATGTGTCTATTTAGCTTATTTAATGTATGGGCCATTGTTAGATGAATGAAATGTCTTTGAGACCATTGTATCTCAATAATATTGCACCATTTGTATGAAGTATAAATTCTTTAAGGTCACTTTTCATATTCCTCTAACATTGGACGAAGTTGACTTTCTAGGCCTCCTTGATCAAGAAACCAAATTCTTGCTTATTATCATCCCTGACTCCATATCCCCAAGTGAATTAGGCACTAGTACCTCAAGAAGGGTGATGATTTCCCCCCATTTTTTCACAACTTTCCATTTTTCCCTAGGTCTAGCCCCATTATGTCACCTAGGGCATCAATTTCCCAGAAATCTAGCCAGAGGAAAACTTCGATCTCCTAGAGGCAACTGCGTTGGTGGGTCCCCTCACTCTCCTCGGAATTTGGGCCAATTATGATGGTGGAATCTCCAGATACCTCAAGCCCTATCTCTAGGATCAAGTTTTGCCTAGGTGTTCCCAAGGCTAGAACCTAGTAGGATCAATTTGACCCATCGAAGTAAAAACTCTTGCTTGATCCTTTCCCCTCACATTGTCTAGGATAGGAACATCACTGGTTGCTAAATTCCATCCCTAAACCTTGGCTGGGTCCACTTGGCCCCGTGTGGTCCCATTTGGTGTCAAAGGCCTTTCATCAAGGACCATTTGGGAATCCAAGTTCCCAAATCATTTTATGGATTGAGAACTTCCTTCATAAGTCATATTCTTCTCCCTCAACCCTTCAATCCCCCTCCTCTCTCCCTATAAGATCAAGTCCCTTGCTTAAAAGGCAAGGAAGTCCCACTCTTTATTATATCTTAGGGAAATGGTTTCTAGGGCTAGGGCTAGTTGGCTGGCCCACTTGACTGCTACTTTAGTCCTTCAAATTCTGCACATCCTTAGGCCCTATACACCTGCCCTTCTACCAATCTTGTTGTCCTTCACAAGTACAAGAGTTAGGCCTCTTCTTTGACAATAACCTAACAACCCTCCAACTATACTTGGACTACCATAAATCTGCCCAACCACAGTCAATTATTTTTACTGATCTAGGGCCCACAATATTCTCTTCATCTACGGATCTTCAAATCTTCCACTTAACAATGGTTTGAGTCCTCTCAAAATCATTGTTCTTGTGTATCGACAATTTGATCTTTGTTGTCCAATCTATGAAAAAATCTAAACTACTCCTCTTATCATCCTTCTAACAATATGTAGATGACTGAACTAGGGTCATAAATTAGCCACTGACAGTCCATTGACTAATTTTGTATAGGTTACTTTAGATCTTTGTCTAAAACTCTCTAGATAGTCCACCAAAATCAAATCCTCTGCATGTCAATCCATTCTTCATATGGCACATTTATTCTGCATGCTCAATCTTATGCTCAGGTTCCACCCTCCTTTGGATCTGCTATCTCCACACATACTGAATCTGCAAACCATCTTCCATATCCGCGATCTATATTGCAAAAATAAACCTCGCTCTAAGGGTCACAACCGTTCTTCTTCTACGCAAATTTGTCACAGTATTAAGGGCATACCTTATGAACTAAACATGCTAGGAAATTGTCCTAACTAGGGTTAAAGAAAAAATTGTGGTGATGTTTGGATGGGTGCTAATTTGTAGGGTTTTCCATTTTTATAATTTTCTTTGTTGTGCTTTCTACCATGCTACCTAGTTTCTTTCCTGTTGCCCTAGCATTTTAACTTTTTCGATGTCTATCTCTCTATTGTTTCTTGCCCCATTTGAAATGTCATCCTTATTTGGTAGGTGTTTTCTTTAATATTGTGTGAATATTTTTCCATCAGACAGCTTCTGTGGCATTTGTCTATGAAAATAGCTTGTAAGGCCCATTCATCGGGGTATTTGATGAAATGAAATGATTATCGATGATCACCAACTAATGCTACCTACAAAGATTTACTCTAACAATTCTACAGTTTTCCTGTGCCAACAATTATACAACATTTTAACCTCATGAACTAGTCTCCTATGTTCTCTTAGCTGATGCTATAAGCACTTATTTTTGTTGTCAAAGCTTTTACTCTCTAGTCCCATTGAGCTATTTCAGCTATTTACGTACATTGATCTATTTTCATTTCATTTCTTCAATTTTTCTGACTGTTATGCATTACCTTTGGCCAGTGACTTCTTTCTTACCTATGCTTTTTCTGCATAAGCATTCCAGCCAGCCAGAGCAGCAGGGGCAGCAGGAGCCACTCAGTCCAGCCAAAGCCCAGCAGGGGCAGCGCAGAGGCAGTAGGAGCCACGCAGGGCTAACGCAGGCCCAGTCAAGGTAGCATAGGGGAAGTGTAAGCCCTTCAGGTGTGACGTAGACCCTTACTGAGAAACGAAGAGGTCGACATAGGCCATTAAGGCTGACGTAGAGGGATTCAGAGCAGTGTATTACTGCCATTTTTATTTCTCTATTGGGTGAACCAGTTTTGGTGCCCAGGATTGTTGTACTTAGATTCTGCATAATAATGAAAACCCTCTAGAGCTAGCCACATCGGTTTTCCTGCGTTGGGTTTTTTCAGGGATAATTGTCCAGAAAATATGTCTTCCACTTTGTCTATGAGCATGTTATTCAATATTTGATTTGTATGCATAGGTTGCTAGTTGTATTTACTATTTACTTCGCTAATTTATTAAATATTTCATAAATTAACTTGTAACTTAATTCAAGTAGGAGAAGTAAATCAAGATACTGCAGTAGGGTTTCTTAGATTAAGAAATTTTCACATTCCCTAGGTCTAGCCCCATTAGGTCACCTAGGGTAACAATTTCCTAGGAATCTAGCTAGAGGAAAACTTCTATCTCCTAGAGGCAGCTGCGTTGTTGGGTGCCCTCACTCTCCTCAGAACTTGGGTCAATTCCGACGGTGGAATATTCGGATTCCTCAAGCCCTAGATCTAGGGTCAAGTTTTGCCTAGGTGGTCCCAAAGATAGAACCTAGTAGGATCAATTTTACCTATTGAAGTAAAAACTCTTGTCTAATCCTTTCCCCTCACCTTGTCCAAGATAGGAACATCATTGGTTGCTAAATTCCATCCCCGAACCTGGGCTGGGTCCACTTGGCCTCGTGTGGTCCCATTTGGTGTCAAAGGCCTTTCATCAAGGACCATTTGGGAATCCAAGTTCCCAAAGGATTTTAGGGATTAAGAACTTCCTTCATAAGTCTTTTTTTTCTCCCTCAACCCTTCAATCCCCCTCCTCTCTCCCTAGAAGATAAATTCACTTGCTTAAAAGGAAAGCAAGTCCCACTCTTTATTTTATCCCAGGGAAAGGGTTTCGAGGGTCACTTCCCACCTATTCATTGACCTATATGCTACAAGTGACTTCCTAAACTACCAAGACTCCACCCATCGGTGAAATTCCGTGAAGAGAAAGGAGCCTTAGCTGTGGTGACAATGGGCTAAGCCTCCATCGTTTCCCTTGTCCTAGCAGTTGCCCTCTTAGGAACCCCTTTTAGGTCCACTACTAGTTTCAGTGGTAACAAGTTCTTCACAATTCCATTTGTGAACAACTCTTTGGTAAGCCCACTTTTGCCATATTATAGCTCCAAGATGAGAAGTCCAGGGCTATGGAGGTTGCCCTTCTTCTCTCTGAGTCAATCCTCTACAATATAGTGAACTAGGGCTAGTTGGTTGGCCTACTTGACTATTACTTTAGTCCTTCAAAGTCTGCACATCCTTAGGCCCTATACACCTACCCTTCTACCAATTTTGTTGTCCTTCACCAGAACAAGAGTCAGGGCTCTTCTTTGACAGTAACCTAACAACCCTCCAACTGTACTTGGACTACCATCAATCTTCCCAACCACAGTCAATTATTTTTACTGATCTAGGGCCCACAATATTGTCTTCATCTAGGGCTCTTCAAATATGCCACCTAAAAATGGTTTGAGTCCTCTCAAGATCATTGTTCTTGTGTATCGACAATTTGATCTTTGTTGTCCAATCTATGAACAAATATGAACTACTCCTCTTATCATACTTCTAACAATCTGTAGATGACTGAACTAGGGTTACAAATCAGCCACTAACAATTCATTTACTAAATTTTATAGGTTTCTTCAGATATTTGTTTTAAACTCTATGGAAATTCCACCAAAATCAACTCCTCTGCATGTCAATCCATTCTTCATATGGCACATTTCTTCTGCATGCACAATCTTCTGCTCAGGTTCCACCCTCCTTTGGATCTATTGTCTCCACACATACTGAATCTGCAAACCATCTTCCAGATCTGCGGTCTTTATTGCAGAAATAAACCTCGATCTAAGGGTCACAATCCGTCTTCTTCTACACAAATTTGTCACAGTCTTAAGGGCATACCTTATGAACTAAACATGCTAGGAAATTGTCCTAACTAGGGCATTATACTTATGTACTTCTAATTGTTGTAGAACAAACCCTATCCACACATAGAAAAAACACGACTCTTGCCTCCACAAGGGACTCGACCTAGCTCATATGGATCCATAGATTCTGGGCATTTCTTTGATATAATCTTGACATGAACTTCAGATCTCAATGTCGACCCTCAAACTAGGGTTAAATCAATCAATATTGTGCATGCGTCGACTTCTGTTATGGCTCTAAATTACAGTGCAAGCCCTCCTCCATTTATGTTGTTCTTTATCACAGACCTTGCCGCCTACTAACTACCACAAGGCAATATGGTATCAACCCTCTCTTCTATTTCATGTAGAAAATCTAACCAATGGGATTCAATCTAATCTTGTAATGTACTAAAACAAGATACTAAATCCTTCCTACAATTTGTGAAAACAAAACACGATTGCACAATCACATATAAGTAAGAGAAACAAGTTATCAATCGCACAACACTAAATGTATCTGGGGAAGCAACTGCTCAAAACCCTCTATCTCTATTTTGTATTAAGTCGAGGAATCATGAAACAATACAATGCTTAATCTCTCTTGATATTCTCCAGCACTCTGCCAATTGTCTCCTGCTGATCTAGGAAAAATCGGTCTAATACTTAGTCAATTCTCAGCCTGCCTTGCTCACACAATTCCTATGGAATTATCTCCATATTAGTTAGGAAAATCGACCTTCCTTGATTGTGTAATCCATCATGGCATCCCAATGACCTTATAATTGCACATGGGAAATATTCTATAAATACAACTGATAGTTATGTTCCTCTTAACTGTGTTACAATAAGGATGAAGGGTCTTTTATTATTATTTAAAAATAAGATAAAACCCTAAACAACCAAAACCCTAACCCGAGGAGATGTAACACCAAGAGTTTATGGGCCCCGTTGGGGTTAGTTGGGTAGCCAACTTTCCGGGGTCGTAACTTGGTCATATGATCTTTGTTTGACGCACATGATACCTCGTTAGAAATATCTCTCCGAGGACTACAACTGCTAATGCGATTTCTAAGAAATCACCAAACCTTTCATGCCCAAAAAATGTTGTTTGGGGCCTCAAAACGGCTCTGGAAGTTTAGGACCCAAAAAACTGACAAAAATAGTAAATTTTGCTATAATTAAGGAAACTGGAAAACTGAAAGAGACAAAGGCGAGGGCCGAAGTGGAATAGGCGGGTGGCCACCAATATCCACCTCGATCACCTTAAATTTAATTTACTGAGCTAACTCAATCATCATGACTTAGTTAACTGACACAGGTTGTTATGAGACGAAATTACAATTTATTGTCCAATTTATTTAAGTGAAAAATAAATTAGACACCTCACATTCCTCACTCTCGGTACATCAAAATTCCTCACTAATGTGGGTGCATTTTTTTTTTGTCCTTTCTAGTTGCCAATTTCACTGGTTCTTGTTGCAAATTTCAACACTCCCTCTCAGCAAGAAAGGAATTCAATATATCCCCATCCGGTACCTTTGGAATGTTATGCATGCTACACTTCTCTAGTGTTGTTTGCACCTGCAAATCCTGAAACTAAATAGCATCCGAACAACTTACTCAGTATAATGCATCTGTCATCAGAGTCTTCTGACTGCTGCTAGCTACTACACCTGTCTAGTACTGGATTCTCTGCGCTGCTGCTGACATCTGCATCCGTGCCATTTGAACTATTTATAACTCTGATTTGTAATCCAATATTTGACATCTGTCACTCTGATTTCTGTCTTGTTGACATCTGACTACATCAATCTAACTAAGCCTTCCTACTACTATTGTACTGTGGGCTCCTCGTAGCCAGGTTCAATCCATGAGACACGCCATCTCAATGGACCTTGCCCAAATTTATTATCTTGGGATTATGTCTACACATCACCCCACCTTACACCTCGACGTATGGATGCTCCCTCTTCCCATCTGGCTCGAAATTTCCCCCTCATGGAGGTCTCTGCTTGAGTGGACGCTTCCACTTAGTCTCCTCTATGCTTCTCCAATTGTGGCAGCTACTCCACATCCTTCTGAGACTGCTTCTCATGAGGATGCATGTTGAGAGGTAATTTATGCTCCCTCTAAACCACCAAGTCTCTAAATTCTGCCTTTCTCCTCAAAGCTTTGCATGCATCTGGTACCTCAATTACATATAGGTTCTTGACTCACGCACAATGTAATTGTCTCGACGTTACAAAAAGTTTCTAAAATAGAGTTGATTTTAAATCGATGATATCTCCCTCATCCGAGCTCCTATTCGACCGATTTTTTTTTCCCATTTGGGTAAATTTTCGCGAGGAATCCAAATATTCTATTTGTTTTTTAAAATTTTACACCAAAATATTCAAATATTCTCTGCAAACTCACCGCCCAAAAAATTCTTGCTCTGATACCATGTAGAAAATCTAACCAACGAGATTCAATCTAATCTTGTAATCTACTAAAACAAGATATTGAATCCTTCCTACAATTTGCGGAAACAAAACACAATCGCACAATCACATATAAGTAAGAGAAATAAATTATCAATACACAACAACATGATGTATTTGGGGAAAGAAACTGCTCAAAACCCCTCTATCTCTATTGTGTATTAAGTCAAGGAATCATGAAACAATACATTAATGCTTAATCTCTCATGAGATTCTCCAGAACTATGTCAATTGTCTCCCGTTGATCTAGGCAAACTCGGTCTAGTACTTAGCCAATTCTCATCCTTACTTCAGCCTACCTTGCTCATGCAATTCCTAGGAAATTAACTCCTTATTAATTAGGAAAATCAGTCTTCCTTGATTGCGCAATCCATCATGGCATCCCATTGACTTTATATTTGCACATGGGAAATTTTCTCTGAATACAACTAACAGTTATGTTCCCTTTAACCTTTGTCTCAACTGGGTATTCCTCAAAACTGATATGCATGCAATTATTAATAACAAATTATGATTTATATGATTGATCACTCATTGTGAATTAAATATAATTTAATTCACTGGACCTCTCACTAGCTCATCACTCAGTTAGAACCAATTAAACTGATTTAACTCATTTAATCGAGTTAATTACACTTGCACCCCACTAGTGCATCAACTTCAACTAGACCTCAAAAATATTAGAATCCCTCTAGATGCCTCATCTTAGACCCTCAAGTACTTGAATTTCTTGAGCTAACTCGGTCATCATGACTTAATTAACTGACACAAGTTGTTATGAGATGAAATTACAATTTATTGTCCAATTTATTTAAGGGGAAAATAAATTAGACGCCCCACATTCCTCACTCCTGGTGCATCAAAATTCCTCACCAGTGTGGGTGCATTTTTTTTTGTCCTTTCTGGTTTCCAATCTCACTATTTCTTGTTGCAAATTTCAACATTTCAGAATTTTATGCGGCCTTCACACAAAGACACCATTGAAATCACATGCCCAGATTCTCATGAGAAACCTCTCTTAAGCTCGATCTGCCAGAAGAGAACCAACAATATGCCATCCTACTTCCTAGCGCAAACCAACCCTTAAGGTATGCAACATTCTTCTAAACCCTCACATGATGATCTTGCTCTTGGAGGATGATCATGACCTCCCTTTAGCAACCCTTACTCAGCCCTCGTACTCAACCTACTTTAGGACTACATCTCTCTTCACCCCCTTGATGTGCCAGATAGTGGGAATACATGTCAAACATGCTAATATGTGCCAAGTGATAAGGCATGCCAAGATGTGCAAGGGTGTGTCAATGCATGTCAGGGAATTTCAAGACAACAAAAGGGAGAAAAAAGTTAAACTACAAAGAAATGAACACATAAGAGGGTTAATAAGTCATCAATTTACCTTTTCCAAGAGGGGCATGCTAGGCACACCAACACTAGGCAACAATAGGTGCCAAGTGCAAAGTCTTAGTGCATTCTAAGTGCCAAGTATTCCTTTGTTGCTTCTCATCTACTTTCCAACAATTGATAATCACAAATAAATTTAATATTAAACCATGCCAAATCATACCAAGGCATCTCAACGTATTCCACACATGCTAAGACTTTCCAAGCACCAACACGTGCCAAGCGCCAATATGTGTCAAGAAATAGTGTTATGCATGTTATAAAGTGGAAGGGAATGTTGAAGAGTGCTAAAGTGTGCTAGAGAGTGATAATGCATGTTCATGAGTGTTAAGGATTACTAGGAAAAAACATTAAGGGAGCACTAAGTAAAAATTCATGAAAGTTAATGAATATGAGGAACGTGCGCCAGAGACTAGTGTTAATGAGTGTTAGTTGTCATGCTAAGGAGGGACTGACAAGTTATGCTAAGCATTGGTAAGGCATGCTAGGGAATATCAAGGCATGTCAAGAATTCCCAAAATGTGCTTGGGAGTTCCAGGGTGTGCTAATTATATCATGTGCCAATTAATAGTGCTAAGATATGCCAATACATGCTGGGTGCTAAGGATGTGGTGTAGGGGACCAGGGTATGTCAATATGTGTCAAGACAACAAAAGGAAGAACTAATAAGAGGGTTAATAAGTCAAGACTTTATCTTTTTGAAAAGGGGCATGCTAGGCACACTAATAATAGGTCCCAATACATGCCAAGTGGCATTGTGTGCCAAGTGCTAATGTATGTCAATGCATTCAACCAAGGTGTTCTAGGGCATGCTAGGGACTATATGCAACATGCCAACACATGCTAGGAGAGTTCCATGTTGTGCTAGCACATGCCGCCATGTGCTTGGGCGTCAGTGTCATCACGAGATGTTCTAGGTATAAAGATGTTCCAATACATGTGGGGTGCTAAGAAATGTTAGTGTGTGCCAAAGCATTAATTTAAGGCGTGCCCAGATTGGTGAGGATTGTTAGGTCTTTCTCATTAATAGAAATGTCAAAGCTTGATTATGTATTAAATAATATATTTCCTACACACAATAGTGGAACTTTATCTAAAGGGAATTTTCTAGATAATAAACTTAATATATATGAATCATGTGTTGACTCATAGGAAATATTTATTCGACTAGTCATTACTTGAGGGAAATGATAAACACTAATTACTTCTAAAAAAATTGACTGACCCGAACCACTATGGCCTTGGACATATTATAAAAAATGCTCCACAATAATGGTATTAAATCGTTAACTTTTGACAAAAAATATATTAACAGGCACATAGCATCATCAAAAAATCATTGGAATGATCAATGATGATGGGCATTTTTTGACCGTCACCAAAAGTAACAAAAAGTGCATTGGTGAGGGTCATTAATTTTGACCGTCACCAAAAGTAACAAAAAGAGCATTGGTGAGGGTCATTAAAAGTTCGTCACTAGAAGTGTCACCAAAGAGAGAATTAGTGATGGGCCTTTAACGAACCTCACCAAAAGTGTCATTGAAAATGTCTTTGGTGACGGACCATAAAGGACCATCACTATATACACTTACAGTGACGGTTTTTTAAGGACCGTCACCATATGTGACATTGGTGACGGACCTTAAAGGTCCGTCACAAGCATGACCCTCACTAATGTGCTTTTTTCTTGTAGTGGGTATGGCACGCTATGGCTAAAGTATTCTCATATACCTCCTCTTTCAAACCGAAGATTATAAGGTTCAAGGCCCTTTTGTTATGCTCATGGTCTAATTCGATCAATTTTTTCATTTCATCTTTAATTGGTTTGATATCTAATTTACCTGCCCCACTATTTAGGGTGAGACTGTTGTTAACTTTTTCTTCTAGTTCTTTAATCATGTCCTTCATTTTAAGACTCTCTATATTATCAGCATCTCCTTGCTGGGATGTTTGGTTCGTATCTTGGTTTTGTTTTTCTATGACCTGCAACCTAGTCTCCATTGCCTCCATTTTATTCTCCAATAGTTCTATTTTATTTTCTATTTGTTTTTGGATCTTGTCTTCAAGAGATGTGAATTTGTTTTCAAGCATGGCTTCTAATTGGGTTTGTAGCTTGAATTCTCTTTCTTCTCTACGTTTCTCTAAAGACTTTATATACTCATAAAGGCTCTGTAGAGTAACTGTGCTAGGTCTACCTTTGGTAATCTTTGGTAGTTGTGGTGAATTATTCATATTTGAGAATATATGAGCAGATATGTATTAGAAAAAATAATGAATGTGTGCACCCAATATCAACAAATCAGACAGCAGACCGCAAGTGCCTAGGATCGAACCGCAGCCCGCAGACCGGATCAGAGAAATCCACTATAGATATGTGTTTATGCCACAGATTCAGGTTGTCACCGTAGAAACTGCCAAAGAGACCCACCACAGAACCAATGCCAGACTTAAAATATTCGGTGTTTAAAAAATCCGCAAAGTGCAGATGAAAATTACTTCGAGACCGCAAATGAAAATCAAACCAAATTGTTCCCTAGCCCCAAGTTTTAGCTTCAAATTTTTGCATTCAAATCATCACACCGCAGACCCGAAACATACAAAACTGCAGACCCGAATCAAATCACTGTGACCAAATATCAGAATCGAAGCAGTCTAGAAAAAATCTTAGCACCATTTAGCTTTTCCAATTCGGGCATTAGAAACCTTCCAGAAGCATAATCGACCAATAAATTACTGGTTTCATTTATTTACAAATATGTGGTAGCAACCCTCGATTGAATATGGGCTAGAACGGTAGCAGAAAAGTGAGGTCAAGTGCAATATTGACAAATTAATAGTGAGTACACACTGCCCAGATCAGACACACAGCGAGGATACACTACAGTATATATATTCAAGCTTATAAAAACATTAAAATCAAATTTGTACCCTTTCGGGTCTGTTGGAGAGCAGAAAAAGAGAAGGCATGTGAAGCCCTAAGAAATCCAATGTATATCCACTGCAGAGAATAATGAAGATCTAAGGAATTAAATGTTTATATATCCACCGCAAATATGTAAATATCCACCGCAAAAGACCACGGAAGAATGTGAACCCTTGCTTGACTTCTTTATACTATTCCACCGGAGAGGGATATGTGAACCATTCGACTGCAGATAACTGGATTGTAGATATGTGAATGGCAGAAGATATGCGAGCCTAAGAAATCCCATGTATATCCACCGCAAAGAATGTATACATCCACTGTAGAGAATTTTTATATATATCCACCTAAGAAATCCAATGTATATCCACCACAAAGAATGTATATATATCTCTAAAACCGGATTCGTTCCCCAGGGCCCAAGAATCCTGAATCCTATGTATCGGATACGATACGAAGGGATTCGTACCCGATACTACGGATTTAGCCATATTCGTACAGGGTTAGGTGAATCCCGACCGTACCTTGTACAGATATGGCCGAATCCCATACAGCCGGATTCGCGCAGCTAGAAAGTGCGATTTTCAGTTATAAAAAAAGGGATTTATCTCATTCTTTCTCACTGATTTTTATTTGTGAAGTGAGCAAGGAGCAAGGGTTAGCAAGGAGAAAGAGAAATTTTTCAAAGAGATTCGAGCATTCGATAAGTGCATTGTCCCTCTATATTTTGCATTTAGTTTGTTGTTAGTGTTTGCATGTGCATATGTTTTATATATTTGGTCATTTTTGTTTATTTTTTATAGCATTCATGGCTCAATAAAAGGTAGCAAGACAGGGGCAAAGAAAGGGGAAGAATGTCCCCATTGGAGATGCCCCTCCTGTCCCTGTTTCTTCAGGGTTTGCAAGTATTCCATCTATTGGAAGTGGGGCTGCAATAGCAGCTTCAAATGTGTAGGGAAAACAAGCTCATGACCCCAAATACCCATTGTGGAAATATGTGACAAGAGAGGGAGGGGCAGGAAAAAAGGGAAAGGGAGGAGGAAATTGTTCATGGAAATGCAATATATGTCTCAAGCATTTCACTTCCACATATTTCCGTGTGAAAGCTCATTTGTTGGTTTTTCCAGGTTGTGGCATTAAATTTTGTACAACAATTGACTTGCCACAGAGTAAGGAATTGGAGAAAAAGCAATTGTTTGGTGCGGAAATTGTGGCATCAAAATCAAAACAAAACAAGAATGATGACCCCCTTCTATTCTTGAGGAAAAGCAGCAACAAATTATCTTTTGAGAGTTTTAGTAGGAGACAATCAGCAAAGAGAAAGGCAACTGTAGTTGGTCCAATGTACAAGATTTTTCAAAAAGAGAAGAGGGAAGAGTTTGATCTCACCATTGCATTTTTTTTCTATTAGAACTTCATATCCTTTAATGTTGCACAGTCACCTCTATTTATTGAGATGTGTCGAGCTCTTAGTCATGGGGCTCCATCAGGGTATGTGCCTCCTAGGTCAGAGAAGCTTAGAACCACATTGTTGACAAAGGCAAAGAAAGAGGTGGACAAAATGCTTGAGCCTATTAAATCAACATGGCCAACATCTGGGGTTAGCATTGTTTCTGATGGATGGACAGATCCAGCACGCCACCCACTCATCAACTTCATGGTGTCATCCTTGAATGGTCCAGTTTTCTTGAAATCAATGGATGCCCTTGGACAGTACAAGGATGCACAATATATGGGTGAGTTATTTATTAAAATTATTGAAGATGTAGGTGTTGATTCTTGTGTGCAAATAATTATAGATAATGCACCTGTTTGCAAGGCTGCTGGCATGATTGTGGAAGCAAAATATCCACAAATATTTTGGACACCTTGCATTGTCCATTCATTGAACTTGGCACTGAAATCTATTGCTTCTGATGTGCTTTGGATTGGAGCCATTATTGAGGATGCATGGCATATCCGCAACTTTGTACAAAACCATACAAATGCCCTCACTATCTACAAGGAGTACAACAATCTATCATTGTTGAAGATTGCAGATACACGGTTTGCCTCTTCATTCATCATGTTGAAGAGGTTGAGGGAGGTCAAGACCGCTCTTGGGTCTATGGTTATTTCAGATTTTTGGTCTTTTTGGAGAAAGACGGATCAAGCAGCCTCAAAGAAGGTGAAGGACATAGTGTTGGATGATATATGGTGGGAGAAGGTAGATCTAATTATTCAGATCATGGAGCCTATCATTTCCTTGCTCAGATTTGCAGATACAAACCAACCCATCCTAGGAGAGGTTTATGAGGGATGGGATTCCATGATTGAGTCTGTGAGGACCATTATTTTACAGAGTGAGTGCCCAAAGTATGAGACATCACCTGAGGCCTTCTTCACCGTCATACAGGATATTCTTGTCAGTAGATGGGACAAGAATTGCACACCTTTACATTTTTTGGCTCACTCCTTGAACCCAAAATACTACAGCCATGAGTGGCTGAATGGTGGACCTTCCCGCAGATTCCCTCCTCACATGGATGGTGAAATCTCATAGGGGAGGAAAGATGCATTGAGGAGGATTTTTCAGGAGAGGGCATCCCTTGATGAGGTGGAGGATGCCTTTGCAGAGTTTTCCACTGGCACTGGGCGATTTGCAGGCTATGATGTGATTCGAGACAGGGGGGCTAAGAAGCCCTATTCTTGGTGGGAAACTCATGGGGCAACAAGCCCTCCTCTACAGCAGTTAGCCATGAGGCTCCTCTCTTAGGTGACTTCATCCTCTTGTTGCGGGAGGAATTGGAGCACATATGGGAATTTGTATAGTGTGAAGAAGAGCAGGCTTGAGCAGTCTAGGGCAGAGACAATGGTGTATGTGCACACCAACCTTCGTCTCATCTATAGGCAGAGGGAGGATTGGTTGAAGGGAAAGACAAAGATGTGGGATGTCTTTCCTGATGATATGGGTCTGGACAACAGTGTTGAGTTGGCATTGGCCAACTTGGATCTCAATGCGCCAGTGCTAGAGCCCGTCACATTTGATGATGGAGTAGAGGCGTCATCCTCCACACTAGCAGATGCAGAGATGACAGAGGAGGAGGATGCATCAGAGCCAGAGGAGAGCAGTGGTGAGCATGATGATCGGGATGAGGACAGTGATGCTGATTATGATGATGAGGATTGATGACTCATTGACTCTGACTCATTGAGGCTTCAGGCTTGTAGTCTTGTAGACTGTAGTTTTTTTGTATTTTCTATTTCTATTTGCCATTGGCAGTGTACTTATGTAACACATTTTGATTTTGATGACTTAATGAGAAAACTACAGTATCTTACTATCTTGTCTTTTTGAGTAAATTTGACAATTGTATGATGTATCAATGTATCAAATTTCAATGTATCATGTATGAGTATCTAAGATCTTAAATCTATGTTTGAATCAATGAATTTGTGTAAAAAATATCTAATTTTTAATATATATATATATATATATATATAACGTAACGTATCCTAGAAGTGTCCTATTCCAGGGGTCACCGTATCCTGAATCCGATTCTCGAATCCCCGTATCCATCAAATCCTGAATCCCCATATCAGGTGACTTAGATATATATCCACCGCAGAGAATGTTTATATATCAAAGCGCGGATAACTTGGAATTGGTAGATATGAACGGTAGAAGATATGCAAACCTAGAAATCCAATGTATATCCACGGTAAGGAAACGTATTTATAATCACCGTGAGAATGTTTATATATTCGACCGCAGATATCCGGATGGTAGATATGTGAATGTCAGAAGATATGCGAGCCTAAGAAATCCAGTGTATATCCACTGCAGAGAATGTATATATATTCACCATAGAGAATGTTTATATATCGACCACAGATAACCAAATGGTAGATATGTGAATGACAGAAGATATGTGAGCCATCTGGTTTGAAGATAACCAACCTATATCCATCTTAATTCAGGATTTACCAAGGGGCGAGAGGGATCAAATCTCCATTCACTCTCAATTATAATTAATTATAATTATAATTATTAATTTTATATCTTATATTTTATTTTATTTTTAGTTTTATCTAATTTCACCAAGTCAAAATCTTTTATTGATAATTATCATTATTGATTTTTTATTTTATTTTGACTAAGTCAAAATGTTTGCATGACATGACAACATTTCTAAATAGGTTGACGCCTCTCTTGGTAATTATTTTTAACTTTTTATTATTTTTTATTTGAACCCACTGTAAATGTTTACAAACATTTACACCACTACAACATCTCCCTCTAGCTTTTTGCTTTTAGATTTAATTTCAAAAATGCTATAAAACAAAGTTTATCAAATATTTTGATTTTGAAATGAGTTATAATTTTTGGGCAAGTGGTATTGATAAGCCATGTTATTGTAACAAAACCTATTTACAAGTTAATAATATCCATGGTAAAATGGAAGTGAATATTTACGGTTAGAAATCTTGTTATATTACATGTTTATTGTAAATATTAAGATTTAATTTTTAAAAATGTTATAAAATCAAATTAAAATAATTCTTTTTATTATTATTATTTTTTTTCGAAATGAGGTATACTTTTGGGTATATGGTATTGATAAACCATGGTATTGTAAAAAAATCTATTTAGACATTAATAATATCCATAGTAAAATAAGGTGAATATTTATAATTAATAATCTTGTTATATTGTAAATATTAAATTTTTAATATGCTTTTTTATTAAATTTAAATATGGCTACCATTTATATGGTAAAATGGAAGTTATTTTATAACTACTATTTATATGTTATCTATTTTAATGTGATATGTATATTATGATTTTATTTTATCTAAAAAATGTTGATAATTTCATTAATAGTAAAAACAAAATTACAATATAAAAAAATTGAATTTAAATAATATTTGCATCTAACACCTATTCGTCTACTTTATACATATCCGTAGAGAGCAACCGGATATGAGAAAAATATTTAAAACATATTCTGGAATCTTAATAATGAAAATAAATAATTTTTAATTTTATAAATATTAAAATTATACACACACACACACACACACACACACATATATATATATTCACCCTAATAAATTATATAAAATATTAAAATTGATAAAAATATTTAAGGGGTTTCTATCGTTTCGTCTCATTCAAAGATAGTAATAAAATTCATAAAATAATTAATATAAAATCATAATAAGTTTTATAAAATATTAAATTTGTTAAAAATATTTAAGGGTATTTAAATTGTTTCGTTTCATTCAAAGACAACAACAAAATTCATATAATTAATGTAAAATCAAAAGATTCCTACTCCTATGTTATATTTTAATATTATATGGGATTTTATTAATATTAAAATTATTATGAACATGAATTATTATGTAATTCAAAATATGTGAATTTACTTTGATTTTTGAGGTGGGTCTCATTCATTCTATTGTATTTTTGGTAAGTAGAGATATTCAAGAAGTGTGCCATTGGGTCTTATCAATGCCACAAAGATAGAGAATGAGATTTCAGTAGGGGGGTGGTGGCAAAGCCTAATAATGGCAACGAGGAGTGAGACTTTTTGCTCATGACTCGATTTCCACTTATTTCAATGATTTTTTGTTGGACACTCGTAGGGAAATTTGCAAGATTGAGACCCCATTTGGGGCTGAAAGGCAATCTCTTTCATATTTTGAGATCATGGATGACATGTCAACATGGGTTCTTAAACCTGGGCATACAAGGGGCAGGAAGAAGCAGTACCTAAATTCCATGGATCTTCATTGGCAATTGAATACCCTGTTGGGCTTGGCCTTGAAGAATAAGCAAGTGGAGAAGTATAATGTTTTTGCATCCCTGGAGGACATCAAGAGGATGCTCAAAAATCAATTGTTTTTCTTGGATAGTATTGGCTTCCACCTGGTGCATGTGGAAAGCCATATGGCTTATGAATTAGATAATGGGGACCTAGTGGGGACCTGATGGACTCTCCTGGTTCTAGTGTGAGGTCTCCAACAAATATTTCTTCCTTAGATAATGAAGCGTGAGCACAAGGGGTTGGAAATGTAGTTTATTGGTCTTCATGGTGGTTCTTGGCCCATTATGTAGGGAACTTGTTAATTCGTTTGGTCTCCTTTTCATTTGGGCTAAAGTTGGTCACAACGCTACACTCTAAGTATGGTTTTCTGTGTACTAGTCGTGGTAATTTTGTATGGTTGTTATGTTGGTGTAATGGGTATATCCCTTGTGTTTGAAAATCGTTATTGGTGTTTGTGTATGGGTATTTTGGTTGTAAACTTTGATTGGGACCGCTTGGTATTGAGACAAACATGTTATGGCCTTGGCCTTAATGTAATTTGGGATATGAGAATTTGTAATTTTTGGATGTAAAGCCTTTATTGATATAGTCATCAATTGCAACATGTTGAAGAAAGGTTATATCCTCCATAATCATTCTAGAAATCTATGTAAATCTCCATATCTGTCACCACTTTTACAATATTAATATTTTCTTCAACTTGTAATTTTCTAATGTACAAAAATAAGCTCTTATTCTTTAGAATGTTTCTAAATTCAAATCAATACATAAAAATATATTTAATATTTAGCATCCCCTAAAAATAAATATTAAAACATCCCACGGCCTTGTATCCCTCGCAACTCTAAGTTTAATATATAGCCGAAGAAATGAAAATATTTATAATAAAAAAATGCCCCTATATAACCAAATTCTATGGGAAATCTCCTTATCCTAGAACATCTAGTCATCTCTAGTTACCTTAAACTATTAAACTTGTGTAAACCTGGAATATTTTCCAATGCATCGCGAACAAAATGTATTACCCAATGCCCATTTTAACCAAATGAGAACATTACAATAATGTTAATTATTTAAAATCTTATTCGTGTCACTTGGTAGGGTTTCCATCTTGGTAATCAATAAGATTAAAAAGTTAATTTGCCTCATTTTCTTTAATTTTTCATCACCCATAAAAAAAAATTTATAGGTTTTTATCTTGGTAATCAATAAGGTTAGAAAGTTAATTTTCCTTATTTTCCTTAATTTTTTATTGGTAATAGTTTTCTCATTATTTTTTAATTGTAATTTTTTGAATTAGATTAAAAATACCCATAATATTAATAGAATTATATTTAATAGAAAAAATTAATGAACGAATTTTTCGAGTGTATAGGTTGAATGTGATTCAATTATCAACATGGGAAATCACACCAAAGAATATTCTTTAATTTAATTCATGTGTAGTGACTTAGAAACAAGATAGATCAATAGAATGATTAGCCATGCTAAAGTATATTTAGGTAGTGTGATGTGCAGAAGTTCTAGCATCAATTCCTATGTATCAGAAGAACCAACCACAAGATTATTGTAGTGCAATGTGGGGGTGTGTATCATTATTGAGTAAGTGGAAAGAAGCAAAGAGTTGAGTGAGGAGAGCTCTGTGTGAGAGTGCATTGTTGAAGAAGGCAGAGGGTGCCTGAGGAGAATGAAGACTGAGAGATTTTGATTGTGTAGATAGTAAGAGAGTTGAGAACAGAGAACTATGAATGATGGTGTAGATGGTCGAGATTAGAAAGAAGAATGTTGAGGATGCAATTGTAGAGAGGAAGGTAGAGAGTGGTTGGGTTGAGGGCTGAGGAGAACAGAGTGCCAAAAGTATAATGTACAGCTGAAATGAAATAGAGTGGGTGCCAAGAACAATGAGTAGTGATTTCTTTATGGACCATAGGTTGCTTCCTACAAAAGAAGAAATTGGGGGTTCTATTTGAGTGGGTGTTTAAAGATAGTTTGAAGGTTGGTGCCTCTTGCAAGTTGGTGCTTGCAATAAATCCAAGAACTTGGTGCTTCTGGTAAACTAATCAAATGTCTACAAAGAAAGGAATTGGTGCCTCGTGTGAGTGGTGGCTCACAAATATTAATCTCATATTTTACATGACAACAAACACATATTCATGTTTTTTCCCTTTTGGGTTTCCATATTAAATCTTTGTGTTCATTTACATATGTTATTTATGGTGTTTTTAGTGAATCACATGAATAATTGCCAAAATTAAATAAAAACAAAATTAGCCCCGAAAACATAAAAATAAATATTAATTCACCTTAAAGTATGTATTTCCACATTCCAGAAACTCTCATCAACCTTAATTATTATCTCCAACAACATTTTCATGCGATATACTACGACACCTACTGAAATTGTGTATTTCTACTACAGGTTCACTTAACCTGAGGAATGCCGTTACTTTGTCACGTCCTTAACCTCGATCTGGCGTTGTTTATCCTTGGTTAACATTTGTCCTAGTATTTGATACTTAGTGTTTGAATGCATGTGGATTCAAAAGAATTGATTCGTCAAAATAAAGAGTTTTAACATACCTTGAGCATAAGGTGTAAAATCGAATATATTTAATCAAATGAACAATATCAAACTCACAGGTTTTTAGATTTTAATAAAAAAAAAATGGAAAAGTTAATGTAAATTTAAAATAAAAAGACTTAATAGGAGTTCTCATATCGTGCGAGAGGGCGTTTCCTACGACAGTATGACCCCGATGTGTAAGTATGTTGGAAGCCAAAAAAATGTCGGCTTGAACAATAACTTACATAAACATATAAATGAACAACTAAAAATTTATTAAAAATAAATTTAAACGATATAAACTTAAAATATGAAGAGTTTACTAACACTCAAAAAAGAGATATGGTAAATAAATAAAATATGGTAAATACGTAAAAATATAAATAAACCATAGGTATGGTAAATAAATAAAACCTTTTTTATATTACTGAGGAGGTATGGTAAATAAATAAAAATATAAATAAACTAGCGATATGGTAAATAAATAAAACCTATTTTTATATTTACTAAATAAACCACTTTATATTTACAAAAACTCAAAAACATGTTTTATTTAGGTGAAGCCTATGGGAAAAATTATTATTAATACCATTGGCCAAATACCATGAGACAAATTATTAATAATACCATGGGAAAATACCATGGGCCAAATAATATATTTATAAAATAGGTATGGTAAATAAGTAAATATAAAAGAGGTATAAAGAGGTAAGGTAAATAAATAAAAATATATCAAATACGATTAGAAATCAAGATCTAATTATATATGAAGTATAAAGGTCAAATACCATGGACCAAATTATTATTAATACCATGCAAAAAAATTATTATTAACCCTAGCATTAATATTAAAATATTAATATTATTAAATTTAATATGTTTAGATTAATGCAATATTAAATTTATTATATTGTAATATATATTAATATATCATGATATATGATAGAGGTGGAGAAATAGGGGGAGTGACAAGGGAGATATGGAGATAAATTGAAGGAGAAGGGAGAAGAGGAATGAAGAGAGAGAGAGTGAGAAGAGTGAGAGAGTTAGAGAAGGGTAAGAGAGGGAGAGGGAGACATAAAAATGGAGGTGGGAGAGAGATAAGGAGAGAGGGAGGGAGAAGGAGAGAGGATTGGAGGGTAAAGAGTGAGAGAGAGAGAAAGAAGGGGGAAGGGAGAGGGAGGTAGGAGAGAAAGGGAGAGAGAGAAAGGATGAGAGGAGGAGGAGAGAAGGAGGGATAGAGAGATGGAGCTGGAGGTGGAGCGAGGAAAGGAAGAAGAAATACATAGAGAGGGAGTGACAAGGGAGAGATGGAGAGAGAGAGTGTATGCTTATGGGTGGGATAAAGATACATAGGAGTGATGGAGACAAGGGGGAGAGAAGGAGAAAGGAGGAGTGATGGAGACAAGGGGGGAGAGAAGGATAAAGGGATATAAATAGTAAGATAGTTGGAGAGAGAGATAGAGTGATGGGGGAAGAGAGAGGATTGGAGGACAGAGAGAGAGAGAAAGAAAGAGAGCTGGGGGGTCAAATAGAAGGAGGTGAGAGAGGAATGATGAGAGAGAGGAAGAGAGTGATGGGGGAAGAGAGGATTGTAGGAGAGAGAGAGAGAGAGAGATGGGGGAAGATAAAGGGAGGTAGGAGATAAAGGGAGAGAGAGGAAGGAAAAGGGAGGGGACTTGAAAGAGAGGAGGAGAGAGAGAGGGATAGAAATATGGATTTGGAGGGGGAGAGAGGGAGGGATTGAGAGATGGAGAGAGAGAGAGAGAGAGATGGGGGAAGAGAAAGGGAGGTAGGAGAGAAAGGGAGAGAGAGGAAGGAAAGGAGAGGGGACTTGAAAGAGAGGAGGAGAGAGGGGAGGAGAGAGGGAGGGATAGAAATATGGATTTGGAGGGGGGGAGAGGGAGGGATTGAGAGATGGAGCTGGATGAGGAGAGAGGGAGGGAAGAATAAATACATAGAGAGTGAGTAGTGGAGAGAGAGGGGGAGTGACAAGGGAGAGATGAAGAGGGAGTGTGTATGTTTTGGGGTGAGATAAAGAGAAAAATAAGGAGATATGGAGAGAAGGGGGGAGAGAAGGAGAGAGAGAGGCATATGGTAACAAAGTTGGAAGGTGAAGATAGAGAGAGAGAGGGGGGGAGAGAAAGGAAGAGAGAGAGTGAAGAGAGGTAGGGAAAGAGATATGAAGATGGAGAGGGAGAGAGGGGGAGGTAAGAATAAAGACATAGAGGGTGAAAGGTGGAGAGAGAGAGAGAGAGAGGGAGTGATAAAGAACATGGAGAGAGAGGGAGAAAGCGTAGTAGGAAGGAAGAGAGATAGAAGCGAGAGAGAGAGAGAGGAGGAGGAGGAGGGAGTGATAGATAGATAGATAGATTGGAGAAAGAGATTTTATGTTTTGGAGTTGATATAGAGAGATAGAGTGAGATATAGATATAGATGTAAGGTAAAGAGAAAAAAAGATAGATGAAGAGAAGGAGTGAGGGACAAGGAAATTGATAGATATGGAGTGAGAGAGAGTGTGTGTATGGTGGGGTGAGATAAGGAGAAAAAGAAGGAGATATGGATGGATATATAGATATATATGGGGGAGATAGGGAAGAAGGTTTCTTGCAGTAGATGCATTGATTTCAGTGTAGATGGTGATTTCTAATCCTATTTGATTTCTTGCATTAGATGAATTGATTTTGGTGTAGATGTTGATTTCTAATGATATTTGATTACTTACACTAGATGGATTGATTTTAATGTAGATGATTTCTAATCCTATTTGATGGCTTGCACTAAATGCATTAATTTCAGTGTAGATGATGATTTCTAATCCTATTTGATTGATTTCACTAGATGCATTAATTTTAATGTAGATTTTGATTTTTGGTTATATTTGATTTCTTTCACTAGATGAATTGATTTCAATGTAGATTATTTTTAATCCTATTTGATTGCTTGCACTCAACGGATTGATTTCAATATAGATGGTGATTTCTAATCCTATTTGACTGCTTTCACTAAATGCCTTGATTTCAATGTAGATGGTGATTTCTGATCTTATTTGATTGCTTGCACTAGATGCATTAATTTCAATGTAGATGTTGATTTATAATTATATTTGATTGCTTGCACTAAATGCATTGACTTAAATGTAGATGATTTATAATCTTATTTGATTCCTTGCACTAAATGCATTTATTTCAGTGTAGATGGTGATTTCTAATCCTATTTGATTGCATGCACTAGATGCATTGATTTCAGTGTAGATGTTGGCTTTAAATCCTATTTTCCTACTTGCACTAGAGTCATTTATTTGAGTGTAGATGTTGATTTATTATTTCATTACTTGCATTATATGCATTGATTTTAGTGTAGATGTTGTTTTCTATTATTATTTGATTTCTTGCATTAGTTGCATTGATTTCAGTGTATATGTTGATTTCTAATTTGATGTATGATGGTACATTAATTTTAAATTCATTGGATTAATAGTGTGTGTGCAATGATTTCAATGTAAGCACAAAAAATTATTGACAATGTACATTGATTTTTGTGTTATAGTAATTCAACCTATTAATATTGGAGAGCAAGAGAGACAAGGTATGATGTTTACTACAATAGCTCGAGCTAAATATTTAAATGGTTTACGATTCCAACTGTCCTTTTCAAATAATCAATATGAAAATATGACAAAACTAACATGGGTGAAAATAAGAATAGTAGAAGAAAATAGTTTGAAATCGATCACAATGAAGACTTCGTAATTGACTACATTCTTATTATTCACAATTTCTATCATTCAATATTATTACATTGTCACTTTGCGTTCAAAATTTTATTTCATCATTAAAGTTATCTTACAATATTTATCATCTCAACAAACTGAGGTAACTAATCAAATTTAAAATTAAAATGACTCAATGAATCTCAAACATATTTAACATATTTAAAATGGTTATGTTAATATTAGATGTATTTACATATTATTGATAAAATTAAGCATATGTTCCTCATATTATCGATAGATTTTCCTTGGTTGCACATGACTGAAACCAGCCTAGATCCATCTTAACTCCGGATCTATCAAGCGCCGAGAGAGATCAAATCTCTCGAGGTGAAAACCTTTCCTCAAGTTTTGACCTCAAAAAAGAGGTTTTCACCTCGAGAGATTTGATCCCTCTCGGCGCTTGATAGATCCGGAGTTAAGATGGATCTAGGCTGGTTTAAAAAAAAATGGTTTCAACATGATGGAAAATTCAAGCAAAATGAGAACCCATGCAAAAATTATAGTGACCTCTAGTCATGGAGATGATGAGGAAAGTCTAAATATATCAATGATTGGTTTTTATGAAACATATTAATGAATTCAATTTATGCTTACTTATTTATGCAAATATATTTTGAAAATGGACGACATTCACTTTCCATACCTTATTAAAAATATGTAAAATACAAAATTATTACTAACTAAAAATACATATGAACAAGTGTTAATAATTATAAACTACATAAAAATTAATAAATAAAATACATAGGTATAAGTGTTAAGAGTTATAAATTAATTAAATATTAAATAGACAATTTTAAATTAATTACTAAAATTCATATATGTATTTTATATTTTACCAGCTCTTTTCACTCATTTTTGAACTAATTACTTTACAATCCTTAACCAGACCTACAACCAGTCGAGCTAGGAATATAAAATTTATTTTTTGGAGGATCCATTATATAGTGAAAGAAACATGTGTGAGAAATATAGAGGCTCGATAGCAACTTACCTCAGTCAATTGCTCACTAGTATACTTCAACTTTTTAAAGAGCTTGAACCCATCAAGCTAATCACAAATCAACCACATTTTTGAAAATTGGTGACAAGGGAGGTTTTCCTAGAAAATATCTAGACTCCAACAAGCTATAATGTAAAGCAAATTTCACATGGAAATGGTAAGCCGAATAGAGTAGTGGGAGTGAAATTTAGATGTTGATAATTATCCCAAAACGAATTTGAAGATCAAACGTCGAGAAGAGAACTAGTAGAAGATTTGTTTTGAATATAATGGAAAATCCTAAGGAAAGAAGGGCTACCCATGAAGGATTAATTGTTGCAATGTACGCAAGTGTGTACACGATAAAAAACCCAAATGCATCTATCCAACTCTCCTGCATTATACTAGCATTAGCTCTATGATTTTGTTTGTACTTCATGTTTGGAAATACTTTTAAAATTTCATACCAAATTGCAAATAATAATATCTAATATAAACATGAAATTATCCCATATAAATATAATACATGCTCACTGTTACACAAAGAATAGAAATATATTTTAAGGGGTATGGCCCATTTGATATATGAGCCACTTCTTGTACCGAGATTCCACTAGATAAACATCAATTAAACCAAACAAATAAACATGGAAACCAAAATAAAAGTAAGAACATAATGCTTTCATGTAACGATATTACCTTAACCTACCTGCTTTAAACAAAAATGCCTCCAACCACTCATGCCTTTATTTTTCTGATACCGCATATGAGTTTGTCGACACCTTCAGTGGACCACTTGTCCATTACTGACTATTGATTATTAAGTGAGCTATTCAATAAGTAGGATGATTTGGGAAGATGATTAAACTTCAGGGGTATAGGGGTCATCCGAGCACGACAGTTAAGGTGTTAAGATTGTTATTTTTGTAGTATTTAGATTGTAATGGTCACATTGTATTTACTAAAGGAACTATAAGGTAACAACGTTGTTGTAGAGACTGAATGTTGGCATTGATGTTGTATTGCAAGTGTATTGATGATGCAGTTGATGTTTCATGTGTTGGATGCATTATTTTTGGAATTCATGTCAACCTAGGCATGCATTGCATTTTTTGTAGTTGATCATATTGCAGATGAAAGATTTGTTAGAAACTTGACCTTGGCTTGTGTATGGTTTTGGTAGATGTTATGTGTGTGTTAGATGGTTCTGGAATAGCTGGCTATATATGGATGCATATGTTTTTCTTGGTATATGAGTTTACTTGTGTATATGATTGGTTATGGTTGATGATTTCATGGTAGATGATTAAAGTAAACATTACCATGGTATAAGTATTCTTGGAATTGGATTACCTTGGTATTGCTTTGTGTGTGGTCAGCACTTAGTTTCAGCATTGCAGGTATTGGTTTTACCATTGTATATTCCTATGGTATTGGCATGGATATTACCATGGTACATAGGTGAATGGTATTGGTGTAACCATGGTATTGACTTCGAGTTTACTATGGTACACGTGCCCTTGGTATTGGATATCCATGGTATTTTCCTATCGTATTTGTGTGTAGGATTATTGAGAATAATTTAACATATAATTTTGACAGTGTGGATTGATTTAGTGAGTTGATTGATGGTGTGAGTATATGGGTGGAATTTTAGTCATTGTTTGAAACTAATTAATAACCAAAGAAATATGACTAAATTTTAGTCGTGTTATAAGATACTATAAATTAGCTACTAATATTTGTATATATGCAAAATTGTCACTATTTGCAATCACAAATTTATCATTTGTAGTAGTCATTTACCGTTTTTTGGTAGTTTCATATTCATTATATAAATGACTACTTTAGTAGTTTATATTCATTTCATTTACTTTGATTAACAATTGTAATAAGCTACTCATTTAGTCGTATATTCATTTTATTTTTGCTCATAATTAATAAATACAAACTACCAATTTAGTAATTTTAGTTTGATTTTATGTGTTCATTATTAATTAACATACATTAATTAGTATGATTTTGCAACTAAATTAAAAAAATAATATCATATAATGTATATGTTCATCTAATATGAAAACACAAAGTTACATATGTTAATTACAATACTAAGTAATATCAAGGGCAACTATAAATAACGCGTAAATTATATTATATAAAATTTCAAGTATTACAATATGAATTTCCAACTTAATATTGGTTGGAGTATAATTTACACATGAAATATTGTTTCATCACTTCAAAACATTATCATTCTGTTGCCAAGACATTGCAAGTGATTTCACCAACTCTGAAATCTTGGTCATCAGTCTCTATGTGTGTCTTATGTGGGATATTGGCTCTATAGGTACCACTAGACCGGTTTTTTTCACTCTCTCTTTAATTTTCATTTTTCCGCTCTAGTGTTATTTTTCTCCTCTTTATTTAATTCATGCTTCTTGCCATCAATACTGAGTTACTTCTCTGGCAAAAAAAAAAAAAAAAAAGATCAATGCAGAGTATAAGACATGAAATTCGATGAACACTGGAATATAAACTAAAGTATATTATAAAGGATTTATACGATATATACCTCAACATAAAAAAATATTGTTAATGTCACTTTTCCCCATAAAAGAAATAAACTCGAACAAGTTTTCTTCAGTTGGGAAATAGTGGCCACTATCTAGCCAAATGACCTGCATAAAAAAAGAAAATAAAGCATCACCATAGAATAAATTTTTTACCTACTTTGTTCTCTGTGTACAACATTTGTTGATGAAATTGTATCTTCGACTAAAGTAATAAATGCAAATAGCACACATTCAGTATTTTGAATTCTCATGCTTATGGTACATTACAATTTTGATTTTATCCAACATAATCAAACACAGTAGAGCTATCAATTTCTACTAAGAATGTCTCATGCTCTACTTTTTTAGTTAGAAGCAATGACACTTCAACAATAAAACTAGTCAGTAGAAATCTAATGGGTGGAGAAAAGTATTGCTGACACAACATTACAACAAGAAACTAAAAAAGAATAAGATAAGACTTTGTAAATTCGATACTAACTGGAAATATAGCTTCAATATAAAAATATTCAATCATCGACATACTATTCCATGGGAAAAGGAATCCAATTCCCAGAAGCCAAAAAATTATATCTAGATAAAAACTAAACATGTTGGCTCCACATTCAAAGGTAAAGTAACTGGGACTAGCTATATCAGATACTTTTTAGAGTGTACGGGTAGCTACTAACACCATTAACAAGAATTTTAAAATGTATCTACCATGTATGACCTCAAATGTGGCAACAAATTTGATATATGCACAACTTGTATACATTTCAAAATGCATTGCAATGATATAAGAGTATCAAAATAAACTACACATAATTGCATATTCACTATCCACTTTTATTCCAAAACAACATTCAAATAACTGTTATAACTTACCCTGACAAATATGTCGAAATTTCCATTCATTGTCATGAATATCCTTGGCTGTGAGTTCCTGGAAAGGTGGTTGCTTACTGAAATCCTACCCCAAACAAAAAAATCTAAATAAGAGACAAATATGAAAAATACCCTTACCTTTTGCTCCTTCAAAGAATGCAGTCTTCTCTTAAAAATTGTCTAAAATTCTAAGCACTTATCTATTAAATCACAAATAGAACAACGACTATGGGAAAATAAGAACCGCACAAGTGGAGGACAAACTTTTTCCGTAGCGCGTCATGGCACATAAAACCTATCATCGGTGCTAGTGTTACTTGCAGTCAATGTTTTACAAAAGTAATTATTCGGTTGCTTGCTTGATGTGCCAAGGTCAGAACCAAAATAATAATTTTTTTTTCGCTTGTTGCACAGTATCATCAATTTTTAGTTCCCTGCACAAATGGAACTAGTACCAAAGCATTTCTCACTAAAATTGGAAATTAGAGCGAAGAACATATAATGAAATTGAAAATGTCTTACAACATTAAGAGGTTGCAATGTCATTTGAGCATATACTTCATCTATTTCCACATCTTCCTGGAATTCAATAATGTGTTTATTAAATTTTAAATCTTGTATATATAGCAATATGAATATAAGTGTTCACAACCAAAGAAAGGATGAAATGCAGAGAACCCACATACATTGTAACATTGTGAAGTTGGCTTATTTAATTGAGTTGGAAATTTTGTATAATTAGATATATGAGCATCAACCTCCTTGTTTGTTGAAGCAGCTAACTAAAATCACATTGATTATGATCATTTTCATTACGTAACATTAAAATTTCAAAATATTGGAATCACATTTTATGATGAAAATAAGATAAGCATTCATTATTTTCATTCATTTGTATCCAAAAGAAGATTGCAAATTAAAAATTAGTGATAAATAGCCTCACTTGCTCATTGTAACCCTGTGGAAAATAAACAACCTTGCTCCCAACAACAGGTAAGAACACAAGTGGTCCGACACAGGCATGTCAAAGCTCTGAATTAAAGCATCTCCTTTCCCCTGCTTTGTGTGACATGAACAAAAAAATTATCAATTGGATATTCCTTTAGAAACCTCTCGACATTCCAATAGTAACTGTGTAAAGTAATATGATATTATGAATGTAAACTTTGTAGTATAAAGTACATTAACTTGACAAATATTCCAGATGACAATATTTTCCATAAACATTCATTCTCTCTCTTTCTTCGGTTGTTAAACTCTTTGTCGAGTCAGGTTGGAATTCTGGAATCTGTGAAAATTCTTGAATATAGTTATGTAGAAATCCTACTGTAGTATCATGGTTTATTTCTCCTACTAGATTAAGTTATACAAGTTATTTTCAGAAAGAATATTCAAAAAATACCAAAGTAAACACAACTAACAGCCACACATGCAGATCATTTACTGAATACTATGCTCATTCAACAAAGTGATCATTTTCACCCAAAGCGGGAAAACCGGTGCAGCAGATATGAGGGTTTATTATTATTAAGTAGATTATGAGTACAACAAATCTGGGCACCAAATGTGGTTAACTCGACAGAGAAAAAGTAGATATGTATCTAACCCGTTGTTCTAATACTAATATTCTGACTAATCCACACCCTCATACGGGATTTACAAGACTCAACCCGATTCTGGCCCTAGAAACCCCAGCGCTACCCCTGAAGCCCCAACATCAACCCTACTAGGCTCTGCATGCCCCTGTGCTGCTCATAAGGGGATTGTGTAACCCCAGAGTGGGTGATGCAGTCCTTACGCTGCCTCTAGAGGCCTCTGCATAACTATGGAAACCCTCTGAAGCTGCAACGCTGCCTCTCCTGGGCCTGCGTAGTGGTTGAAGCCTTTGCGCTGCGCAACTTCTGCGTAGTTGTTGTTGCTGCCCTTGCTCTTCTACGTTGTCCCTGAAAGCTACTCCTCTACCTCTTGCTAACTTTACTACACTTCCTTTAAAATGTAAACCTAGTAAGTCTATCTAAAAATTAATAAATACAAACACAACAGGAAGAGCACAAAACAAACTACCATTTAATCTCTTGGAATCCTTCTCCTTCATGATCACGCTAAGAAGGGCCTTTTTGGAAAAATATTATTAAAGGATTGTCTAGTAAAGGAAAAATTTGGAAATGGAAATGGCTCTCTAGCTAGCAAACTACAACTGTCAAAGTCTATTCTACAATTAGCCAATTCTAAAAATTTCAGCAAATGTGTAGTCCGTTAAGGAACACAACAGACCAAAAAATATTATCTTGCTCGCGTGGAAGAATGTGTATAAGGCTTGCAGAGGCTTGGGTCTATGTTATTAGGGATTGGATTAATAAGGCTTTAATGGAAAATATGGTCCAACATATTTGCAAGGAAGAAAAAAAGCTCTAAGGCAAACTAAACAAGCACCATATCCCCACAATGTCTACTCGTTCATTTGTACTTCATTTGATATAACCTGAACATAATTAAGGATTATATTTTTTGGGATAGAAAGGATGGATCTAAGTCTAATTTTGTGAGAACTCATTCGAATTTGAAGATAACGCTCTCTAGCATGGAAGATTTATCAAGTCCAAAGGGGCCCTTACAACAGTCCTTGGCCTCTATTTTTTGGAACTTTAGGTATGAAGCTGAAGATGGACACCTTTAAGGAGAGAAATAGGAAAATATTGGAGGAATTCAAAACCCAGATCAATAGAGATGCAAAAAAACACTCAACAAAGATCCTAGAAAATTTCAAATTTCCAACGAGGGGGGACAAAATGACTGAAAATGGAGAGCTTCCAAGACTGAATTGTACACAGTAAAGAGAGGTCATGAAATAAGGGGAAACTTCAACAAAACCTGAAAGAAGGTTTGGGTGAAAGAGGACTTGACTAAATCAAAGACTTTCTTACAGCTATCCACTGAAAAACAACCTAACACGGGATCATCTCCTGAGGAAAATGATTCATTGGCCCTTCTTAATGACCCCTTTTCCTTTGCTCCTTATGTGTGAGTACCCCTGCCATATTTGAAGTCATTTTATAGAGAAAAATGACCTCAGCTGGAGCTTTCCTACCTTGTTACCAGATCTCTTTCAAAACTGGCATATGATATCACAATCCCCAAAGCTTAAATCAATTTGGAAACATGTCGCCAGCTATGGAAACCCAGTAAGTACGTCTAAAACTAACAAATACAAACACAACAAGAAGAGCGCAAAACAAACTACCAAGTAATATCTTGGAATCCTTCTCCTTCGTGATCACACTAAGAAGGGCCTTTTTGGAAAAATATTATTAAAGGATTGTCTAGTAAAGGAACAATTTGGAAAGGGGAATGACTCTCTAGCTGGAAAACTACAACTGTCAAAGTCTATTCTACAATTGGCCAATTCTGAAAATATCAGCAAATGTGTAGTCCGTTAAGGAACACAACAGACCAATAAATATTATCTTGCTGGCCTGGAAGAATGTGTATAAGGCTTGCAGAGGCTTGGGTCTATGTTATGGCGGATTGGATTAATAAGGCTTTAATGGAAAAGATGATCCAACATATTTGCAAGGAAGAAAAAAAATCTTTAAGGCAAACTACACAGGCACCATATCCCCGAAATGTCTACTCATTCATTTGTGCTTCATTTGATACAACCCGAACATAGCAAGGATGGATCCAAGGCTAAGTTTGTGAGAACTCATGGAATTTGAAGATAACTCTCTCTAGCATGGAAGATTTAACAATTCCAAAGGGGCCCTTACAACATCTCTTGGGCTCTCTTTTTTGGAACTTTAGGTATGAAGCTGAAGATCGACACTTTTTAAGGAGAGAAATAGGAAAATATTAGAGGAATTTAGAACCCAGATCAATAAATATGCAACAAAACACTCAAGAAAGATCCTAGAAAATTTCAGAATTCCAACAAGGGGGGACAGAATGACTGAAAATGGAGAGGTTCCAAGACTGAATTGTACATAGTAAAGAGAGGTCATGAAATAAGGGGCAACTTCAACAAAAACTAGAAGAAGGTTTGAGTTAACGAGGACTTGACTAAAGCAAATACTTTCTTACATCTATCCACTAAAAAAAAACCTAACACAGGATCAGCTCCTGAGGAAAATGCTTCCTTGGCCCTTCTTAACGCCCCCTTTTCCTCTGCTCCTTATGTGTGAGTACCCCTACCATATTTGAAGTCATTTTATATAGAAACATGACCTCAAGTGGAGCTTTCCTACCTTGTTACCAAATCTCTTTCAAAACTGACATATGAAATCAGAATCCACAAAGCTTAAAGAAATTTGGAAACATGTCGCTAGCTATGGAAGTTTGGTTAGAAAGAAACAAAATTATTTTCAAATATCAGTCTATCAGGCAGCCCTTGATAAAAACTAGTAGCATGTGTGGGGACATATATAATTGAAATAGTAAAATCCACCCTGTCTAGAGAGAGAAATCCCCCAACAGATGACTGTTGACTTTAAAAACCAAGGGAGCTTGAATCCTCCGTCCCTGACAAAGGAAGTGGGACCCATTGTACACAGTCAAACTAAGAGACAAGGAGAATAGTTAAGACACAATAGACCTATGGGAAATTGTAACAATCTAGCCAAGATAGAGACATGATCAAGGAATTTAAATTGGATTTTCAAATAGGATTTCCTCATCTGAATTGGAAGAGGACTTTGCCATAATCGTCAAAGCCTAATGTAGTCAAGGGGCTTGTTTTTCACCTCAGCCATCCTTTGTTTCCACTAGTAGAAAATGATGAAATTAGTGACTAGGTGACTAAAAAAGTTAGTCACTCCAATTATTTCAAGTGAATTACTGCTAAATTTAAGAAATTTTAAGTGATCAAACTAAAAATGACTAACTTTAACGACTAATTTAGTCTATGGATAAAATATACGACTAGATAATAAGCGATTAAACTAAAAACGACTAACATAAATGACTAATTTAGTCTAGGATTAAAATATATGACTAGATAATAAGTGACAAAATTAATAATGATTAAAGTAAATGATTATTGTAGTCCAAGAATAAAAATATGACCAAATAAAAAGTTCAAAAAGGATATGAATTAGTCAGTTATGTTAGTAATTTTTAATTGGGTCACTCCAAAAATGGAAAATTGGAATTTTGATATCAAAGTTCACTACATGGGTCTTTGAATCCATCTATAGTGTTAAAATTTTGAATCCTCTTTTGTCTCTAAATTTTAACACTACAGATGGATTCAGAGACCCCCTTCTTTGAATCCATCTGCAGTTTTAAATTTAAAGACAAATGGGTCTTTGAGTCCATCTGTAGTGTTAAAATTTAGAGACCCTTGTCTGCAATGTTAAAATTTAGGTAAATGGATTCAACAACCCCCTTAAAGGGGTCCATGAATCCATCTATAATGCTAAAATTATAACACTTTTATACAATCACTAATAAACCAACATAAAAGTTGTTATTAAAATGATTAATCGCAACACACATTAACATAGTCAATATTATATATCTATCTATATATATATAGTTCTTCTCAATGACTATCATGATCACCACATTTTTAGTATAATTTAGTTTTTAACAATTCAATATATAAATATACATAGAATGAGAAAATTTATCACTTGAACATAGAAAATCAATCATTTTTTACTATTAACACAAAGTGTTGGTAAAAGGAAAACAAATCCTTTTTTTTTTTTTCCCTCCATTTTTTAATATTCACAAATTTATTTTATTTTTAAACACATTTCCATTTATTTTTCATTTTAAATTTCCCACACTCTTATTAATTAAGTCGAAGACAAGTGTTTTTATTATGAAGGCTCTATGAACATTCGTAGGTTGCACTGTAGATATCCTCTTGTGGCATTTTTAAAACTCTCGCTCCCACTCTCCGTTTTAATTTTGTTACGGTTACTCCTCCTGTACCCACTTACTACTACGAAAATTTCTCAAATCTGATCATCGAATCCCAAGTCGTTGTATTTATCTTCTAGACCTAATTTCATTCAACCCAATCCCATCCCCTTAGTGTTTTTATTTAGCCCTAACTGCATTCAATGCTTCTGCTCAGAAGCTTCAAATTTCAGTCCGTGGCAGCGCATTTTCCAGCTTGTTTTATGGAGCTTTAAGGGGGCTTTCCAAGTCTTCGAGAGCACTCAGAGCTCCTCACGGATTTGGATGAGGAAATGGCTCAGAAAATGGCAAGGACAGTGCATGTCAAACGATTCTGGTAAGTAAAATTTGCAGTGAGTTTTGTTCCTTTCCTAAATGATATTATAATAATTTTAAGAAATTATAGAAAATTTGTTTAAAGAGGCATTGCTCTGGTATTTAGACCCTCATAGAAATATTAGTGTCTGAAAGATGAGTTAATGGAATCTTGGTAATATATTTGTTAAATGAAGCTTTTCCAATGCTTCGACTAGTAACTATTGTATGAAAATGAATGAAAATAACTGATTGTTCTTCCACATTGCCACTTAACGAGCTAAATTAGAACAGATTTATGAAGCTGAAATGTTGGGAAGAAGTAATTTTAAGAATTCATGAAGTCCCTATATCTCTTATTAACATTGTCACTGAAAAGTTGTGAAAACGTTAGGTGCGTTAGATTTAGTCTCATTGTTCATTTGTATTGATGTGAAGTGTACGGAGCCTGAAAAAATAAGAAATTGATAGTATCTTTGGAGCGTCTGATGGAATCAAACTTGTTAATGGAATTGTATGAGAAACAAAAAGTGACATCGACTATGTGAAAATCCTGAGATTGATGTCCTTTTCTCTGCGTTTTCATTGAGTGAAATTATGTGATAATTGTGGAGATTTTTCACCATGGTTTCATAATTTAGGTTAAATTACATGAGGATATATGCAGTTGTTTTTTACTGCACGTATATTTCACTTTTAGAATCGCTACTACAAGAGATTTTATTACTGAAAGTCCTGGATCGCAGGAATCAACTTAAGAAGATAGGCAATTATATTCTCAATGAAGCTGCTTCATTAATCCTCTTCAATCGTGGAAGAAAATTATAACATTCCTTGAGCTTTTTTACTGTTCTTTCAGTTCATAAAGGAATATTTACTAGAAGTGAAAAGCTATATTAATTAAGTCTCACTCAATTTTTACAACAGTTTAATACAGTCTGAAACTTGTTTTAGTATATATTGAAACCTGGTTTAGTGTACACTAAAACTTTAAATATGAAATCTTTATTTTGGCAAAAATATATGAAATTAATTTGGGAATCAGCTACACAGGGCCAGAGTATAAAAAACAGAGGCATAAGCATTGAACCAAATGCCACAAGGTGTCAGTCATAATAATGAATTTTTGAAATCAATGTCACTATAATTGGTATGAACAAATGGAACCCAACTTTTCACAGGAATAGTTGAGCTTCCAAGCAAAGTATATATTATGCTCAAAAAATTGAAACTGATGGTGAACCATGGAGACAAGACAAAAGCATGTGACACACATCAGTATTTTCTCTAAAGCAGTCGTTATGTGTTGTAACTTGTTCACAACAAATAATGACTTGCAACATAAAGAAATAAAATGGCATTTGCTACAAGCAATAAGATCAAAAAATACCATTTTCTGATGAAATATTGATAAATTATGATGGTTTGATAATGATCCACAGATAAGGGTTTTTATCAACAAATCCTACAATGTAGAGATTCGTAGGTCTAAACTGTAGAGATCTCCTCTACGTGACATTTTTAAAACTCCCACTCCCTCTTTCTTTTTTAACTACGTTGCCCTCCGCTGTCCATGTCATTGGTGTTCCCTTTGCACCCTTGTGCAGATGCTAGTTATTAATTTGGTGGGAGATTCAACATCCAAATTTTTAATATATGTTTGGATTGTTGCTTTCAATGCATGTTTATGGGCTTTTGTATCAAGTTGAGTTCTCTATTGTTATAAAATTAGGTGCATTAAGGGTATATTCGGAAGGGATTTTTGTCGTGGCCAGATATAGAATCGATAGACTTTCTTTCATTATTATATTGTTCTGCTTAGGGGTATTGGACCGCGGAGAAATGATTCATTGGGTATGCTAAGAATTCATATGCCCTTGTTCTGCTTAGGGGTGTATTTGTTCATTGTGGGATGGAAGGGAAGCAATTTCTGCGTGGCCAGATATAGAATCGATAGACTTTCTTTCATTCTTATATCCTATAAGGTGTTGTGTACTACATAGAAATGATTCACTGGGTATGCTAAGAATTCATATGTCGTTGTTTTTCTTCTTATTGCTTCTTGTTTAGGAGGGTAAGACTAATTTTTTTGTGAGTGAGTTTTGTTGATAGAAGGATTTGGGTATTGTCAAAAGTCCAGTTATTGGGATTTAGGGTGATTTGAGGACTTGTCTAGGGAATTTTATGTTGAAGATACCCTCTTATAATCAATATGGAGTCCAGTGAAGTGCCCCAACAAAAGAAATCGAATGGAAATCCTGCAAGGCTTCCCCAAGATTGGCCGATAAGAAAAATGGTGCTGACAAGAAGTGTTTTAGAGAAATAACCTCCAGGTTAATGTCTAAATCCATTTATTATTCATCATCTTATGTTTATAGTGTGGTTCTATGGTTTGGGAATTCTGTTGATCTTAGGTACTCCATCACAGCATGAGGAAATATGAAAAGTGAGGAAGATCGGGCATAACTGGAAGAATTGTGTAGAATAAGTGGATTTATGCGGTTGGGGCATCATTTCTCTGGTTCTATTTATTCCCTGAAATTCTGACCTGATGGTATCCTAAGAATCCATCAATAAACAAGTAAGCTTCTCAATAAATCAAGCTTTTTCAATCAAAACGAATATGCATCAAACTCTTTGTCAAGGTCTCTATGGGTTAGTCTATGTAGGTGCGTCAAACAACCAAGTCTTACCTTATCTTATTTCTTTATGCTATGCTCACAAATTCTTACACTCACCCCATAGCAAAGGTAAAGGAAGCAACACCACGAGCACCAACACCTGTAGTTTCAGAGGGATGGACCTTACTACTCAGCTAGTCATGAGGCAAGGTCTAGTTAAAGTTTCAGTTATTTATCATATTCAGTTTATCCAATTGGAGAACCATAAGCATAACCTCCTAAGAGGTATGTGTGGAAAAAAAAGGGTGATAGGAACAGATCCCACATCCTCACTAGGCACCATTCGCAATTGGCATTAAGTCGGCTTTTCTCAGCTATTGCTCCAGGAGGTAGGAGGAACAAGTTGTGTTCCGTAGCGATAAGTTATGCCTATAGGAACCAACCTTGTGTTCTGTAGCGGTAAGTGAGGTAGTCACTGTGTTCCGTATTTCCAGGACACCTATTTCTTTCTCTCTTATTTATTTCATAGGCAGTGGGTCCAGGTCAAATCCGGTGGGGGGTATTTCCATCTAGCTAAGGTTAGCCACTTGGTATTTATCCCTTCCATGTTGGAGTAGTGAAATATGGAGTTTAGTTCTCCAGTTTGGGGTCGAGATTGAACCTCAGCAACATCTTAGCTAGTTTTAGTTTCTTCAACTTTAGACAAATATTAGATAGAGAGGGAGCCTAGAGGGAAGGACCAAGAGGCAAAGTGGGCTTAGCACGTGAGGCACATTAGGCTTGACGAATCGTGTGGTGCCTTGTTACACATTTGGTTCTATGTTGATTAGTGCACAAATTGGAGTTCATCAAAGATCCTCTTGTGCAGTCTTCACTTTAGTTGCTGGTGATAAGATCTCTTGTTCAATCTGCACTTGAGTTGTTACAAAGAGTTGATCTCAAAAACCTACACATACAAGTTTAGCCTCAACGAGCTGTTAGCCGGGAAACCATAATCTAGGAATGGAATTACAACACCATTTACTTATTGCTTTTCTTTTCATTGCAGCCTGCCTTACAGTCTACCTCACAGTCTTGGAAGATTTGATGTATTCTCATTTTGGTTAACTTTGGAGTCTGGACATTAGTCTAACTTTTGTCATCATTTTAGAAATATTTTTCCAAGAAATGTGAAGCATTTTGTTTAAAATGATACTATAGTAGCCCTGGAAAGTTGAACGACAATGAAACTTCATGGTTGTGTGTTGATTGTTGGGACTGGAACAATAACGTATGGCTTTACAGAAGATGGCAGACAAGCCAGAGCTGTTGGTGCAAGACTAGTATTGGGTGATTAGGGCGAGTGATTTTTACCATTTTTTATCTTTAAATAGCACATATATTGTAGCTTTACGGTTGACCTGAATTCACAAAAAACAATTGAAAATGTTGATTTTGAACATGTATATAATTGTTCATTTGTTTAATGCAACTTAAAAGTGTGAATGTTATCTAAAGTAAGAATCCTTTGAAGTTAGTTCCATTCTATGATTTGGTGTTTTTTGTAAAATGTGAGGAACAAATTTGGGTGATGTTACCAGTAGTGTGTTTTATCCTATTGTCAGTTTCAATCCATGAAAATGCATATGGATCTTGTGGGAAGAAGTGAAAACATTAATGTAGATCATCAGGACATTCTTATTCGACCGTGGCATGTAAGCTTTGAGATGCCATCCATTGTATATGCAGCTACAAGGCTTGTGGCTTTGGGATAACACTAATCTTATTCTATAAATGCATGACATTGGTTTATGAAAATCTTATTTAAGTTGAACATAAAATAACTATCAACTAATGAATTGAAATTTTAGAACAACTAGGAGTTGCACTCTGAATGCAAAAATTCAAATAAAGTGAATCATTTAAGAAACAATGTCACATAATCTTAATCGAATGATCATTGCTACAAAAAATGGAAATACACACACCAGCTACAACTACGAAAATAAATGAAACCATACAAGACATAACTAAAACCATGCAAGGGGAAAATACTACTCCTAGTTGCACATCCTAAGTGGACCATTTTTCTGAAGGTCAAGGTGTTGAATCCATCACACAGAAATGCTACTCATGGAAGCATAATGGAATAATGTATCTAGGCTTTAAATGCATCATCTAGAAATTACATAGTACACTTTAATTGTCTATATCTCTCTTATCTCTAACTTGAACCCTAAATGTGTTAAAACCAGAACTAATTATGAGGTAAGGTTGTTGGGTTCTTTTAAATTCCAACAGAATCCAAAAATACCCTGAAAAATTCCTAAACTAAATTCCCAAATATAGCCTAATAACTTCATGAACGGAATTCCCAAGTATAACCTAGCAACTTCCTAAAACCAAATTCTGAAGAATAACCTAACAACTTCTTGGAAATGCAAACTAAAAATTGTTGGAATTAAAAAATTATACTTTTAGCTGGTGAGTTGATATTGTGGGGACTATGTTACCCTATAATCCGGGTGTGATGTGTCAACCTGGTTGTTGTTTGGGAATTCCACCCTAGAATTGGCGTGTTGTAGAATTAAGAATTTTTTTGCAGCTGGCCTAAGGAAGTGATTATGGAGATTCTGCAATCGTCTTTAATCATTATGTGTAAGGAATTTTGTGGTAGGTGTTAATTCTACACTAAATTTTGATGAACACTGGTAACCTTCAACATATCATAATTGGCGAGAACTAATGCATTTCATTCAAAATCTTCGTAGAGACTGTCAACACATTAATTTGGAATGAATTACTTATTTTAAGCAAAATTTCTATAATAAGGTGGTTGAACAATCTAGAAAATTAGATGTGTTAGGTTTTTTATACTCATGAAAATATGAGTGGAAGATGAGAAAAACGATACATTTATGAGGTTCACCATCACCCGCAAGATGAAGTTATTGTACACCCTTGTGCAATAAAGTTGTCCATGTCATTTGTATCTAATTTCCCTGAAATCATAAATTTCAAATGGATTTGTGCATTTTTTTATTGATAGCCCATGACCAAGTCAATTTACTCCAATTGGTCACATTCACTTTCTGCATTTATTGGACGAGTGCTCTTCCAGTTCAAAATTGGATAACATAGAAAGGGAAATTTGAATCCAAGTCTTATCCAATGTATTTCAAGATGCATTACAAAGCTAGTGTAAAGGTGAGCCTTGCATATAGTTGGTTTGAGATTTGAAATTGATTTGGGTTCCCTTCTCTTCAATTCCTATGTAAGTTCATTCCTTTTCATTTGGGAATTCATAGCATGGTCACTTCAAGTATCAACAAAGGCTTTAAATTTCTCTAAGAATTGTTGTCATTCCATTACCCATTGGATATGAGAATGTGAAGCATTTTAGTAATGCTCATAGTTAGCCTCTATTGGGACATGATCTCTGCTCAAAAAAGCAACTCAACCTTGGATTTGTAATTGTTATAGGCCCACAATTCTTCAAATCTTTGAATTTCATTCTACATAGTAGAGATAAATTCCTTAAAATACCATCCTCCATAAAAGGATGAAGAGTCCATTTTGTGAGCTTAGGCAGGACATAATTGTTTAAATATAACTCGCATTCTAAGTTCTACCTCTCAGGAATGCCTATGAAATATCAAGAAAATGCCTGGTTCATCCACATTAACAATTGGTAGATTTGAAGCATTCCTGTCTAGCGAAATTTGAACCATTGCTCCTTAAAATATAAGGCGTACACTTTGGCAGGTGGCCTACAGGCGAACACTAAGGAAGCATAATCACTTGCGTTTTCATTTATTTCCTTAAAGTTTTGATATTTTAGGGACTTTCTCTTTAATTTCTTCATCTTATTTCTCCCACTCCTTATTATCTTCTTTGAGTTACATAATTGTGCTTTGCTAGGCTATGTGTGAGATAACAGACTTTTCTTTAAAGAATGCAATAGTCTGCTGATGCCTTTCAAGGGTTTTGTATCCCTATTCATATGATTATGATTTTGCCTTCTATAAGCCAACCTCTGTAGCTACAATGAAACTATTTTAGGAGTTTCTCGAATTCTGCCAAAGTTTTCAGGAACCTGTGCTGGAGAAGGTAATGACACTTGACATTTATCATCTAAATTTTCCACTACTCATCACATGTAAACAAGAATTTCCCTTATTAGGGATTCCACAACACATTGTTCCATTCATCTTGATTTATCCAATAATTATTTTTTTGTCTATAGTAGGTGTCAATAATTTTGTAACATTTGTTTGGATTTATTTAAGAATCACTACCCCAAATTCCGTAGCAGATTTTGAGGCATGCCCTTGGGATTCTATGGCAATGACTGTCTTGGTCTTATTTTCTTCCTCCCCCTTTGCTATCTGCCTTTCTCCTAACTTCTGTATTTCTTGAACAATTCTTCTTTGGGACCATCTAACCAAATCTATGGCAACAACATCCGGTCTCCTTGTTTCTGTGATAGTGTCTTGTGGCTTGGTCTAAGGTTTTCTTTAGTGTGCATTTCTGCAACTCTCTCCTCAACAATCTCATTTTTCCTTTTAGTTGTTGGAGTTATAGTGAATTCCTCTTGAGTTACCTGTGGCCACTTCCTCTGCAGGGTGGCATCTTTTTGACCAAGAGGTGGATTAGCATATGGTGTGCAAGACTTGTCAATTCACTTGCCGGATCTCACCAACTATATTTTGCAATAATTTCATCAAGAAATATACAACAATGATTTTTTCATTTTTCTTTAAATATGATACTAATTTAAAATTGAAAGTGAGTTTGAGATGGTGCTTTATCTTGAATTTTGAATTATGAATGGGATTATTTTGGAAATGGCGATTTTCACCATATGTGATGCTGCATTATGAATGAAAAAGTATTAAAATCCATTACAATGTTGATTTTTGAGTAGCTTGGGAGGTACTCCAAGCGCTAGGGTTCAAGTTTTGGAGGGAAAATCACCACAAGAGTCACTTGTGGGCTTGGAACCCAAGTAGGGGGTTTTTCACCAATCGTGTTTTGGGGCATTTCCATGAACACATTTCTAATGTGATGGATGAGGATGATAGATATTAGCGAGACAAATCTAATGCAACAAGAATCATCTGATTCCGAGTTGCAGAAGTGGAGATAAGGATTTTTGAAGATTAATTGTGGGTTTGACACCATAAGTGTCAAGGTCGGCCTAAGGTTGTTTTAGGCTTATGATAGTTGGACAACCCCTATTGTGACGTTGAAGAAGCCCTTCATTTATGGTATAAATAGAAGGCAGAGAGGAGGCATTTAAGCATTCATTTGTGCAACACACACAAGACAAGTCGCTCGATGGAGGAGAGAGAACTTTATATTCTAGGGCCGAAACACAGAGAAGCAAACCGACAAAGGAGGAGAGGATCGTTGAGGCCTAGTTCAGGGTCTGAACTGCTGGAGGGAAGGTTGAGTGCCTTGTTGGAGGAGCCGCTGCCATTTCAGGATTGTTTGAGGGCTAAAAAAAGGTGGGTAGATCCCTTGCAAGGCTGCTACAGCCCTGCACATACTTGATGTAGGGTGCCGCAACAAATAAGAGGCAGGTCGAGGGCTAGAAAAACCTAGAATTGCAGCAACTATCTTTGGCACCTCAAGGAAGGGCAACCACATTGTTTAAGAGGAGTTTTGGGCACAAAGGAAGGCTTGTTAAGGGACTGTAGTGTGCCCTAACCATAATTAGGCCTAGGTTGTTGCAACCAAATCAGCCCTAAAAAAAAGTGAGCTAAGGTATGTTTTTGAAGACATTCTTGTAGGTGTTGGATCCAAGTATTGGATCAATTTTGGATCGGTTTCATTTTTAGCCTATGGGAGCCAATTTGGAGGCCTAATTGGGTGATCAAAAGCCTTCATCAGTGTAGATCTTGCAGTGTAGTATTGGGTGCCACTGACCTGGTGGAGGGTAGTGTGTTGGCTACCCAAAGTAGTCCTAGACAAGCTATCTTGAAGTGACAAAGAGGAGCTGAAGGTTGAGTGAAGATTGGTGTCGAAGTGCAGCACCTTGATGGACAAAGGTGATTGCTAGCCTTGCATATTGGAGCTCAGGATTAGGCCTACCCAGAGAGTAGATTGGATCAGCCCGTGTACATGGTACAAAAGTGACGTGCAACAATGTTAGGTGGCAGCCCTCCTGGAGTCTCGATGTGTGGTCCTTTGAAGGACTAAGGAGAAGCTAGTGAGCGATATGGAAGCAAAGGACCGACAGGACGAGATATGGCATCGAAGTTGAAACAAATTTTTTCATTGTATCTTTTATACCATAATACTGTTATATTATTCAGAGTTGGTTTAATATAACGAAGATTGGGGTTGTACATTATTGTACAATTTTGTTAAAAATTGTGTATACTTGTGCATGTGTGATTTACTGCTTTATAGTTTCCACTGTGAAAAGTAGTTCTGGTTGAGATTCTTGGTTTGGTAGCATCAGTGATTTTAAAACTCTAATCTATACCCAAGATTGTGGAAATTCAACATGGTATCAAAGTGTGTCTGGGCTATTTTGGAAGTCAATGAATCAAAGTTGTGTGCAGTGAAGTATAGCGTGAGAGGGAGTTGGTAACAATTGTAGGTGACAATGTCAAATTTGCAGACAGGTCTCCGGTATGAGGACAGGTTGGAGGGTTTGTCCAACTATAGTCCATGGAAGGAAATGATCAAGTGGCAATATAGATTCACCTCAAAGGAGGTAAATTGCATATAATGTCATATCATCATAACCAATGTCTCACTGTAATGACATTAATTGGTTTATGAGTCTGTTAAGAGTTTGTTCTAGGTATTTATGCAAGGCTCTAAAGGCTAAATGTAAGGAAAATTGTCTTCTCTAGGAATACATTGGCTTTTAGCACGAAGCAAACAAGCAAATTTGCAGGTTCAAAGAATGGTACATAGAGGACTATCACAAAAGATAATTCTATTAATATCTGCAAATGACCAAAAAAGCAAGTCAGTGAGCACCAAAAGTACAAAATTAGTTATAAGCAGTGGGAGAGAAAAAGGAACTCCTAAAAGCCTAATAAGTAAGGAAAGAAACTATACAATAAAAACAGTAAAATAAAAAGTAAATGACTCTATCCATCAATACAATGTAAGAGTGGCCTATTCCACTCACATTAGAAGTAGACAAAGAGGCAGAAGATGAAAAAGAAGCAACCTTGAGACTCCCATAAGGTGAAGATTCCATTATAACAGAGGAAACTCCAAAGTTTACATCTACCACAGAGATGGGGCCTATACATTAGCAGAGGATGTCCTCAAGAAAATATCAGAGTCTCAGAGCATGATGAGAGCATGTACTCTGCAATAATGTTAAGACATCCCTCAGGATTCTTGGTATGTGTAATGAAATTCTCCTCTAACTCAATCTCTTGTAAATGACACAACTCTTGAATCCTCTCATTAAATAGGACGTGACATTTAGAGTCCACTAAAATATGGTGGGAACAAATCCAAAGCTGGCCAAGATGACTCCAAAGGCCACACGTCTAAAGTCTCCAAGTATAATTTTAGTGGCATTGGGAGGGTGGCAGGGCATGGTGGGACTTAGCTGTTGATTTGGAGCTGTAGAGAGAAAGAAATGTGCATTTCCGCTTTCAGGCATGCATATTGATCCTGAAAGAGGCATCCTTTTTCGAGTGATTTACAGGAACAAAGCATTCATACATATCGGCAGTAAAGACCTCTTGCTCAAGATTACAGAGTTGAGTTGCACTATTCTGGAGCCCAAATTATTTAAGATGAATATCAGTATGCTGAGGTCCTTATGCAAAGGTTGGGGTTGGTGTTTTCATTGGTCATTGCTGCCATGTGATTCTCACTATTTGTATTCAGTTATTCATCTAAGAATTCCTCTTTTCTCAATTCTTAACACTCGATGGATCTCAAAAAATCGAAAGGAATGTTGGGTGAGGCATCTACACTGTTTGGACTACATGACTATCATATACACTGAGAATTTTCATAGTGTCTCGATTATTAGGGGCTTTTGTCTAAGGCCAGGTGGATATAGACCAGTTAGTCAAATGGCCTCTGTCCTGTTTTTCAGCACCTAGAGATGGTTAAGCACAATTTTAGGACTGTCGATTTGTCAAGGATTGTTGATTGGATTGAGGATATGGGTGCTTTTTGTTTTATGGAAGGTACAGTGTAAACTTATTTTTGATCATGATCCTAGCTCCTTATCTACCTTCAGTTCAGTCTAGAAGGTTGATGTTTGTCATCAGTTGTTGGCACAAGAATTTTGTCAAATAAGATGCTAAATCTTTGTATCACACTGAGTATTTTCGTTTTCTTTCTACCTTAGTAGATCTTCAAAAGAGGTTATGATGTTCATTATATATAGTATATACTATATACCCTTCAATTTTTTATCTTTTGTTTGTAAATATTTTTCAGTGAATATAATACATATTTTTCAACATAAAAACATAAATAACTGCACGGATATTGATTAAAAAATATGTTTTCATTGATAATAAATTTATGATTTTTGGAGTCTGTTATATTCAAACTCATTCAACCCCTATTTTGATTCAACCCTGTTGGAAAAAGAAGTTTCCCACCTGATTCAAGTCAAACTCACAATTTGATGAGTTTAACTCTCCAGTCTAGCGATACTGATACCATGTTCGTAATTATGATAGGAGGAATTGCATTCTGCCATTGCATGAGATTTATGACCAGGCCATCGTAAATTTTACTGTAGACTGTAGTTAATTAGAAAATATTGGTAAAGTGACTACCAACATCTCTACTATATTACCACACAACGACATTAAATCTTAGTATTTATTTATTTTTATTGCTTTGTAGACCTAGTCGGGAAAGAGTTCAGGCATTCTCTTACCATATGATATATAACTTGACATTCCAGTCACTTTGACTGCAATTGGTCATTCCTATATTTTACAAGTGTGAAGTTTGACTGTATACCCACATTGAGCAATAAGACCATTTCTCAACTACATGAAATTTTCTGCTTGGAAAGACATATTGGGGCTAAGACTCAAGGGAGTCAATCCAAGTAATCTGAATGTACCATCAATAATATCTTCTTTGATCACTTGCTTCAACTCATACTTTTGTAAGAGATGACCAACATTAAAAGAGTATTAGAAGGGGGGGAATTCTTAATAGAAATACCAATGCTATGCAACAAAAAAGAAGGCTCTAAAAACCAACATTGGTGTTGCCCAATACTAATAGAAATCATCTCCTCTGACAAGAAGAAAACTGAGTATATCCCTCTCCCTAGTGCTAAGTTTCCCAAACAGTGAATCCTATGAAGTAAGAAAAAAAATCTAAAAATGCTCTCAAGACATAGATGATGGCCCCTAGTCTTCACTTCGAAGATGGCCTAAGGAACTCTTTGGTAAAGATGGATCATATGACAACCAAGAAAAATATGCAATACCAAAAGTATGATGTCAAATTATCAATCTGGGGTTCTTAAGGGGGAACAAACCAGATTAGCATTAGGGCTTCATTCCGGGTTTTTCTATCCCATTTAGGGTTTGTAATTCCTAGATTCACACACTCTAGATCTTATGCAACAAATCCTTCATACATGTAGACCCTTTATTAATTAAACAATTATACATACCATGTAGTACGTACCTTTCTCTTCTATGATTACTTGGACGTTGCTGTAGGACCTTTTACAAGATCTTGATTTCAAGAGTTCTCAAGACTGCCTTCAAGATCCTCCTTGCCAAATTTTTTGCTACTAATATTCCAATTTATCCTTTATTCTTCTTCTAGATGCTACTATTTTTGAGGTGGAAAACTCCAAGGATGCCAAATCCAACATTTTCCTTCGAAGATACAATTTTTTTCATTGAATTCATGATCTTCCTAAGAACAACTCCAAAACAAGATGCTCACCATAAGGTGACTATCTATTGCTTATTGCTTCAGATCTTGGTTTCAACACCAATATATTTATTTCTCCAGCCTTGGTTCTTAGGGCACAGTCACTAATATTTCTTGAGACAAATATATTTTCATTCAATGGACTTATATTCTTTTCATATTCATCACTTCTTGGAGTAGATATCTCAAACTAGGAATTTTACACCTTATAATCTTTTAGAACATGCCTAAAAATCCTTCCAATAAAGTTGGCCTAGTTTCCTCTACCAGATTATCACTATTTCTATTACAGAGATCTGAAAGATATTTCGTTGTCTTTAATTGTGCCATTAATCTGCAATTTGAGGTCTAGAATCTTCTATAAGGTGACTTCCCTTTTCTGGAGTAGACTAACTATAGCTTTACTTATTGATTTGGGCATCCAACCTTTTGTTACATCTCTCCACAACTGCTTCAACATCTCTCTGAAATGTTGTGGCCTTCCTCCTTAATCTCTTATCCTATATGTTGTCTTGATAGGTACCTACAACACCCTGTTTAGGCTTGTTTTAGCCCTTTAATCATCCACTTCATATCTGCGGCCTAGACTCCAGAGGCTTGTGATCTCTTTGGCTTGTTTTAATAAGAAGAACCACTTCAGAATATGCCCAAAGCAAATCCCTCTTCTTCGGCCTTGAATTTTCTTTGAATTGGCTTAATAATCTTGTAAGATGAACCCTAAAATGTGTCTGTCCTTATTTAATTCTTTCGCTCTATTAGCCCAAGTCTACGACCCCAACCACATAAATACTGACCAGTAGATACGCCCAGAACTCATAATTTCTTCTCTATAAGAGCTCAGACTTCCTTTAGCTTGACTACTGACCCCTTGAACCTAGAGAACCGAGCCTCTCTGCTTTCAAAACCTATTTCAGATTTCTTGAATAGGTCTGTAAGAATTGATAATGTGACTAGGGCTAGTTGTCATGCCCAGAATTTTGATTTATTACCTCTAGGAGCTCAGTCCTAGCCAATAGTCTTCTCTTGATGGTATTGAAGCCTTTAAGGATGATAAGGATCTTAAGGATCATCATGACTCAAGTACAATTATGAAGACCGACACTAGTTACATTCTTCAACACCAATCCCATTGGGACAATATAGAGTTGGCTCTCATAGATTGTGGATTGAGATTGACCACTATATTGATTGACTAGACAAGATACACCAACTGTGCCATCTTCGGGAGATTGAGACGGAGGAGAATTTCATCTTTTGCTGCCTCATTTATTATGAGATACATGGGAGATTTCATTGCTTGTTTAGGGGGATACATACCCTATCTAGTTTCTTTTAATACCTGACCAAAGATGTCTAGCCCTTTACATACAGAAACCCCTCAAACTTTGTGTCCACTTTCTCCAGCGTTCTTCTAGACTAGATCTTGTTGAAGGGATATATCCTTCTTTAGAATGCTTCCATCAGCTAAGGGATCCAAGAGATAGACTAATAGTAGCATTGCCTTGAAATCTGGATTTGTGTGGACTTGACAGACCATTCGCCTTCCCCAACAAATATTAAGGTATTATGTAAATGATATTTGTGTTTTATCGCCTTTCATGACAGATATTGAACCATTTTTTTCCTCCCAGGAGTCGTGATGATGTTTTATCATTCCATGTTATTCCAATTCCACAGTTTCCGAATCTGAAAGAGTAATAAGTGTTCAGACTTCAGATTGACTTTCTACATTCCTTGAATCTAAAATTGGTCAGCAATTGAATAAGAAGCCTAGTTCTGGCAACAGAACCAATGAGCATGCAGATGAAATTTTGAGGCCACTGATAGATAACATTAAGGATAATTGTTGCTTGGGTTTCCCTGCCTATTGTTGTATTTCAAGTAAACCATAGGCCAACAATAGAAATAACATAAGGACTAGATCTCTAGGGATTGTATACATTCCATTCTGGAATAAGAAATGAAGTCTCTACAATGTTGTGAGGGGTTTTGATTACATGGAGAACATGTGTCAAGTATGCACTGTGGCAAGTTCTCAACGAAAAAAGATGTTGTACTTTTTATTGTGAAATATTTCCATGTCCAACCGTAGTTATTTGATCAAATTGCCATAATTCCCTTGAAATGATCTATTGACTCTTATGTGTCACCTTAACTTAGGATTTCACAATTTTTAAAGACAAATATTTTATGGATTCTGCATTTGACATGCCTTTTAAGACCTTTCAATAATTGTTCAAAATTTCATGCTGCTTGTCATACCCTTAATCAAGATTGTTTGATAAGGACCATGCAATGTAACTAGACTATGCTAATGAATAATACTTGTTTTGAATGTGCTCTCTAGTGTCACGCTTTAATGATCCAAATTCCAAAGCTATTAGCATCACAAGGAAACTAATTATTATTAATAACAGATTGACTATCATCTTGTTGTGCTTTGTTTGCTTCTTTGTAATATTCCTAATTAGCAGTTTGCTAATTATAATATTATTATTATTTTTTTATATTTTTGATGTTTCTAATGTCAGGAAGAAATAATATGGGCCTAGACCTACAATTAATAATTCAGGGAAAAGCTACAACCTACTTCTATAACCCACTAAGAAAAATTGTAGCCATAGTGGGAGTCCATGTGGCCAACAATCGAATGGGAGGTAGCGTGGGAAAGGCTCGATGGGGGTAGCGCAATGAGAGGCTGGATGAGGGGACTACGCAATCCATGGTGGGCCCAAGGGAACATTGGGGGCTCAATTGACAAAAGGAAGTGAAGGCGGCTCATTTCCTCATTCATTCACCTTGTTTTCTTTGTCATTTTAACTGAGCACGCTTTCCTCGGGGGACTTCGAGTGCCTAATTAGGAGAGGAGTCTAATAATTTTTTGAGGGAATTCCACAACAACATCAGCAGGAAGTGCATAGTCCCCTTAGGACTGCGCAAAGGCAACACAGACTACGTAATGGTTGCGTAGTCGAGTCTTAGGGAAGTGCAGGGAGTGCGGGTGAGAAGAGTTGTTCAACTGAAGGATTTGGAGGGGAGGCTAGCCACCTCCTACCAGGGATTTTGGCAGCATTTTGAAGGCATCTATGATCAGTTCCAACCAGGAGTTCAATTTCCCCAATGGAGCAGCGTACCAAGCTCAAAGGGGCCAATTTCTGGGGCCAAGATTTCAACAAACCCTTCGTGGGTTTTTGTGGGTTTATTGAGGAGAGTCCATTGTCCAATTCCCAGAATTTTCTGAGAATGAGAGGCAGCTTAACCAGCAGCTCTAAGACAACCAATAGCAAAATTTTTTGGGCTAGGCAGCGGAGTGATTGAGCCACACAGTTCCAGTTCCGGCAGAAGTTTTTTTTAGGTTGAGTTTGTCTTTCAGCCTGCCTTGAGCAGGCCTAGGTGCAATCCTTTTAGCACCTCACTTGTACTCTTTCCTGACAAATAATAAAATGGCTCAACATTGTTTCTTGGATTTCAGTTTATGTGCTTAATGGTGTTTTTATGTTTGTTGTAGTTTATAGTCTATTTTACTTTATATTACTTTCATTTTCCCTTTCGGGATATTACATTCTTCCTTTTTATCATACACATTATAATTCACGGGAAGGAAAATTGATACGACTAGTGATAATACATAGGAAAATTATTGTTTTCTCTCTAGCCTTCACCCCTTACTCTTCTGTGTGCAATTTGCATGTGCCTCACATTGCTTGGGCCGCTAATGGATATGAAAATAAATTTGTGTATTATTTAGTGGGATTCTTAGGTGTATGTTATGTTTTACAAATATTAATGAATTTCATGCATTACCTCATATGCATGCAAATTATTTGATAAGTAGACCGCATGTTGATTCTTGTCGTGCAACTTAATTGATGCCTGAAAATCTAGCATAACTTACTTCTTGAAAGTACTCTTGTCGATACATATATTTATCTCTTGAATTAGATGAATTTTAGGATTAAACAGGCAACTAAGTAGGATAGTCAAAGAAGCAACTTTGCAATCATCTCACTGTGCCATGGATGTGCTTTATGGATTATGCCATCCTTACTTCTTTAAACAGTCTAAAGACAACACAATGGAAAGACATCTCATTTTTCAGTGGTAAGAGTACAAGCTACCGAGAGGTCAATTTTCCTCTCTTAATCTCTTCTCAACTACCATTACAAATGATCGATGCTATACATACAATATTTATATGATATTGATAGAAAAGACTGTGCCTCAACTAGTTTATTATATTAGATTATGACACATATTACAAATCAAAATCCTATTTGATTTCGTTAGCAAGTAGCCTCATGTTCCTTCTTTTTTAGTTGCATTTCATGTCGTCATATGGGACATGTTGATGAGCGGATGAGAGCTGTAGGAATTAACAAGTAACTTTATTTTTCAATACAATTTTGTCTTGTTATAATTCATTGTTGTTGAACATATATAGATTTCTCATAATAATGAAAAGAGATTGAGAGTCAAAAATATATTTACTCTTACTAATCATGTTTGTGTGGCTTTCTACAATTTAAGCTTTCCAGTTGTTCATTAAAGGACGATCTAAAAATAGAGATATTTTTTTTCCAGTTTTGAAAACAACCCATGCCTCAAGGGTCCTAAATTGCAAGGCGGAGCAACATATGATTCATGATGTTGATGGAAGCAAGCAGGACACAAGGAAATTTTTGTGGAGATGTCATTTTGTAAACAAGGATAAATTCCAGTCTCATATATATTCTTCATGTTTGATTGAAAAGTAAGTTATATGGTTAATGTTCTGTAAATTTTTGTAGATGTTCTATGCCTAATGCAACTTCACTTTTTATCCCAATATCAGTTAGCAATCACATAAACAATAAAGTAAAATGTTGATAGAGCATACCAGTAGATCGACAAAATACAAACCAAAATATATAAGTGTGTTGGTGCGTTATGACGGTTAGCAGGATGCTTCAACCAACAAAGTCTCAATAAGGTCAACCAACCAGAAGTGTCACACAACTCTCTAGGATAGCCAAAATAGTCAACCCCAAAAGTCAACAAAAGTCAATGTTGTCAGTCAATAATCAATGCAAACAACAACAGCAAGGTCAATGCAACCAAGTCAAAGTCAACGTCTAGCCTCGGGAATTGTGCCAAAAAATGCGGATTCAGAAAATCGAAAGTTTGGGAGAGTTTCAGGGAAATTTTACTTTGCGTTGACCAAAGTCAACATTGGTCAATGCTGCTATAGGAACCCTAGGCTAAAAACATAATTTGCTTCTTGCTGAAATTTCCCACATGTGAAGAGAAGATCCTTCAAGGTGATCGAACCAACCAGATGAGCAGAGAGAAACGTGTGAGGATGAGATGAGTGAAAATGTCCTTCAACGTTGACCAATATATTTCCATCAATGACGGTGTGTGACACAACTGTTGGGGCACTAAACCTTCAGGCCGATCTACACATATTTTGAATAAATTCAAAATAAATGTTCTTCTCATTGGATCAAGATGATCTTTAGATCGATCTTGCACCTCTCTGAAAGAGGAGTCCAATAAAAATATTGGCATCTTCATCTGAGCATCACAACATGGAGTTTGGACCTAGTTGTCCAAAATTAACATGTTCCCTTGTATGCAACTACATATAGAAAATTCCAACCAAATTATAGACCTGCTCTATTGGTCTATGTAATATTGCAATTGAACTAGATATGAGCTTTACTAAGAAATCATAGAAAATATTTCTAGATGTTATGCCTGAGTAGTACCAGTTTTTTGTCATATATTTATTTATAATATATGAATTCAAATAGATAATTGAAATCCCACTACATTAAATTCATACTTGTGCTCCTATTGTTATGTGTTCATTTGCTATTACGATCTCTCTCTGAAGAAAATAATTTAACTCTTCATTTTTTCTTGTCCTTGGTGACATCAATCATGGAATGTGTCTTCTCTTTAGCTCTAATTACAATTATTGGACTGGGCCTGAAGTTGTTTGTCTCCAAATATATGATTAAATAAGCTAATGGAAGTGATGGGGCAACATTAAGGTAAATAAATTGCTCATTTCAAAAGCATCTTGTAGTTGTGAAGGAAGAAACATCTTCTCTTCGATTTTAAATTTATCTGTTACATTAATGTAGACATGTATTTGTATGTAACTCTTTTGTATGAAAAGAGATGATCACATTGAAGTCAATTTTACAATTTCTTGTATTCTTTAGTGTCAATTTATTCCAAAAAGTCAGAAATTGTTTCCCTAAATTGTATGAACTGTGGACTAATAAGATCGTGGTCTCATATAACTATGAGGTAACAATAGCCGCAACCAAAAATATACATAATAGGGGATTTTTCATCCTTTTCATTACTTCAATATGCATGTCATCTTGATCTGACGTAGCTTGTGCAAATGATGTGGCATAATTTAGTAAAGAATATATTTAGTTCTAGAATTTAGGGTATGGTAACCTATTTAAGATCTATTTTTTTGTTTAAGACAGTCTAGAATACAAGGCTATCCTATTGTTGTATCCTTTTTACTTCATTTCATTTTATTCTAGACTTAACTTTGGCATTTTCTAGGAGTTTTGTTTGCACTTCCACATTCTTTAAGTAGTATACAACTTGAGTTTTTTAGCATGTAACTTAGTTAGCATGATTATTCCTTAGCTTTCCTTGAATGTTGAATATTAATTTTATGAAGGTGTTATTTTCTATGGTGACGTTTTATTTGTTTTGTTTACACAAGTCATCTGGCCACATAGTGACCACTATTGCCCAACTAAAGAAAACTTGTTTGAATTTCTTGCTTTTATGAAGAAAAATGACATTGACAATATTGTTGATGTTGAGGTATATATCGTATAAATCCTTTATAGTTGACTTTAGTTTATATTCCAGTGTTCATTGTCTTTCATGTCTTATACTCTGCATTGTATATTCTTTCTTCTTCTTTTTTCAGAAAATGAACTTGGTATTGATGGTAAGAAGAAGGAATTGAAGAAAGAGGAGAACGATGACACTGGAGCAGAAAAATGTAAATGAAAGAGAGAGAAGAGAGCTTGTCTAGTGGTACTCATAGATCCAATATCCAGCATAAGACACACACATAGAGACTGATGGTCAAGTCTTCAGAGTTGGCGAATTCACCTGTAATGCCTTCACAACACAATGATAATGTTTCAAAGTATTGATGAAACAAAATTTAATGTGTAAATTCTACTCTAACCAATATTAAGTTGGAAACTCATATTGTAATACTTGACATTTTGTATAATATAATTTGTGGTTGAAATTATTTATAGCTACACTTGATATTATTTAGTATTGTAATTAACATATGTAACTTTTTGTTTTCGTATTACATGAACATGTACATTGTATGACATTTTTTTTTTAAATTTAGTTGCAAAATCACACTAATTAAGTTATGTTAATTAATAATGAACACATAAAATCAATCTAGAACTACTAAATTAGTAGTTTATGTTTATTAATAATGAACATAAATAAAATAAATATAAGATTAAATTGGTTGCTTATAATGATTGTTAATGAAAGTAAGTGAAATGAATATAAATTACTAAAGTAGTCATTTATATAATGAATATGAAGCTACAAAAAGAGATAAATGACTATTGCAAATGATAAATTTGTGATTACAAATGATGACTAAATTTTGCATATATACGACTATTAGTAGCTAATTTTCAATATCTTATAACACGACCAGAATTTAGTCATATTTTTTTGGTCATTAATTGGTTTCAAACGATGACTAAAATTTCCATATATATGACTATTAGTAGCTAATTTACAGTATCTTATAGCACGACCAAAATTTAGTCGTATTTCTTTGGTCATTAATTGGTTTCAAACGATGACTAAAATTTGCATATTTATGACTATTAGTAGCTAATTTACAGTATCTTATAACACGACCAACATTTTTGTCATATTTTTTTGGTCATTAATTGGTTTTATTAGGTGATTATTTAGTAATATATTTTGTTGTATATTTGGTCATTAATTGTGGCAATTAATGGTTAAATCATTGACTAAATTAATGACCAAATTAATGACTAAATATACTACTAGACAATAAAATTGAAACAACCAATTAATGACTAAGCTAAAAATGACTAAAAGTTGGTCACGTTATAAGATACTGTAAATTAGCTACTATTGGTCACCGACTGAAAACTAGTCGTTTATATGTAAATTTTAGTCATTTTTTTAGTAATTAATTAGCCATTTTGTACTAGTGTATAAATAGTGCATATGCTAGAGGGTCACACACATAAAGGCAAATTTTAATGGATCTCACTAGCTAGTCGGTGAATATGTTTCTCAGACTGACATACACAACGAGATTTGTTGATGGAGAAAACTCTCAGAGCATCTGTAGAGGGTAACACACATAAAAATGAATTGTTGATGGATCCAACTAGTTAGGCTTCTCAGACTGACATAAACAACGAGATTTGTTGATGGAGAAAACTCTCAGCGCATCTGCAGAGGTTAACACACATAAAAGAGAATTGTTGATGGATCTAGCTAGCTAGGCTATGGAAATGCTTCTCAGGCTCACATAAACAGAAATTTCTGATGGACGCAACAACTAGCATTGCACATAGACAAGAACGGAATTTTGATTGACGTTACCCTGCATTGTAAATGCCTCTCTGGGCACTTGAATTAGGTTTATTTCAATGTTAAAGTGAATATTATGTGTCATCTTGGGCAATTAAACTAATTTTCATGCACACATGTTTTAGAGATAAATGAACATGACCTTGATAAAGACCAATGAAAGAAAAATACACCTTAAAATACATGAATCACGTCTCTCAACATGTGAAAGAAAAATTAAACCCTTACCCGAGTCTTCCTTTGTTGGCAATTTGGGATTTTTGTCACAAGATATCTCCTCTTCTTTGGAAAGAGGAAATAAAAAAGCTTTTATATGTTTCTAAATGGAGTACTCTTCACCTATTTCCTTCTCCTTTACATTGTGTGATACAAATGCCAATTTTTTTATTCATGGCTATGGTGTTCTTCTTTTATACATGTGATCCTTAACTATGCCATGAAATCCTCCAAAATCTTCTTAAAGGACAGGAGCTCCTCTTCATGCATGAAGCTAGTGGAATATGACAAGTTATCCAGAATTCATCCAAATATGTGATTTTTGCCTTGGGAAATGTGAAAGGTACCCTCGGTGGGAAAACATGCATAAAGATTTGTTGCCAAGTGCCTTAAATGTGAGATGTTTCCACTTTTCAATTGTGCCTCTTGTTGATGATGAAACCGACACGCTAGTTGTGCAAGGCTCACAAAGTGTCATTTTGCATCAACTCAAGGTTGTTTCCATTGTCACCTTAGCAATGAATCCTCTCACTTTAGATTAATTATTGAATCTTAGGGGTGTCCCAAAGCACAAATTTATGGGGTACTCTTTTATGTGACTAGATCACGAGCATTGAAAACCATCTTTACATTGTATGGTTCAACATCTTGATGATCCCTGTCCTATTGACCACAAATTTTGTATTCATTATTGCTTTCATCACAACACCTACAATAGATATTGATGGAGTTCATAAGCTTATTTCTAGTTGTGATAAGGCGATTAGGGGCTCCCTCATCACAACCCATAACCCCTAATGTGTTTACTCCCTTAGCCAAGGGGGCCCAAGGGTGTACCTGTAGGGGCACTGAGACCAAATTTGGGGGTTCATAACATTTGGAAAAGTGGAATGACATAACCAAAAAGGTCGTGGGGGGGTATCTTATGGTGTATTGAGCGAGGCAAGGGGACAAATAATTTGGGGATTTTTATTAAAACATTATTGGTTGAATCAACTTGTTTTTCAATGGCTTCTGTGGGTTTGTGGCTTTAGCAGCCACAATTTTAGGTCTATTATATTTTGTTGTCTTTATACATGCTTTGAATTTTTATTGATAACATATACACAATGAGCATATTAACAAAAAGGGTAGGGTAGCAATCGCTAGGGCAGGTCACTGAGCTAGAGGGGCAGAAGCTAATTTCCCCAAAGGATCCAAAATCAAATATTAAAGCAGGGCTGATAAACAAATAGATGGAAACTATCTTAGGCAACTAGAGTTCTCAGAGAGATGCGTTAAAAAGATAGTTTGAAAACAACATGCACGACTTACAACTTGCCTAAGAGATGAAAAAAAATGTCAGTAGTCATACAAAGTAGCTAATTTGGTCAACAACTGAACAAGTATGTAACATTGATAGCCAATTGTGAAGACATTTTGATTATAGAGCATGGCCCGAATTAAGCTTCTTTAATGCTCTCTTTCTAAAATTAAGATCATTCCTTCTATAAACACTGCAGATGTATATACTTAAGCTATACCATAGATTAAACTAAGCCTCTTGATCACTGGGGCTCTAACGGTGAGGAATCAAGAAGAACTTCTTGTCATTTTGGCTCAACCATGTTGAAGTCCCTGCAAATCAACCAGTTGGCCTCTGATAGCTTTTCAATTATTCAATGGAGAAAAATTGCACATTCTAAAGCATCATTTGGAGCATAGATGTTGGAAACCCCTAACATATATGCAATTTCCATATAGTTGTAACAAAACATTGGAAAATATTAATTTTCATATAAATGCGCTATGTGGTCTTGGCTAAGATGTCTTTTCTAGGTCTATGATAGAGAAATCAACTAGTTGGCCTCTGATAGCTTTTCAATTATTCAATGGTGAAAAATTGCACATTCTAAAGCATCATTTGGAGCACAGATGTTGGAAACCCCTAACATATATCCAATGTCCATATAGTTGTAACAAAACATTGGAAAATATTAATTTTCATATAAATGCACTATGTGGTCTTGGCTAAGATGTCTTTTCTAGGTCTATGGTAGAGAAATTTTCATATGGGACAAGCTAGCCTTTCTAGGAAATGTTAGAGCTATACTGACAACCTGGGGGATTCTTCTAGATCAGAGAATTAACTCAACATATTTCTCAATTGAAAATTTTCAATATAGTGAGAAAACAATCTCATAGTGTTTTGACAAAGCTCAAGGTCGTACCTTCCCAATAACTATGTAGGTTGAGGCCTCCTTAAATATGAATATGATAAAAAAAAACCTTGGGATTATTTTAAATTCAAATCTTATTATGCTAGCCATACAACTCCCATAAATCTCTAACCCGAGTCTAAATTGTACTTTTAGAGGGGATTTCATCATGAAAATGACCTGCCAAGGCATGTTGACTATAGTCAAAACAAGCTTCTACGTATTCATTGACATAATTTAAAACAAGTGGGTCAGGAACATGAATAGTGTTGTGATGTTTTGAGGAACTTTTGGTCAAAACTTTTTCTATTTATTCAATGATATTATCCTCTTTAGCGATTGGAGTATGAGAAAATTCCAAAACATGGGAAAAATCTTGAGGCCTCTGCTTAACTGGAGGGAAAGGTTAGCATAGCAGGATGAATAACTAAATGCATGGAAACAAATGTCAAGATCTAAAGCATGTAAGAATAAAGAATCATTAGTAGAGAAATTAAGAGGACATGATACCATGCCTTTGGCCTACATTTTTAACTAAGCTCGATTCACTATTTCTAGTTTTAATTTGATAAAGATTAAGAAAACAAATAAAATCTAAACCAACATTTAAAATTTCTCTTTTGTTTTTAAAATTTTTTTGAGTTCATTCATAATCAAGGTCATAACAGGATCATATTTTTTTTTGGGAATGGGAGCATGGGGTGGGTGAGTGGGCAGGGGAAGGAGGGAGCTAGATTTTAGTGAGGAAAATTTTCAAACACTACTACAAAAAATCCCTTAGGGACGATTTTTGAAACACCCCCCATGAAAGTCATGAAAATTTAAACTTTTAAAGGGTGTTTTTTAAAAACTTCCTCTTAGATAATTAGAGATAGTGGTCAAAAGGTAGTGAAGAGAGACACTTATAGATAGTAGTGAAAAGGTAGTGGGAGAAACTTATAGATAGTGGTCAAGCATATGGCATACATAACACCTCTCTTGTGTACACACACATGTCTAGATGAATCCCACCTTTGTCCTTTAGGCTTGCCAATGAAATGTAGCCTCATAAACACCTATAATCAATTATTGAATACAAAACAGATACAACAACTCTTACATAAATATATGAAACAAATTCAACTTTCATGTCTTTGATAACTAATAATTTTTATTCTAAAAAAAAAAAATCACTATTAACAAAAATTCATTCTCATAAAAACTTAATTCAACCTCTTAAAATTTGAAATTATTTCAACATAAAGTTTCATTTTTGCATACAACAAATTAATTCCATAAAAACAACAAATTAATTCCATAAAAAAAGAAACACACCTTATGTGAAAATAATTTTATCAAAATTCATTCATGTACTTTCCCATTTCCGGCCATAATGATGAGATTGCTATTTATCATTTATGGTCGTTGTCATTGTTTTTATTTTAATATTGAGTTTTAGGTCTCAAATTATTAGGACCAGGGCCATTTCAGCTACAGTAGATATCCCTCCTTCCCCACGTCTTTCAATACTGGACCACAGGGCCATTCGTTGCTACTAACGATAATAAGCAACACCCAACGCCGCTTTTCAATGTTGGGAATAGGGCCATTCATTGCTATTAACGATAATAAGCAGCGCCCAACGCCCCCTTTTCATTTTCTATTCAGAGCACCTCTTCCGCGTTCTCTTTGGCTCAACAATTCGATAGCGCCATGGATACCAAAAACTGGAAGATACCAACAACGGGAGGAACGAGGATTCCAGATAGAATATCGTCACTAAGATGTACTCAATCAACTCTAAACACCTATCTTCTTGGTTTTTGTTTGTGTTTTAAATTTTGTGGATGTTCCGATTTCCATTTGGATTCATTGATTGATGATAGTTTAGGCCACCAGTCAATCCATAAAAAATTATGTATGATTGAAGAATTTCAAATCATGTTTAGGAGAGGACGGGTTATGTTCTGGTTGAATTTAATAATTCAATACGAATTGGTCTCACTCTGTGTTGAAAAAGACCTCTTCTTCATCATCACTCTCACTCACATCTTCCACTAGGGTTTTGAAAGGCTTGGGTAGATTCTCCCCCAGCAGGGCCTTCAATGCCTCCTCAAACAGAGACACTAAAAATGACTAAATTCCCTAGCGGTATGATAGGACTGCTCCTTCTCTGTCCCAATTCCCAGCCTACGCCGATGGTTTCCCAGAAGAAATATTAGCCGAACAATGTAAATTCAGACAAGTAAATCAAAGATTTTCTTTTTCCAATCTCCAGTTTCTTGATCGAGTTCATCATTGGTTGGAATAATTTCCTCCCTAATTTTGTTTAGCATGACAATATAATGAACCCAAGCGAGTATATAAGTGAATAAGGAATGATATGTAAGATTATAAAATCAATAGTGAAATAGTAGTAATAGAGAATGAATTTCATCATGGATGTTCTGTTTTTGTGTTACCCAAGAATCAGACAATATAGAGCGGCCTGCAATTAGGATTATGAGGAATTGTCTGTCATCAAGGTTGAAATGAAGGTCTATGACACTGTGGTGGGTGACTTAGGCGACTTTCCTTCCCGGGTGGTCGGTTCTTCGTTTACCAACAGAAAGCATGGGAGAGTGTATCAAGATCCTTGTTGCTTAAAGAGTCCCTAAAAAGTTCTATAAAGAAGGTCGCCCTAAAAACCAAAATGGGTCTGGCTGGATGGATTAACCTTGTCTGAATGGATGGAGACGGGGCGAGCGGTTCGTTTCCTCACCCCTCATTTGATCAAGAAGGAAGTGTCCTACTTGGCAGGAGCACAGTCCAAACGCTTCTCTCCCATCATCTTCAACAGTTGCCATCCTTTTTTTCTGAACCCTATGGAGGCCATTCAAAGCACTAATCTCGCAGACTTTCGAAATTTCAACCTGGTAATCTGGCAGTTGAAGGACTGAACGTTGAGCAGGAGATGAAAATAAAACATTAATTAGACGTTATGCATCAGAGACGGTTAGAGAGGCATGCATCAGTGTTTGGAAAACACTCTGAAAATGTTTTCCAATCACTTGTACTCCATTATATGAATGGGAAGACTGAGTACACCACCCCTTTCCCTTCCAATTCCGGGTCATATTCAATTTGCAAGACATTCGATAGAGGCGTATTTTTCTTGAAGAATTATGAGTTATTAGCTAAATCGTTCTATGCTTGGTATTTGAAAAAGAAGTTAAACAAACATTTAATACAATGCTCAAATGGTTTTGAAATTTTTTGTTCCATTGGACTGTCAACGTTGGGCAGGGATTAAAATGAAGAATTAATTACACGGTTGCATCACAGCAGGTGAGAGAGGCATGCATCAGTGTGTTTTGCTGACAGCCTGAAGGTGGTTTCCAACCGCATAAGAATCCCTCCCTTCAAACGCAATGCCCTAAAGCAGTAATACCATCCAGTACCTAAACTAGAATATCCTATCAAGGCGTTATGATTGATTGTGTATTCGAAGCCCGGACGTTTCACCCTTTCTATGGCTTTAACTCATATTTTTTGATGTGAAGTATGTATTTCAATCAGGTGGTATTGCTTCTATTGCTGGGTGAGTGAAATCCGTTGTGTCACGGGGTTCTTCCTTCGCCCAACACAACTAAAATAACATTGTTGGCAGCAACCCAACGTATATGATGCATTGGTTTAGCAGGGTAAGCGCGTAAGCAAATCTGGGTAAGATAAAAGAAATTTCTTGTAAAAGGCGGGGTCTAACAAATGGGTAAATCGTGCTTGTCGAAGCAATCCAAGTGGTGGGTCTGGGACAGTACTGGTAGGTAATAACATTAAAATTCAAGTTAGGTCAGCAAGAAAAGCAATATCTTCTGTATGGCCAGCACCTCAGCCTTCCTTATGGGTCATAGGTAATTGCCATATGGGTTTGGTGTCGTCGGGTCGGCATGCTTATCATCGTTAGGTTGATCGGAATCAGGGTTGGGGTCAATGCATTCATTCATTACTGGAAATGAATATTTTTCTTAATACCTTGCAAGGAAATTTTCCCAGTCACCATCCCAACAACATCAGCTGCTTTATCAACATCAGTTGCAATACCAGCAACCTATTATGAAATTCAGCCATCAATTATTCATCAGCAATAATTGGCCTTGCCACAGAGCCAGCCACGGCCACAACAATATAATATACAACCAGCTCAACAATCTGGTCTTCAATTAACTCAAGAATATATTAATACAAAAATCTCAACCCAACCTGTTCAACAATCTCGACTTCAACAAGCTCAACAATCTATTGTACAACAAGCATCTCATACTGCCCTTTAGTTGTTGAGAATTTGACTTCATCTAAGCATAGATTAAAGATACATATGGATATTCTTTTAATATTTCAGATTAATAAAAATGTTCTGTCCCTTTATATGGGTTAACTGTGGGTTTTCCAACATCAATGGAGTTGTCAATTCAAATTGGATAATCATTTATTGTTGACTGAAAGGAAAAGGTTTATCAAAGGGTAAGATAGGTCACATTCTAATTTTTCTTCAAATTTACAATTTTTTGGGATGTCCTTTGCATTGGTCGTTGTATCTCCATCCTTTCACAATGATCAGTCTTCTATATGTTAGCCTAAGTGCTCTTTCTCTAAAGAGTATTGGAGTTTCCTCTGATTGGGAAATATGCCATGTCATAATAGTAATAATAATAATCTAATTTTAAGGTCACAGCCAAGCTAGACACCAAATTGGTGTATGAGACCCCCTTGTTTGTGGGACAAGGGACCCATTAAGAGATTCCTTTACATACCTGTACTATATGCCTTTTTTTTCCCTCTGTTTCAATCTGAAATACCTTGATAAATATTTTTTTTCAAAAAATGAATATTGTATTTCTTTGTTAAGCAATAATGACTACAGTAATAACTTTGCACTATCAAGACAATCTATGATTATATAGAATACTCTTCCCTACATAAGCGTGGGGAACCAACATATCCAATTAGCTCTCAAGGGTCTAGAGAGTCTATGTAGATTCTCTTGAGATTGGAAGCTTTGACAAATATTTGGTGTCTCGGGAACAAAAAAAGTGATAGAAATTGTTAAGTTCTTAATGCAGCTACAAAACCTGAAGGAGATGTATTATCCAAAGATAAAAGAATTATTTATAAAGCTTTCAGCAAAATGTCAAGAGGTGTGTTCCTTTCCTTCCTTAGTTCTAACTTCTAGCTGCTTTTACCTTTGTCAAATTTATAAAATAACATGGTGGCATTATGAATATATTACACGTGAGATATGGAAACTTCAAAGCATAAAGTGAAGTATTCTTATGAGATTGCAAGAATAGGTTGGGGTTGTTTTGGCAATGCAATCCATGTAGTCACCATTAACAACGATAAAATTGTTTTCAACTTTTCATGTATACAAAATGAATATCAATGGTTATGACAGTTTGGTATTTTAGTTAATTTTGGGCCTAAATTCTCATAGAATTGTTTTATTATTTAGCAACTTTGATCAATCTAAAAAGCTTAAGAAGCTGAGGCAAACATTTGCAACGTATGATGCAACATCTTAATGTTGAAGAAAAATTCCATCGGGGGTTTAAAGAGGATAAGGGTTGATGCTTTTGAGAAAAAATGGCTACATTCTGAACTCACATTTTAAGCGAATAAAATCTTCCACAACAGCAACGGGGACAACAATAACTGCAAATCGTTTGTCATCCAGGTACGATTTATGCGACGGCTTGTCACAATATATTATCTGGGATAGGAACAAGAAAAACATGTTAATCACTCCAACGAGATGAATTCTGACCTTCTGTTACTTCAATGCAATCAAAGACAGAGACCCATTCAACATGGTTCCATGCCTTCACAACAATGCGGTACTTCTGAAAACATCACAACAAAATTTTCGTACTACAATAAGTCTGCTATGAGAATATAAGTTTAATAAAGAACTAGTGTAACTAGCTTATGGCAGATGGGTAAACCATCTTCAAAATAATAATATTACTTCTCTTCAGCAGAATAATTCTCCTTTTCAAAAAAAAATAGTATTAACTCCTTGATGGGATCAATCCTTTATAGCAAAATAATATAAATACTGCAACATCACAATATGCAGAACGTGAAATGCTATAGCACCATTAAAATATGACCAAAATTTATTCAACATCCCCTACCTACAGTGGTGTGAAATCATAACAACAGTACAGAAACGAACGGTTGTTCAGTTACGGTGGGGTTCGAGAACGACAAGTGCCACACTTCACGTTCAATGAGTTGAATAGCAAACTCAGGACAAAGTCTCTATATTAAACAAAAATTTATTCCACAACACTAGAAGGTTAAGTCAGCATTAGGTTTATAGACAACATTCGCGATGGCCAAAGACGGGATCGTGCTCTTGTTCTTCTCGCTTCTCTAGGTTGTTTCTCCACATGTTTTTCAACATTCCTCTCCACGGATAGATCAACAAAGTACGGGTAGCGTCTTCACCTTGGGGTGTCCAAGTTTGTAACTCCCGCCACGTGCTGCCTTCTCGCCATTTATGGCTCTCACCTTCCTCTCTGTTTTCCTTCACCTCACATAGAGGGAATCTTTGAGAAGCAATGTTCTGCCATCTCTTTTAATTTCCGTCAAAATGCTAGAGTTTTAGGCATCCACTCCTATGTGAAAACAGCTAAATCTCTAGCTGTTCGAACACCTGAAATTTCTACCTCTTATTTTATTAATGGTGACTTTCCTCGTAGCTTGACTCGAGAATACTATCAACCAAGAGGGACATCAAGGCATTTTTTGTCGTTTCTTCAATTTCAAATGCTAGAAATGATGAGGGATTTCAGCAGCCCACTCCTATACAAAAACATGTTGAATCTAGATATTGGCACCTAAAATTTTACTACCTCGATCTTTTATTGAGCTGACTTTCCTCTAGCCTGGCTACGATTCTATCGACCGGTTGACACCCAAACTCTTTTCTGGTCCCTAACTAGAATACAAATCAAGAACAACTAAACACCTTGGAGTGCTTGGTAAGGTGATCATGCAGTATCAAACTCTCTTTGTTGGTTGTTTCCTTTTAGATTTTCCCAGTCTGTTTAAAAATTGGTCATGAAAAGTCTTTGTTTGGTTATACATTGTTAACAGTGCAAGCTTCCTAACATATTAATTTTGGATTACCACCAGCCCGTAGAGAGTAGTTTTGTTTCCAAATAACGCATTATAGATGCATTTTATTATTCTTCCATTTACATGTTAGTATAGTTTATGTTTGTCCTTTTTGTGTTGAAACTTTGTGAAAAAAAAAAATAATGTTTCTTAATATGAAATTCTGGAATTAACATTTTTTTCTGGTATAATGTAATAGACACAATAAAGCCAATATTTTAATTCATTACATAATTATTGGTATTACTATTATGGTAATTTAGTACAATTTCTGTAGATGTTGTAATGATCTTAGGTTTTATGTTTGTGGGCAGCGATATCCTCCATCATATAAGTCACATTATAATGCATATTTTTGCGAAAAGACAATTATCATTCATTGCAAGCAATTGATAAAAGAGAGTGCAAAAAGTTACTCAAAAGATACAAAGAACAATAAGTTAAAAACTTAAAACTAATTCTGTTAACAAAATATATTGAGCCATATGTTTCGAATAGTCATGTACTTTTAAAATTTGGGCGACAAGTAATTTATATGTTAGGAGCATAGGCTAAGGGGTTAGTCGAGCTATAGGAGCTTTACTTCAACTTATTCCGATTTTACCAAGTCACGAGGATGATTATACTCTTGTTCTTTTGAAGGACTTTTCTTGGAGTGTTCACCATCTCTTGTACATACTAGAGGATGATTTTAGTTATTATGCTGTGCATTTGCAACCTTTAAAATTAGTGATGAAGAATGACATTGGGAGTCTTAATTGTAACAAGTCACAATAATTTTGGTTGAAAATCCCTTCAAATGTACCTTGTCCTACTCTGAAGGGGATTGATCATCTTGTATTTTTTGATTTCATATACTTTCAGAGTTTGTGTGTTGATGGCTGGTATTAAGGAGGAGTCATATTATGGAAAATAATCATGTTGTTGACATTCCTTTGAATCATGTAGCTTTTATTTGGGGTCTTAGAAATCTAAATATTGTACTTTGTAAATACGATACGCTAACCAAAACCGACGGATGAAGTACAGGACTCCCTTATTACTATTCCAATTCACCATCTACGTATTTACCATGGAGGAAATTTCTTAATCAACTAATTCTTTGTTGTGCTCTGCACCATAAGAAAATAGTGATCAAGGAATGGCATTAGATGCATTGTAACAAATTCTGATAATCACAGTTTGAATAGCCCTACTAGTAACTTTGTTCTCTTAAGGATTGGTTATGTTTGATTTTTAATTCCTTCTTTTAGGTTTATTTGTTGGTGGAATGTATTCAATGAAAGGTATTAATATGGAAAAAAAATCCCATCATAAGGACATGCTGCTGAGTCATAGATCTCAGTGGACAGAAACAATCTAAATAAAGAAACTTGATTGGTTCTGTGTCCCTGAGAAAAATTAATATATAGTGTAGGTCTCTCTTATTACTATGTAAAATTGAAGAATCTTAGATACAATATTGACTATTATGAGCATTATAATATGATTTTGATCGACTTTGTTAGGTTTTGCTAATTGCCAGTTTATCGCCACTTTAAGTGACGGTGCCTAAGTAACTTTACAAAATACTTGAACTAAAAACTAGACTTATATTATTTGTGCTTGGACCACTTTTTTTTTTTTTCTAGTTAAGGTTTGCACTTACCACAGTAAAAACGTTGACAATATTTATTGTGAATACTAGGAAAATGGCTATTAACTAATATTTGGTTGTATTTGAGAACTATACTATGTTCAGGTTGTTTGATGTTATGCTTTATTACGATTTAGGATCGATTCAATCTCCCCAAAGGCCTTACAGTTTGTTTGTGAATAGCCTTAGGCCCGATGCAGGCTTATTAGATAGGATAGGGATATACACTAGGTGATGATTCCAAGCACATTATTTAGGAGAAGATTTAGTTGCTATGGTAAAATGTCATTTTTGCAAGCGAAAATCCGTATGCAGAGGATGGAAATTATGTGACAAAAGAGCTGATACATTCCATTGTTCATGTATATGTACTGACAACACAGGTGATAGTGTGGCCCAAAAGTCTCCAACAACTTAATAGTGTAGTCTCCAGAAAATTAAAGTCTACAACAACTTCTAATATCAAGATGCGGTGGAGATATGCTATTTATTCAATTGTTTCTAATGTGCTATTATAGTTTTCATGTCGTTGTGTTTATTAACTTGTGTTTGCATATAGTCTGTGTCATTTTGTACACTGTGCATTTTTCACTCACTACTTACTTTTCAGTTTATAGTTTTTTGTTTTATACGCAATATTCCTCTTCCATTTCAACATTAGCAAACATATCTTCAAATATGTATCTTTGTTTCCAATTTTTATGTATCTAGATCATTTTTTTCTTAATCTAAGTTATTTGTCATCTTTATTTTTTTTGTGTCTGCGATGTCATTTGAACTGCCAGGTCTTCTGACACTAGTGTAGATTGGCTCGGCTAAAACTCATGAGTCTTATGATCTTGGATAGGAGTGATGCTCACCTAAGAATAAGCCCACAAACTATCACTCATTCAGTTAACGAAAACTGCAAGTGCTTGCCAATACTCATTTGCCAAACTTGCAGACCATACTCACTAGCTTGCAATATTTTTGCTACATAATTTCTTTGTATTTTAAGGGTTTCTCATCTTTGTTGAGCCTTTTAAATCAGCTGATCTCACGAGTCTAGGGAAGCCAATTTCTTTCTTTGATTCCACGACATTGGGTATGTAAACTAGTGACATCATTTTTTTGTACCCATTCTTCGAGCATCTATGGGTGTGTACATGTGTGGTTCTTCTTAAGGTAATTCTTGTACATCTAATAGGTGCAATTTATTGTCATCAGCTATATGTTTAACTTCTATTCTAATGCTGAGTCAAGACATTTTTTCCTGTAAACAAGCATGACCTGCCATATTCTGCCACAAAATTCTCTCTTCATCTTGCAACATTCTATATAGATGAGATGTGATAGCATTGTAGTCTGTTGGCTCATATTGAAGCTGGGATGGTTTGAGAACAATGTCACTGTGTGGATTAATAAACTTCAAAGCTCATGCCAAACTGCAGGTGTTTTGGCTGGTTGCCTTTGAATTTCCTCTATGTCAAGCCAGTCTTGCAGAAAGCTTATGACAATGAGAGGTTAACTTTGGAGTCCACAATCTCTATCTTTTTTTTTTGAAGAAATAAATGCCTTTGGCAGAGACTTGGTTTAGTGAACATGATCTCTTGTGGAGTGACTTGATGGGTAGTCGCTTACATCATACTGTGTATTTTGTTAGAGACTTGGCCAATTTTGATCTTCCACCAAGCAACCTGCCTTTCAAAGACGTGGTCTTCGATTACAGGCAAACCACTACGCCTATGTTTTATATATATATGTATATATTTGGTTCCTCTTGGTATATAGTTACGAAATACTCTTATGTACCAACTACTTTATTTTTTTAGTATCGCGGTTGGTAATTTTAATGGGCGCTTGGTATGTATACGTTAAAATCGCAATTTTGGATTTGAAGATTCTGTGATTCTGGGAGTAAGATTACTACGATTTCTGCCGCTTCTTCGAAGGATTACAGCAATTTCTGTTACGGTTGGCATATCACGATCTTTGAAGCAACTGAATGCCATCCCTGGGCGCTCAGCCTCACAGATACGAAACTTGAATTGGGTTGTTAACATTGCGGCGGTGTCTTTATAGTGTATCGGTGCTTTTGCCTCTTCTTGTATTTGAGAACGAGAGGTACAGGTTGATAATTCGTCCAAGTGGACTATACGGTGTGGTGGGAAGAAACGGCTTTGGGCGGCAGCAAGTGCAGTTGAGCACCGCGACGATGGCAGAATTGTCCGAAACATGAGAGACGTTGTGAATTTTAATGGTCTCCCATTATTGGTTATGCTACATGGAGCCAGACTCCGAGTTTCGCCTTTCTTGCCCGACTACTAATACGATGAAAGGCGCGGTGGGTCGAGAGGGGTTGGCCGCCCGGTCCGGAGAAGGATCAACCGATTTCTTTGATTGATTGGTATGGATCGGACTTGCAGTGCGTAATGCAGCTCTTGGTGAGCAGTGCGGCCTTAAGGAGTTGGGGAATGATGCCGGTCGTTCATCATCTCATTTACAAACGAGATCTTACTGCAACGGAGTGAGCTGGGATTGGCTTGAGATCGACTTGCTTGTTCGGTGTCTGGGACTCTGAAAAAGAATATGTAGCGGAATTGGGCCGGTAAGCCTTATTTTACGAAGAATGGAGATAAGATGAATGCCTTGAAGGGTTTGACTTAAGTTTCAATGCTTATGATCAGCACGGAGTCTCAAAAGGCAATACGAGCAGGTATGTTCACACCGTGCTTTGTTTGAGCCCGCACGAGCCGAGGCCGGGCTGTTGTTGGGTCTATACACGACCCCCATTGATATCGAAAATTCAATTGATCCATACGGATTAGTGAGAACCCCACCTCCCCTGTGACTCCGGGGATTGCCTTTAGAGGCCCCGTCGAAAAAAGAGCAATGATCATCGAGCGACAGAGCTGCTCATTTCGATGACTCTTGTTCTTCAAAGCGGGTGGATAGCATAGGGGAATAGCGAGCGAGGCGCCAGCTCGGGTTGTAACAATGTCTTTGAGCCTGAACTCCTCCTCTGGAACCAAAGTTGGCCTCTGTTTCTCGATGAGTTTAGATTCAAAGTCTAACTGACCGAACATATGGATTTTAGCAATTATCTTACGGGGTGCAACTTTCATCACTGACGGTCTATTGTTGTCTCCAACCACGACTGAGCGGAAAATGAATTTTGGGATCCACATCTGGATTATTTTGAGGGAGGATTTTTTAGAAAAGACGAATGGAGATAGGATTGGCCCAAGTGTGAGCAGGTCGGGAATATTGCCGGGGTCCTGGCTTTGCTCGGCTCCGGACCTCGGGACCCCCTCCGGACATCACGGGAAAATGGGCGGACGACGACGAGATGATTAGCGGACTCTTCCTGCGACACACACGGAGGGCATCTGAGGCCCTTCCGGGTCACCGTTTTTCGATATATCTTGGTGGGGATACGTATGACTGGAGTCAAGCAGAAAGTCGATTTTGGGGGAGCGAAAGGAAAAGCCCAAATAAATCTCCATTGGGTAGGGTCGGAGGAACATTAGGAATCGTTGTCCTACTTGTGTAACCTTCGGAAGTGAGTATTTTCCGGAAAGGGAATCCCACCCTCGTTTGTCAACTTATTTGCTTTGGTTGGAATTTCCTTGAGGCAAATCTAAAAGAATCGATGCTTCGACGTACGACAACTAGGGGATCTCTCCCGGGATACCGGTGCCTGTTCCTTCGGGAGTAGGTAGTCAGTTGGAATGTCCCACGGGGTATTCGGGGTTGGTGGATTGAACGATTTTTATGCTTTCGCCAGGACGCTTCCATGGCTCAAGGCTGATCACCAAGGATCAGAATGTCCCAGGACTCTTGAATTTTTTTTCCCATTACACGGAATCCGATTAAAGGTTGTATTGAAATTGCTCCATAGCTTGAAGACGAGTTTGAAGACCGGGGAACCTTTAGTGGTTTTGGTGAGATTGACTTCTTAGCCTTGTCACTTGAAATATTTCTTCACGAATTCTTACTCCCAAGAAGCCTTTCGTGACACTACCTGCTCATTCAAGATTTTGGGTTTCGGTGGAATTACGGGCACCTAGATCTTTTAATTGAAGACCTCCCTTCCCAAAAGGTTTGGCTTTTTAATAGTGTCCCAAATTAACTAGAAGTGAAGTCTTTTTCAGTGTTTTCCCCCCTTCCCGGAGAATCTTCTTCCGCGTTGTCCATTTCTTGCGGAATGGGTTTGAGGTACAGCGAATGGGTGTTGTTGGGGAGAGGATTTATTATATGAATCCGTGTGTATGTTCTTGCATTATTGGTTTGTTGCTTTCATCATTGTATTTTGTCAATTTTTTTTATTTATTGAACAACGCATCTTCGGTGTGAACAATTGCGGAAAATTTTGCACCATTGGATATAAATGGTGAGCGACGAGATTTGCAGGTGTTCGAGTTTTCTAAGGGCGGCGTGGAGTGTTTTAAATATGGTTAGGTATCAAGCTTATTGCCATTATATTTCCTATTGATGTCTCTGTCAAGTTAGAAAATAGCATGTAGAGTATGATTTAAATATTTTTGTTAATTGAATATCTTTCTTGCCTCTGAAACTTCTAACTTATCATCTTTTTGCATTGGACTCATTTCCTCTTTTGCCATGTCAAGGTCTTGATTATGTGGATATTTCATCCAAAGGGTTTAAAACTATGAATCAAAATGCTGAAAATTTAATATTTGTATAATTGATTTTCCTAGTTTACAATGCCTTAAATTAGGCTAACTGAAAAGAAAATCTTTGATATGAAAATAAATTGTGTTTTATGGTTTTTACATTCACATTACGGTGGGGAAGTGGACTCATGGTCCAAAAACCAAATTTATTGTTTAAGTCACAAAAGCTCAAAATGGGCAAGGGTAAACACGAAAATTAGAGATTCTTTAGTCTGGTACTTTATTTGTTTTGAGCGAATCTTGGTGGTGCTTCGTTTGATCCTGCTGTGTGGATTGTGGCGATAGTCCAAAGGTAAGCACAACATTGACGTTCTTCAGTCTGAATACTCTATTTTTGGTGAACCTTGGAGGTGCTTTGGACAGTGTATATTGTTGCAATAGGATTTAACTCAAAATGCCGTGATCGCTTAATTAGAATGTTATTAAAGAGATATTTTTAAATCTAAAAAATGCTATTTTTTGGTGAATCTTGGTGGTGCTTATGGTTTGATGTATTTTTGTGTGGATGGCTCTTTCTTTTCTCATCACTGCTCTCATATCCATCCTCATCTCCTGTTGGGTTGCGTTCTTTTAACAGTTTCATCTTTAGAAAGTTTGATTGATAGATTGAAAAAGCAGGCACAGCGGAAACTCATTCTTTCTTTTCTCAAATGCTTTTTGTTCTGCGGTGTAATAGTATTATCATAATCTCACTACAATTTTATACGAGTGATTTCAAAGATGTGGAAACATTTCAAAAAACTACTTGTTAAATGAATATAAGAAATTTTGGCAATGATGGATTTTAGAAAATTTTAGAATCTTCCTCCTCATCTCTAATGTATTGTTAGGGTTAAGAAGACCTATCTAAGGTTGTTGTTATTCTACCCTAAATATGTCAACATATACATTAAACAATTCTCGAGTTGTTAAAGTCTTGGATGGTGGTGGAATTGGGTGCTCTTTAAAGGCACTCCCTTGATGTGAAGTCACCAGGCTCAATTCCCCCGATCGAGGGTGATATATTGGACACAGTAGATGTATTCCCACAGTTTACAAAAAAACTTTTCTCGAGTTGACTTTTATGGAGTAGGCATTTTATATTCTAAATGGTGAGAATAAAGACTATGTTCCAAGGTATTTTGTCTAGTACTTTTGAGAATTTATTCCAATCATCCATTGGACAAAGTATCTGGGTTAATAAATACAAAGACTCCATAATGAGACGATGGGCGAGGAGCTATCTGAAAACTCTCCAAATGCTTGGGAGCCAATGCTACCAATTTCTTTATCTAAATCATTACCTAGTTTTGAGCTAAACATGAACAAATAAGTCCACAAGGTGGTAAGAAAAGATCTAGAATCGAAGTTCATGGTTGCTAAAAATATTCTACCAAATGATGTTTGGCCTTTGCTCCTTGAATATAGGACACATAAAGCGGGGCAATCTTTCCTCACTATATCATTCATGATAGCTTGAAATTTTAACTAAATTTCTCCAACCAATTCTCCAAATGTTTGAACATAACAAGGCAAGCTCCTACACCTAGGCTTGAGACCTCAAACTACGCCATGCCCATCTTGTCCATGTCCGTAATGATCGATCGATCTTGTTTTAGAAATCATGTCAATATTTTGTCTACTGGATAGTTTTATGGTCAACATGGGGATCTAGAAAACTCACCTAAAAATTCTTTACCCGGCCTTCATACGTATCTATGTACCCTTGAGACCACTGGCTCCATTATTGGGGATGTGACTGAAATCAAAATCTAAAGAAGAAATAAGAATGATTGGATGTTCTAATAGTAGAAAACATATACAAGGCTTCATAATAACTTTGTGATGCAAAGCCTTCAATTTTTTGTGTGAATTAATTGGCCACATGAGAGGATCCCCTACTTTCCAAATCAATATATAACAACTCTAGTGTGCTGTTCCAAACCAATTCCGAGAATCCCACAACCCTTTTTGGAATATCGACTTTTGATTTACTTCCTTCTTGAAGTCTGGTCTTTTGTGGCTAAAATATTTGTTATAATCCATATGACTACACTCTTCAATGCTTGAAGCTTGATAAATATTCACAATGCTCTCTTGCTTCTCCGTGGATGCCTCTGTTCTGCCTTTTAACTTGTGCTGCTTAACTTTGTCCTTTTTCCACTATTTGAGACAATTTGGGTGTTAATGTGATTCAGTGAAAGTTAGAATGATGTATCATTAATTGGTGAGCCTTTCTATGCTTCATCATAGCAGTTATATCTTTCCTTGTACAATCATTATTTTGAAAGAGGTGTGGGCTGAAGCACTGATCATTTTTCTCTGTTTTTCAGGATACCCATCCAAAGTATTTGATATTGTCTGTATCCTTGTTAATGCATCTTGGGGCTAATGCCATTATATATGCAAATTACATTTCTCATGAGAATGAAATGCATAACCAGCAATGTATCATTTCTACTAAAAATCCTTTTCTTTAGGAAAAGCTTTCCTTTCAAGCTCATAATCACTTCCTCCAATTTTGAAATTCAAATGGTGAAAAGAAGTGATAAGGAGTTAATGAATACCCATCTCAACATAGGGTTTTCTCTGCTGCACGATATCCTCCCTAAAGATAGAGAGAGGGAAGAGAGTAAGATTAATCTATAGGGTTGGACCTTCCCCCTTAATGTTGAGTGTGGTTTGTGAAGTTGAAGACCTCCTCAAAACATGAAATGTCTTGGTAGTAGTACCAACAAAATTTACAACGAAAAGGGATTTTGGTGGAAATTGAAAGAACCACTAAAGTATGATGCGTATGTATTTGTCTATAAATACAAATATTTATAGATACATGTCAGCAATATGTGGACTTGTATTTGAAAATTGTCTTAGCATCATCATACGTAAATACTTACTTTGGCCTCAATTATTTTATTGCTTGTCCTTTGAGGTTTCATAGACTTATGGGATCTTGATTTGTCTTTGAAGGATTGGATTAAGTTTTGAATTAGTTTCTTCATCTCTTTAACATAAATATCACCTATGCAAAGGATGGCTGTGATTTTATTCTTTCAAAAGGCTTTTATTATAGCTTTATGCTTGCCCATATTATAGAGAAGAATAAGGTACGATTTGAACACAACCTCTTTCAGTTGCTTTGTTACTCAAATTTTCTTGTAACTGTGAATATCAAATGTGGATGAAATTTTGTGTCTGATGTGTATTCATAGACTACAATTTCATAATTTTATATGTAGTAGTAATCATCATGCATGTGAAAATGGCATCTAGTTTCTTTTTATCTATTTTCATTTATGATATAATTTTATAGTTGGAATCTTAGACGGTACATCTTTGTTACATAGGTGTTGTTTACTTCTACATTCCTTGGAACGGTGAAAATTGGGTTTTGATGAAGATTTCTTATATTTTTGAGTTTGACATTGGTGAGGCTACATCATGATGCTGTCCAAGAATAACACCCAATAGGGTGGGGAGTTGAACCCGGTGACTTAACATGCGAGTGCTTTAACAAAACACCGGATCATTGTCTATCGAAAACCTAAAGTGAGCTGATGAAGGGAAATTAGAGTTATAAATACTTAAATTGTGAAGTAGTTGCTTCTTCACATTGATCTTATCCTAGACATAATATATTTTATTGTTGTTATTAGTCCTTCATATTTTCCATTTTGGTTAAGATAAAATATTCCTCCTATCTCTAATATGAATCGTCATGGGCTTGTATTGGCATCCATAGGATTTTTCTTTGAAAGTTTGTGTGAGGAGGTATATATTTTTTTAGCAAATAAAAACACAGTCTTCCGAGATAACATTAGAATTGAGACATTGACCCATATAATGTCATATGGTTCTATAATTGTTCCAAAATTCTACTTTTACCATCTAGTGACACCACTTGTTATTTTTGCTTCATAATGGTTGAAATAATTTTTAAGTGAAGGAATGGGTTTGATGATGTAAAAACATAAATATCCCCGTGGAAGTTTGGTGGTCTTATTTGCCAATAAGTGGCAAGAATGATGATAATCCCTTAACATGCCATGAATATATCCATAATTGGTGACAAATGAGTGATCAGCGCAACCACTTAGGAATATTCGTAAATGCCACCCACAAAGCTGGAGTTTACTGATACCATAGGGAATGAAGGATGGTTGTGGATTTATTTCTCATCCATTCAAACACCCACAATACAAAATACAAGCACAGCACGACACACCAAAAATTATTTCCCTCATTGAAAGCTTATTTAGGTATCTCACCCAACATTCGAACGGTGACAAACCTCTTCCATATGCAAAAACACAACACGGATTGTAGTCTCCATTGAATCCATCCCCTCTAGTTTCACAGTGTTTGACTTAAATAAATTTGAGCCTCTTGGTTGCTCTTTCGGGATCCTTGAAATTCATATACCTTGGCTCATTGCGAGGGGATAGAATCGGACAAGTGGATAATGTGATTTCAAAGATACCTTAGCTCATTCCGAGTTTACATTGATTTAACAAGTGAGTAGCCAGATTCCATGTGTTACTTCTCTACAACTCTCTCTTGACACAATGCCTTCCTTCCACTTTGCCACAACCCCTCTAGCTTGCTTTCAGGAGCTGCGAACATCTTTCAAGATCAACCGGCTTATTGGGTTGGTTATGTAGATTCAGCTATGGAGGCATGGCTTTTCTCTCGACATGAGGAAGAATATAAGGACAGCAAGGAAAAAAGAACCCCTCCAGAAAAGTATATATTCATGTCTCCCATGCATGAGGATCATGTATGCTTCCTGAAATTTTGGGTTTGAACTTGGGTATAGTCAACGAGGGTAGATGAAAATATAGATTTTAATAGCATGATTAAAAGAAGAAAACCTCTTGCCAAGCGACACATGGAAACAATGATATATTAGGTTATAAGAGAACCCCAACCCTTGATAAGAAATCCCATGTGATGTTGTCGTGTGTAGGTTTCAAAGATAACTCATGCTAGATTTGCTGAGCAACTCCCTTCTAGCTCATATGAGGCCATATTTTCCCTCTGGAAGAGACATCCCCAGGACTAGATCCATCTCTTTTAAATTTCTATCAGGCTGAGATGGTAGGATAGCTTCCACTTTTGATTTTAGAGGAATGCCTTTGTTTGACGGCTGAGCATTCGATGCATTGATGCTTATCTAATTGGCTCCAGAGCTTTGTCTTTCTTCTTCCAGCATTGTGATAATCACTTCCAAATGTTTTAAGTAAGTTGATTCACTTGTTTTATAGAAGTGTGCTTTGAAATCACTTTGTCTTTTAGCACTTATGAATTAGGTCTTGTTGATGTAATTTTGGTCATTTTTTGGACGGTAAGTAACCTATCTTAACTTCCCAAGGACTCCCGTTACTCTTCCTCTTGGATTAAAGTACACTTGTGTGCTGTCATAAACAATCTTTTTGGAGTTAATGTATTTATTATACTTTAGTTTATAACGATTCATGCTAACATCAAAACCTTTGTGTTGGACTCATGACCATTCAATAGTACCGGGCCTTTGCACTTGGGCTTTGAGCTAATGATTATAAGCAACATTGTGTTCTGGTATGGAATCATTCGTTAACCCTCTTGAGTGACACAATTCTATGACTGCACGTTACCAAAATATTGTGATTTAAAATCTTTTAATCCCGGAGGTTAGAACTAGAATCTTAAATTCTCAGTCAAATTCACTTACAAACACTAATGGGGGGCATTTATGTTTGGAAAATTGGAAGATCTTGTTGTAGGTCATTTTTATTTGTGATTTAGTATCAACTTTTTTGCTTCCTTAGGGGTGTAAGTCCATTTTGTCATGAATGGTGAACATTTTATTTTTTTCCAATGTTTTGTAGTCTTAAAAGTGACCTAATTATTGTATTATTGTTTAATTGTTAGGTATTGAAAAAGACTTCTTATTGTGATATTTTAAATATTTTTTGTTGTTGGTGTCATGTTTGGTGCGGACTTGTGAGAAAATTGCAAATTGCATGCCCCTTTGTTGAAGAGATATATATAATTTTTTTTTTTTTTTTTTAAATTTTCCCCCATGATTATGAGATTGTGTTATATTTGCACAAAAGTTTGAATATCATTAGGATATCTAAAATTTCTAATTTTTAATTTGAATATTTACGTGATAAAGGAAAGACGAAGGACCCGATTATAAAAAGTCACCCAACAACAACATTGTGATTACTGCACCATTCGACTTGCCACTTTATTATACTGTCTTCATCGATACTCTTCTTCATATGCTATCCTTGTGACATTTCCTTTTGCAATATTTGGTGCATTGAGTTATCGTTATTTATAGGCTATAAATGTCACCATAGTTTAATTCTAATTGAGTATTCAACTAAAAATATTGGTCTCTTATCATGCTATTTTTCCCTCCCACCTTTTATAACTTCCATAACCACTAGGTTGAGACTTGCAGTTGGTAGTGTTTTCTTGTTGCAGTAAAATCTTGTCGAGACTTTAATTATTGAAAGTTGTAGAATTTACAATCTATAAAGTTTCAAGATATACTTTAAAGTTTAATTCTTTAAAGAATTGTAGCTCGATGGAAGAGCACCTGCACTTTTTAGCGGGGGAGGTTGGTGATTCGGTCGCCAGCCTGCAAGTATTCCACTACTGAATAGTGACAATCGGTTTTGGTGACACAAGCTCTTGTTTTACTATCACCAATAACGGGCTTATGGGCGTATTTTTTTATTATCTTAAAATATAAAATGGTGACGGTCGATGAACCCCACTATATATGGTTATACGGATCAATAGTGACGACCGCAAAGGTGCGGCCACCATCGTCGTTGTTGTTGACATGAATATGGTGAGGGCCATTGTTTGTCATTATAGTCACAGTATTGTGACAAACCTTGATGTCACCAATGAGCTTATGATGACATATTTTGACTTACCAAATATGAAACGGTGACGATCAACGAACGTCGCCATATATATGCACCAGCAGCAGCAGCCACCGAAAGGTCATCACAAAAATATTGTTGTTCATGAAATGGTAGCGGTCACTATCCGTCATTACAAATCGCTATTCTGTGACGGACCTTGAATGTCACCACAACACATGTGGCGCTACCTTGGTGATGTTCGGTACTAAGTGACGGAGGCTGTGCTATCACCATTGTTCATATAAAATGGTGACGGGGTGTCCTCATCAGTATAAATAATTGGTGTGGGATCTTGAATGTCACCACAACACTGTCCCTTCAGGTGGCGCCACCTTTGGTGACATTCAATTTTTGGTGACGAAGGCTGTGCCGGCCTCATTAATGAGCTTATGGTGACATTTTTCACCCTGTAAATACTCCTTTTTTCTTGTGGTGTGGTTGGGGCTTTGAGGGTTGTTGCCATCAATCAAAAATCACTCTAGGCGGAACCGCCAAAACATTTTTAAAAATAGGATTATTGAAGTCGTGAAGTTACTCTATTGTAGAAATTCCCGGTGTAGTGCTGAAAAATGTAGGTCTGTCAATTTAGCGGAAGTGACAAAGATAATGACTGTGAGAGACTACCCTTAAAAGAAAACCACTTTAGATTCTAGGATGCAGCCCTCCTGAATTCAAGAAAGGATCTCTCTATAAGTGCAAAAATTAATTATCTTTAAAGGCTTTTGAGCATGATATTAGGCTAGTTATTGAAACAAGGTTTTTTCTTTTGGTTGAGCGGGGATATGATGAATGTAGGAAAGTCTATATGAAGGTGAGGTAAACTCCGTGGGAAGGTGGTTCATTTGATAAGATGAGCAAGCGGCTGATCATTGAGCTGTGGAGATGCTGGGGGTTTTAGTTGAACTTGACAAGGTTCGAGGTAGTCATAGGATTGGTGTCATCTGCTGTCAAAGGATCTCCTTAAGTTGATTTTGTAAGACGGAACAATGAAAATGGAGTGAGGGAAATCAGCAGATGAAGAAACAAGAAGCGACCTAAGATCAAGTAGGTAACGAAGCATATTGCTTTTGGCATACTTAATAAAAGACAAAAGTAATCTAAGATGGGGTAAGTACTTTGAAACTATCTTGTGATGTACTTTCAATAGAAAACATTTAAACACTTAGAATAGCTTAAGATCAAGTAAAGACTTTTAACAAAACATTTTCAGCATATTCAAAGAGAGAAACATTCATGCTAAGCATAAAAGTAGTCTAAAGATCGGTGGTACTTTGTTATTTTGCTTTTAACATACTTTTAAGGGAAACCTGTTCAACTTTTGGAGAAGAATTAAAGCAAGAACAAATATAAACTTTTTCCTAATTAACTCTACATAGCATGTAATGAAAATATCATTCAAGAACAATGTTTAAAGTTTAGATAGTAATACATGGGCTCACCAACATTCCTTGACTTCTTGGAGCAGTAAATCAACAAATACAGTTGGAGAGAAAACATAAAGATAAAGCTTATCGTTGAGAGTAGGGTACTTTTAGGTATATTTAATCCTAACATTCTATATTTGCATGTGTTATCGGAAAAAGTGGTTGAATGGAAATATAAAGAAAAATAAAAAGTACAAATGAAAACACATCACCATTGACATAGACGATCCCATAAAATCGGCTTGTATATTGATGTTCCAGGCAATTACAATCATCGAGTCCAGATGAGTTTCTACGGCTTCATTCTCATCTCAACTTATGTATCTTCAATTACAAACGGGGCTTTTGACCCGAGAAAACTATTTACATGCAAAATAGATATCAAGGATAACCGTAAAGTATCTTCTCGAAGTATTTATAGAATAAATACAGAGGTGGGATGAAAGAAAAGTCTAGGTTGATCAACGCTGAAGTTAATGCTTCTAGACGCACAGGGAGGGCTCAATAGAGAAGTTTTACGGTCTTCTTGCATATTAATTGGTTTTCATCAAGTTTATGACTTCAAAGAAGTAGATTATGTTGACTTTAAACTCTTTAGCGGTTAACGTACGTACGAGTCTTTGACAAAAATATCCTTTGACTTAAAACGATAAATGCGCATTCTTTTGATTTATTGAGGTTGCCTTAATAAGCACTGCGGTAAAATTTGAAAGGATAAATAGCCTGCGATGTGGCCGGTGGAGGCCTCCTTTTACGTCTTTTCTGTTTTATAGCAAACACGATGTTGTCCTTTACTCTTGTGTTTAGGCTTAATTGCCTTGATCTTCCTCCAGGTCTTTAATCATTGTTGGCCATGATCATTTGCTTTGTTGTGGATGGGCTTTGATTCTGATTTCTGCCTCCAATCCATTAGAAATATATTTAAAATATTTAATTATTACTTTATTCCTTCCATCCTGTCTTTCGTTGATGCTCTTGATCAAATGGTTCTAACTCTATTTGCATGTTTTGGAGTGTACGAAGGTTTACACGGTGGAGGTGTTTGTTTTGATGAAGAACTCCTTGGGTCCCTTCTTCGCTGCAAAGGTTGGGAATCGTCATTCTGGCCTTCGTGTTATGTTTAAAAAAGTGGGGAAAACCCATAATAACATACTGAACAAAGCAAAAAATTATATAAATCCTGAAAAATAGGTTTAAGCGCACGAAGGTTTTTGGGCGCGAGGGGGGAGAATCGAAGGTTTGTTGGATTAGAATAGCTGACGGTTGAGATTAATCGATCAATTAGTTTGTGAAAATAGATGGAGGCGAACAAATGGGACGCAATTCGTCGGGGGCCGGTAAGTCCGGGGATGAAGCGGAAGCGGGATCAGCACGTAACATTGCGAGAGGACAATGGTTGGCGAGAAAACCATTAATGGTTATCGCGCAACTTTTGGGCAGTTTCGCAGTTTTGGCCAAAAAAAGCGATTCCATACATCGCGCGACACGCGTCTTTCAAAACTACTTATGTAACAATTTTTAAAATTTGTTACTTTCGGGCGCAAAATTACGAGATGTAGACGAGCGTCGGAGGATTATGAGAATTCGACGGTGTGGGTAAAACTCAATGGGTGAAGAGTTGCATGGAAGGGGTGATAGTGGAATACGGTGGCGAGTGCGTGGTGGATAGGTATTTTATGAGGCGAGGAGGTAGGTCTGAAGGAGTCGGGTCTATCGGGTTAAATCCCAATGCGTTGGATCTTCACAACGAACGGTCAAGATTTAAAGGGGAGCAAATAATTTTGAAAGGAAGAAGGGAAGGAAAAATGAAATGGGTGGAAGAAGAAAATGGCTGATGACGGTTGATCGATTTATATCAACGGTCGATATTCATTTAAAACGAAACGTGAGAAATGGAAAAACAAGAAAGAAAAGTAAGGTTTTCGGGGAAAGTTTCAAGTCTTTTGGTGCTGATTGCGGGCTTTAGGTCATGTGAAGGAAAAGGGCTAAAAGAAATACCTCGGGGCTTGGAACCTCATAGTGAGAAAGGAATTTTCTAGCCAAAAACACGAGATTTTTAAAAATAAGAAAACAGTTTCGGTAGGTGAAACAGAATTTTTAATGACTTCAAACGAAGAACATAAGGTTTAAAAAGGGTCTTTGGAGAATTAGTTAGAAGTAAATGAAGGTCATTGGAAAGGATTTTACCCGAAAGGGAAAAAAATTAAATGGAATGGTTTTATGTAGTTTGAGAGGAGTAAATGATGGCAAATGGTTCTTGAAAGCGAGTTTTTCCTTTAGTTATGACGAGTTCTTTAGGATAAAAGAGGAAGAACAGATAATAGAAAAATTATCTCAAAGGATAATCTGTCTCATAAGAATTCATGAACTCAAAAATTTGGTTGAAATTGTTTCTTGAAGAAATGTCAAATATTTAGCCATATTTGATATGGAAAATTTTTTATAGGTGGCTAACACTTTCTACTGCTCTTACGTAGTATTGGTACACATAGGAAAGGATAGATATCTTGGCACATGTGTTTGGTTCTAGAAAATAATAAAACTCCTTGCTACAAAGATAAATTCCCATTCTTGTGATTGGTGAATTATTGAATCGAATTACATGGAGGCAATTTATTTCACCAAATTGGATCTTTGTTCGGTCATCAAATTAGAATGGTGAAGATATTCCGAAAACAACATTTTGAACTCATGAGGGTCATTATGAATTTTTGGTGTGCCTTTTGGCCTTACCAATGCACCTTCTCATTTCAAGGGTTGATGAATTCCATTTTCAAACCCTTCCTTAGAAAATTTATTATAGTATTTTTTGATGATATATAATCTATAAGGTCTTGGGAGGATCATGTTCAACATATTCGAAGTTGTCAAACTATTGCGGGAAAACAATTATATGTAAAAACATCCAAATGTTTTCTTTGGAGTACAAAGGTGAATATACGGGTCATATTGTATCTCACACGAGGGTGTTAAGGTAGACCCTAACAAAATTAAAGCCATTAAGAAATGGAAAGTCCCCATAGCCATAAAGAAGTTGCGGGGTTTCTTGGTTAACGATGTATCGAAATCTTGTTAAGAAATATGGGATAATAACTGACACCTCCTAAAAACATATTGAAGAAAGATGCATTTTCATGGACTCACATATGACAACTAAGGCTTTGAACATCTTAAGGAAAACGATATTACTACTTGCCGATCTTAACATGAGACTTCCAAAAACCTTTATTTTAGAATGTGATGCCTTAGGAAAAAGGAATTGGTGTTTTTAATGCAAGGAAGACCCATTGCTTTTGAAAGTACGTCCGAGTGAAAGTATTTACGAAGCCTATTTATGAGAAAAATGTTAACATCTTGCATGCACTAAACCAAATACAGGACTTACTAATGGGAAGACACTTCAAGGTAAAAAATGATCCATGATAGTCTTAAACACTTTTTGGAAAAAAGACTATCTTCAAAAGAAGCGACAAAAATGGGTCACGGGAAGTGTTTTAGGTTATGTCTTTAGAAATAATATAAAAAAAGGGAAGTAAATGTTGTTGATGCTCTCAAGAAAGAATGAAGAGGTGGAAGCATTGCTATGCCATTTCTATTATCCAACGATTGGATAACCGAAGCAAGATGAATGGAAAGGACGAAAGAGTATGGACACTCATTAAAATTTTAATAATATCCTAGTACATACGACGATACATTTGGTTGGAAAAGTAATTCCTTATGATACAGATGTTATATCTTTGTAAAATTTCTAACTAAACAAAATATTCTTTTGGAATTGCACTTCTCCTTTAGGAGGACATAAATTTTTAAAAACTTACCGAGAGGGTGAAAGAAAAAAATTTTTTTGGATGGCCTTAGGTGATATTCAAAAGTTTTTAGCGAGAATTTTTGGTTTTCATTCGAGAATAAGGCTGAGACAATTAAGACCACGGGTCTTCTACAACCTTGTCCATTCAAAGTCATCGTTGGGAGGAATTTCAATGGATTTTATCACGGGGTTTACCTAAGTCCGAGAAGAAGAGTGTCTCATCATCGTGTTGGATTGAGTAGACTTACCAAGTATGCACCTTTTGCCATTATTTATCCATTTAAAGCAAGTACAATTGCTACTACATTTATAGACAATTCAAAAGCTACATGGAAACCGAGGTTATTGTGAGTGACGAAGATCCCAAAACTTTTCTGGAAATTTTTGGACGGAATTATTTTTCTTGTTTGGGAACTTAATTCGGCGCATATCTCATCTTATCATACTCAGATTTGATGGAAAAACTAAGATGATTAAAACAATAACACACGGAAGATCTTCTTTGTTTGCTTGTAAGTAAATAAACACAATGGTTCTAAGTGGTTACCTCTAGTTGAATGGTGGCAATGCTAACACTTTCATATTGAAACAAAAATGACCTCGTTTATGAACATGGATATCATCCTATCATCCACATCATATTTAAGAAAATTTGAAGGTTCAAGCGATGGAAAGTACTTCGAGCATCACTTCGAAGTTCTCCAACTCTTGAGACAACTTGGTTCCAACAAAATCGAATGAAACAATGAAGCAGATCAACATCGCAACGAGAGAATTTTTTGATGTGAGAAGCTGGGTATTTTGACTACCAACCATGCAAGCAAATGTTATAAACCGAGCTAAGAAGGGATAATAAACTATCGCAAAGTACAAGGTCTTACGGAAGGTTATTCGAAAGATTGGCAGTGGCCGCATACAAAATGGAGCTTCACTGCTTCTTCACGAGTGCATCTGTTTCCATGTTTAACAACTGGCAAGAAGGTTATAGGTGGAAATCTTCCAGTTCAAACATGTGCCGAACTTGATGAGGAGAGGAAAAATCATCGGAACTTCAGCGGTCAGGAAAACGAGAACTGCGAAAAGCTACGGAAATCGATCGATTTTAGAGAGTGTCTCATCAGGAAGAACTTACCCATGAAGATTCTGTGAGAGCATGAGAATTTTCTGAAAGCACCCAGCTATAAAGTGTTGAGAACAACACTTCTTTAAAGGAGAGAACGTATTGGGTCCCTATATTAGTATTGTAGTCTCTTATTGTTGATGAGTGTAACCTCTTGTTGTTTGTGTGCTTATACCACTTCCATATTGTTGTTGCTGTGCCTTAAATTGTTATTGTTGAGTACGACTGGGATTACGACACTGCGACTCCACTGGTTACATTTTGGCCCCATGGATTCCTATATATAGAAAGGAGGAGGTTTTGTAATTTGAATGTCAAAAATTTTTCATTCATGTAATGTATTGGAGGATGCCCCCTCGCGTGGATTATTTAAAGGCATTGATATCTCTTCTCTTCTCTTTTTGGAGAGTTTGGTTTCACAACATTAACTATCATAGTAGTCGGGTTATACTTGAGGTTTAACATGTTGGTGTTTTGAGATTGAGATCGCAAGGCGGTCTGACCCCCGGTGGTCCGTATATTGTTCACATGGAATTTAAACGTAACAAAAAACTTCAAACCCGACGGTTATTACCATAGTCTGCGATGGCGTTCAACGAATATCCATGCAATGTTTATTGTTAACAATCTTCACGTAGTTATTTCTAACCCACCATCAAACCCGCATTTTAAAAGCTTATCCACAGTTACATGCTTCGGTTCCGTCGACGGTTGCAGTCACCGCGTGGTTTGGGGTTGGCATGTGACCACCCCAACCGGTAACTTTAAATGTAAATGGTTATTTCGACGGAGATTTTGAGTGTGCTTAATTTTGGGTGGATTTCACCATTTTAACTCCAGATAAGTTCATTGGGTATGTGCTATGTTCTTCGACTGTGTGTGCGGGCGGGGGGGAAGGGGGGATAACGCTGTAATGTCGACCGAAAGGCGGGGGGTGGATATTGGGCGGCGGTACCATCGTGTGCGACAGGCGTACGGAAAAGTTTTTGGACCCTATTTTACGGTGGGCGGACCACATCATATGGGTTTTTAATGAGTTTACACATGGGTTTTGAGCATAATCTCAGTTTTAAACCCTTAGTATTTTGTGGGTCGTTAAGGGAACTACGGTTATGTTCTAATCAGGGTTAATAGATTGGGGTTTGTGTCTTGCTTAGACATGTATATATATGTGTTGTAACATAAAAAGTATAATGAAAATCAGGCTGATCACTACGATTTGGGATCCGGGGGAAAATTTACTGTGTTTATGTTTTATGTTTTCTGCTCTAGCTATTATTTATTTTTATTTTAAGATTTGTTTGTAGATAATTTCTATACAGGTTAAAACCTAAATTTCATATAAGGATTGTTTACATTTAGGGGGATGCCTTTTATGGGGGTTTTGTATTTGTGTAGGCAGACATTGGTGGAAGATCCTTGGGACCAACCCCTGTACCACGATGAAAAGAATATGGCGAGCAACGAGAAGAATAGAGAGTGAAAAAATTTAATGGTTAGAGTTTTGAGTTGTGGAAGCTCAATATGGAGGACCTACTAGTCGATAAAGATCAATGGATTGCGATGAATCCGGTACCAAATTAACGACAATGTCGGATGAAGTGAAGAAGTTGGATCAAAAATTGAAGAGCATAATGCGGTTGGTAGCTCACTGATTCGGTATTGTTGAATGTATACGGTGAGCTGCCAATGAAGAATTTGTACAGGATATTGGGACTTTTAACTTGATAAGTCTACAGTGAATAAATTGTTCCTATGGGAAAAATATGTATAACGAGGATGAAGGATATGAACTGCGTGACGGAACGTACGAACGCCTTCAATACTATGGTAAGTGTTTAATAATACTGTTGATGTTAAAATATCATATGAAGATAATTGCATTATTTGTTGTGTTCTCTACCCAGTTAGTGGGACGATGCGATTTTTGCAATGGTAGCAACTACAACTACATGAATTTTGATGACATTGTCTCATCATGTTGTCGGAGAAATAAACCAAAGAAATATGGAGAGAAAGCTAGAATGAGGATACCTTATCTATACGAGGAAGGTCCCAAAGCAGAGAAACAAGAGTGATTTCGAGGTGGGAGATCTAGATAGAAGGAGATCAAATCTTACGAGGCGCACACAAGGTAATGTAGAAATGCGAAAGGAGAGGGCCTCTGAGGCTGAGATCTGAAAAGATGCGAGAAAGGAAGGATGCGATGACGCTTCTTCTACAAAGGCAAAAACCACCTCGAGATGAGGTTGGGGATGTGTGTTCGCTTCATCTTCAAAAACACATGTAGATCATGGATGAGGTTGATTGACTTGGGTGCATCCTTTCACTTCACTCCCCATAAAGGTGGTTACTGTGGTATGAGAAATATGATGGCGGTAGTGTCCTCTGGGGATGATAGGAAGACGATGTGAACGAATGAAGTTAAAGCTAAAGGCACATAAGGTGGAAGAAGATTAGAACAATTCACAGTGTTTTTGGTCTGCATTGACGCGGAAATCTAATTTACGCGCAAGATGGATGATGCCGGGCGTGAAACCATTATTCCAAAAAATATACTTGTAAGATGGTTCGAAGACACTGTGCGGGGGGTGGATTGGAACTACTTTAAAGATTCGGGAAACACTATTATTAATGGACTGCAATAGTTCTGTGGTTCAAAGTGGAGCGAGATCCTGGAGAAAGACCATGCTGGCATGAGGAAACGAAACCATGGAGAGAAGGGCCTTTGGAATCTTGCGTAAATGATGTGGTAGAAGGTATGACTAATTTCTCTGCGGATTTTTATTTGCGAATATTGTGTATATAGAACGGAAGTCTGGGCGGGGTTGTGCCTATTACGGTGCTAAGACGACGAACAAGATATTGGAGCTTACGCACGGTGACATTTGGACCTATATCGGTTCATAAATGGGTAAGTATGTGTACTATGTTTCATTCCATGTAGATGAATTCTCAAGGAATACATGGATATACTTCTTAAGGAAGAAGCCTAAGTCTTTGATAAATTCCAATTCAAGGCTACGTGAAAACAGACAGAAGAAGATAAAGGTGTTGGTGTTAGGATGTGGTTGCAGATTACGAAAAAAAAAATTTGAAGAGTTTTGTAAAGTGTGGTAGCAAAACTGAGAAGACTCGCCGTACACACCTCGAGGAAAAAGCGGATTCAGAAAGAATGAACAAAATGTTGATGACAAGAAGCATGTATTGGTATTGGGTGGGACAGGAGTGCAGTGAGAGCGTTAGGTACACGTGTTACTTAGTTAACATATCACCTTCATCAGCATTTGGAGGATAAGACTCCACATGAGGTATGGACTAGTAATAAACCCTCTCTTTCATTTGAGGGTGTTTTGAATTAATGCATATGTACATGTTCCAAAGGAGAAAAAGACCACGTTGGATAATAAATATGAAAAATTTTGTCTTTATTGGGTTTTTAAGGATGGTTTAAAGATTCTCGCTTTGGAACCCGGAAAACGAAGGAAAGGTTGTGTACAATCGAGATGTGGTGTTTAGAGAGGAGTGAAAAATATGTTTATAAACGAATTCCTACCAAAAAGACATGAGAAGATAGAGTTTTATCCGAGAGGATGGTCGGACTCTCGACGGAAGAAAACTCGAGAAGAGGAAAAGGCTCTAACTCCCGGTGTGAGAAGATCATCTTGGAAAGAGGCAACCGGAAAGGTATAGTCCATATGCTTTACGCTAAATTTTCTTTAACTATAACTCACAGTGATCCCAAACATCGGGGAGCGATGAGTTAGGAGGATGGAAAACTTTGAAAGAGGCCATGGATTGATGAAATGGCATCTGCTTATAAAAAATGAGGCATGGGATCTGGTGTTGAGCAAATGGGTGTTTAAGAAGAAGATGAATGTAGAAAACCAAGGTGTAGAAATACAAAGCTGAGTTGGTAGCAAAAGGTTATTCCTAGGTGCGAAATTGATTTTGCATTTAATCATACACTGCTCTATTGCTGATGCTTATATTAGTTACTTTTATATTTACCTTTGCATTTTGATTTTTGAGGTAGAACATATGGATGTGAAGACAACATTTTCTTACGGGGATCTAGAAAGAGGGAGATATACTTAGGAAAACAGCTTTGGAGAGCTTGTGGTAGAAGAAAGAACTAGTGAAAGTTAAAGAAGTCTCGTATGGGTTAAAAACGAGTCTGATGAGATGTGGTATCGAAGAAATTTGATACTACATGCGGAGACTTAGCTTCATCAAAGAAAGGAGGATCAACGCGTGTTTATTTTAAATTAATTGGTGGCAAGTCATGTTATTTATTTGGTATTGTATGTGGATAGTATGTTGTTGATTGGAGATGACAAATAAATTATCCAAGATTTGTAGACCCAACTTTTGCGGAAATTTGGCACAGAAGGATATTAGTCACGCAACAAATATTTTTGGGCATGAAGTGCAGAGAGACCAGGCAAGAGAGGAAGCTCTAGTTAAACGAGGAGGAAGTATGTAGAGACTATATTACGGAGGTTCAATATGTAGAGTAGTAAACGGTGAATATTTCACGAATTCTGTGGGTGTAAATTTGTCTGTTGAACGGTGTCCCAAGACACGAGAAGAAGAGGAGTATATGTCTCATGTTCCATATGCAAGTGCGGTCGATGCTTTGATATGAAATGATACGTACACCACACCATACATTGCACATGCGGTGGGAGTGATCAAGTTTATGTCAAACCCGAAGGAGAGAATTGGGCAGTAGTGAGAGGTTTTAGATATTTTTTTTTGGCATTAGTGATTATGACGTATACGGGAAGGCCGGGATTGGAAAGAGTGTTATACCTCTTGGTTTTGTTGATGAAGACCGATGCAGGAGATACGGACCAAATAATATCTATATATGATGCCGATCACTCTTTTGGCCTATTTGGAGGTGCGGTCGAGTTGGATGAGTAAAAATGAATGCTAGTGGCTCTTTCAACTACAAAGGTAGAATACAGTCCTTTCATTTCGAAGGAAGCCGAGTTTGTTTGCGAGAGATTGTGTTCAAGTATGGGGTTGGTGAAGCAAGCTATAAGGATAGAATTTGATAGGCAAAGTGAAAATTTTATTGGCTGAGATACCTTCTTATCATTCAAGAAAAAGCACATTGATTTTTAATATCACTTTGTGAGAGATATGGTTGAAGCTAAAAGGTGTTGCTGGTAAAGGTGGACACCTTGAATAATGTTACGGACGCATTTACGAAGTGTAGGTGGTCTCGGGGTATCCTTGGTGTGAAAGCAATGGGTGTGTGTAGAACTAAGCTAATGACTAAGCTCTCCTACGGCCCCTACGGAAAGAAAACAAGAAGGCAGGAGAATGTTGGGTATGTGTTATATTTTTGGACCTTATTTTTTGGTGGGCGGACACCATGCTTGGTTTTTTTTTGTGTACGTACGGTTTGAAATAGGGTTTCGAGCATGATGGTTTTCGGCCCCTAGTATTTCGTAGATCCGGTCAAAGGAACTACGGTTATATTATAATCCGAGGTTAATGGTTAGGGTTTACGTATGCTTTGGCATGTATATATATGTTAATTTGTAACATAAAATGAATATAATGAAAATCAGATTGGTTGTCTGTAGTTTAGGATCTAGAGAAAATCTCTTTATGTTTATCTATTTTATGTTTTATTCTCTCGCCTGTATTTTTTTTTATTTTATTTTTTTAAGATTAGTTTGTAGATAATTTGTAGCAGAGTTAAAACCTACAAGAAGTTGAGTTCTCCATTTTTAGTGGAGTTTTTCTAGGTGTAACTCGGCAAATTAGTAGGAGACCCAATTTTTCGCCCATTAGGAGCAGCAGAAGATTGATTTTTCTTATTCATTGGAGCATTTTGGAACCATTGGTTTTAAAGAAAACAACCATTGAGGTCACATATACATGTATGCAAAATTTTGAGCATAGTGAAAGATGGACATGCACATTAGGGAGTTGGACCGGCGGATGTGAGCCAAGGAGGTAAAATTCTTCATCATGCACTGCCGGTGTAAATCTTATGTGGTGACTTGTTTATATTTTACTGTTGTTTAGTGTTATTTGTGTATTTTATTATTCTAATTCACTAAAATGTCTACAATTCTTAAGGTTAAAATCTCAACCCTTAAGAAAAATAATGGGACAAGTATACATGTTTATACACGCCTAGAAAAGACACTTAGCTGTTCCTTCATTAAATATTTTAGGATTAGATTGGTGTCATAGATAGAGTTTACATTCTCTGGTGTTGATGGGTAAAATAATTGTTAGCATGTTGCATGTTTTTAGATGCTTATAAAAACAAACTCAAGAGATAGGAGAAGAAAATTGGTGGGAGAAAAAAGGGTCTGGAAGAGCCGAAAAGGAGAGAAACATACACAATCTACACTGAGTTCACATTAAGTATGCCTCATGAGGAATGATAAATCCATGAAGAAGTTGATCCCAAAAGGAAGAAAAAGTGTTCGGAAATCATTCCTTGACATGGTAGAGATAGACTAAATCCTTTGTCGAAAAGGAATGAGAGACTAGAAGGAGAAGGATCCAGAAAACTTTACAAGGAAGGATAGTATGGTCTTGATCCTAATAGTGAAGATAATTCAAAGAAGGGAAATGGAGGAAATGGAGGTAATGAATTGACATCATCCTCACCCTCATCATCATAATCCTCTACTTCTACTTCGGTCCCATCGACCACACAAAGTCAAGGGCTCTTGGTAGAATTCATTTTTTAAAACTTGATGTTAAGTTTGAATTGCCAGTGTGTAATGATGAAATCATTGGAAAATATTGATAATTAGATTAGGCAATTAGAGGTCTGTTGAGAATCTAAAACCTTCAAGATGATGACACCAAAATCCAATTATGTTAGAAATAGAAGGTACAACACTTGTTTGGTGGGGAGGCCAAGAAAAGAGGAGATCGAGAAGCATGGCTCAGAGTTTCTTCTGCTATAAAACAACAATTGCTATCACTAGCTCATGTACGAGAAAGCCACAATGAAGAGTGGCAAAAACTTTCAAGAAAATTGAAGGGAAAAAATGTGTAAGAATACACCCAATAATTTAGGAGAAGAGCTCTCTTATTAGGGGTGATTTGTAGGCAAGATACTTTTCTCACGTTACATGAGAGGCTTACACTGCTTCCTAAAACATATTAATGCCATGTTTAGCTTGCTGAGTCTAGATATGATGCTGTTATTAGGGCCACACATCTAGAAGCTAGAGAAAAAATTCTGAAGAGGGTAGAAAGAAACCTTTTAAGGGTAAAAAAAAAAAAGAAGAAGACCTCCAAATGGAGAAAAAGAAAAAGGAATGCATCTGGCAAAAAAAGAGGGGGAGAAAAATTGGCTTGTAAAAATTGTTCAAAGAAGGCAGTGAAACTCATTGTTGGAAATTTAATCACAAATGGATGAAAGATCAATAACGAGAAGCAGGAAAATTGCAGCTACAACTCAACATGATTTAGGAGATGATTCAGAGTAGATCTAATTCTGACCATGGGATTGAAGAACATGAAGGGAAAATAAATTGAAACTAAACCAAATTACAAGTACATAAAAGCTGTCACATACATGCTCCAAATGAAAGAAGAAAGAATTGAATTGTTTTGTGGGAGGGTCATATCAAGCATACCAAAAGATTGACACATTGTTTGATAGTGGGTCACAGAAAGCAATCAATGAGGGAATGGTCAAGAAACTAAACCTTGAGACCATACCACATCCAAAACCATATCCATTGGGATTTGGATTTGTAAGGATGCGAATTTACAAAGTTTCAATGCACATATTGTGGTTGGCAATCATTTTGTACATTTTGTTAATACAGTTGAATTAGATGTAGTTTTGCTTGGCATAATAGGTATTGTGTTTGGGGATTCATACTTGTATACTGTTAGGAGAAAGTGATCTTATATCACCATGAGAACAAACATCATTGTTTCAAATATAGCAGAAAGATTTCATTGTAAGATCACATCGAAGGCAAACATTTTATCAGTGATATTTGGACAAGTAAAGAGGTTGACTAAATTAAGTAGAATTTTTTTCTTCTAACATGATTAAAGCCTAAATATGATGTTAATCATGAATCATTAGAGGGATGTGATCCTAAGTTAAAATCAAATTTATCACCTTAGTTAATGCACATTATGAGATGTTTCGAGAACTGACATGATTGCCTCCAAAAAGGGTGCCAACATGAAATTAGGTTGCGCTTAATATTGTCCTCTTCCAAACGCTTCGATATACTGTCCATGTGAATGTGGAGAATGTTACTAAATAAAGGCAAATCAAATATATTTTGGACAAATAAATCACAAGGTCGGGCACTTTTCCATGCAATTCACCCATAGTATTGATGCAAAGAAGATGGGACATGGTGAATGTGTGTAGATTTTCGGGCTGAACAAGATTACGGTAAAGAATCATTACCTCCCTAGGATATGAGTTGTTTTATCGGATGAAAGGAAAACGTTTATCCTAAATTATGTTTCAGTGGATATGTTGAAATAATAACATTGCATAAAGTGGCTTGCTAGAAAAACTGCATTCCACAAAAACCAAACTGGAACTCTCTTTTGGGTGGTTAGTTTCTGTTATAATTTGGTTTGTGTAGCCTGCTTTCATCCATCTCTGAATGTTTTGCATCCACTCCTTGATGATTGTGATTGTGTGCTTATATGACATTTTGCAACAAAGAAGAATAACATATCTTGTCTGAATGAGGTACTTGATGTTTTGAAGAAAGAAATTGTTTCTTAGATTTCAAAGTGTGGGTAGAAAAGACTTCTTTCTGATCTATTTGAGACAGTATATTGTGGGGAGGAGGAGAGTTGAAATTGATCCTTCTAGTGACTGATGTAGATGGACTTACCCAAAAACGATGCTTAGAGAGTAGAAGTTTCATAAAATGCATTTCCGGTATTGGAAAATTTTATTGCTAAATTTTCTAACACGACTCCTATGTAAATAAGTGACAAGTGTGAATACGAGCACCACAAATGGGGAGAAAACAACGAGGATTTCGAGCTTTAAAAATGAATAGGATATCTAGTCCTTGCATTGGTAGAACATCATTCAGATTCAAAGGAAGTCTTGGTGGTTATACCATGAGCACGAGTTCTTTTACCAACATAATTGCAACTATCACTTTTCATTCGAAACTTCATTGTTATTGTGGCGTTATCTACATATGGCAAAAATATATTCTTTTGGGCTAAAAATGTCAGAATTGGAACACTACTTGATAGACATGCAGAGACTGTACATGCCGATCACCAACCATTTACAATAGCAAGGATACAAACAGAAATTTAAGCAATCAATACATTTCTCGGTATATGGGGTTTATTCAAAATATTCACTTGGTTATAGGTACAGAAACATCTTTTCAATAGATTTGCTGATATGCTGGAATAATCATTCAGACACTCCTTTATAAAGACAATTATAGCATGCCGAGTTACATGGAAACAATATGCACATGACATTGGTGCACAAAGATGTGTGTGTACTGGTTTGGAGTTAAAGAATCAATTTAGAAGAAAAAAATTATCACATGCATAACAATTTGCTATTCATTTGCAGGCAATTTATTACAAGGAGAAGAACTAGATGTCATGAAAGCTCGACATAATACTCTCATTTGACGGACACTTTTGAAGGCAGAAAAAACGATGGCCGCATCTAAGTGTTATGCAAACTAACATGATAGATGGTGTCCCATTTATAAGAGGTTATTATTATGTGTGAGCAAACAAGCTAGTAACTGGAAGCTTGGCGTTTGTGCATGTCCGGTGCCATCGAGGGCCACGGAAAGTGTCTATGTGGACTTTGTTGGAGAGTCCTACCCTATAAAAGCTTGTGAGATTATGCCCAACAGTGTGGTCTCCAATAAAAATGTGTGTACTTGTGTGTGAAGAAACAAGTACGCTGAAAAAATTCTTGAACTTTATTTTTCAACATGTTTGGGTTCATGTTTTGGACCTGACATCGTATTAGTGACGAAGTTTGAGGTTCATTGGGAATTTTTGGTCAAATCCTGGGTACAATGGACAAAGTTTAAAGAAATTTCTTTTCCTTCTGCAACCGATGGTTCGAGCAGGTTGATGAACCTGCTAAAGCATGCATGCATCATTGAGAGGAATATTCGTAAACATCCTGATTGTGGGATGGCTGTTCATTACAGTGATAACATTATTACAACTGAAATAAACACTCTTCAGTAGGTATCATCTTTTGAAGCCTGTTTTGAAGGTATTTGCAAAATGTATTCCGCTATCTTTGGAAAAGATTTTGCAAGCAGACTAATATGATATTGACAAAGCAGAAAATTCTGGAAAAATCCGGATTATCCCATCAACAAGTTCAGAGTAACCGAAAGACAAAGGCTAAAGAGGCATAGAAAAACATGATTTGATCACAAGTTTCCAAAGAGGATGTGAGGTATGGTTGCACATTGAAAAGAAAAGTCACAAGGAAGGTAAAAAGATCAGCCTATTCGTTTATGGTGTGAGATGTAAATCAGTTGGTAATAAAATAACAACAAGCTTGCCTTCATATATAAAAGTATTCAGTTGTTAATGTTTGAAAACTTGTGTTTGTATGAGCCACCTTTGATACGATGATCAAGAAGTGATGTTAAACTACTCTGTTGAATACTGGCAATTTAGGCCAGAGCTCGAAAATACAATTCTTGACAGAAGAAACAGAAAAACTGTCAAAAGAGGAAGTGTTCGACTGTCGGTTGAGCTCGAAACTAAAACAAGCAAGGAAAAAGTGGATGGAAGTTTGGAAAAGGTGAGGGAGTTGTATGCTCATCTAAACATATAGTAAAGTTTTTTGAGATTAATATTTCAATAAGGAGGAGTAATGAGTTCATAAATTTTTCTCAAATTCAAAGTTCATATACGTTTAGTTTAGGCTCAAGATGGTTTCGTAGATCTCATCTTCTTGATTCTAGCGTACGTGAATGGTTTCAATAATCAATGTGTTGTGTGAGAATATCGTATTGCAGGTACGAAAAATAAACACTTTTAAAATTGCAACAAGTTTGAAAAGGATACTAAGTGAACAAAAGGTGGATGCACGTTAGGCAAAAGAATATTAACTGTGGAAAAACTTAAGGATGAAGAAAGTGGAACAAATATTCTGCGGTTTAATGATTATTATTCTTTAGAGGAAAATCATGGGAGTAGACACTTGGCTATCACGGATGGCCACGTGTCCTGAAGCCACTTGGTAAAATTTTGGAGTGAGGTCCACCGCAGGCTGGGCCTGCGAGCCTCGGCGAGGGTCATAAGTCTTTCCACCAGGTGAGCTCGGCTCATTTCCGCCTCCGTGGTTGGGTTCTGCTTAGGATTTATCATGTTGGGTTGGGGTTTGGGGACCGCCGCCGGTCCCGACTTTATATGGGTCCCGTGTGGCTCGCAAATTTCGCGTAACAACAACTTTAAACACGATATTCTGCCGGGTCTCCCGCGATATGGTCCAGCTGTACGCCGTGTTTGTTAACATCGTCCGGGAAAGTGTCTGCTTGCTCCGACACGATTTTACATGCCACCAGTTGCCAAGGTTTGCACAGTCACCCGCGTGGTTTGGGATTGTGTGACCAACAACACTAAATTTAAATGTAAACGGTTATTTCGGCGGAGATTTGGAGAGCGCGACTAATTTTGGGCGGTTTACCATTTTAACTGAATAAATGTGGACTTCCTCACTTTTGGTTAAGGACCACTACAGATATAGCTATTACTTAGACGGAAGTGGAGACTCATGATTTATTTATTTGAAGTGAATGAAGAGTCATTTCTTGCTAATTGGAGAATTGTCAGATGACAACTGGAAAACTGTTGTTCAGAACTTTGTAACTATGTATTTGAAAGAATTTTGACATAATGAAAGATAGACATGGGTTGGGGGAGCTAGACCTTAATTGTGGGGGGGTGAATTGTACCATCATGCATACTGCTTTTAAATATTCATGTGGTGAAGCTTCTTCTCATTTTTACCAACATTTATTCAATATCATTTAATAACTTATTAATATTTATAGCTATAAAATCATCTAAATTCTTTGTGGTTAAAATCTCAGCCTTAATAAGACATAATGAAATAGGCACATGTTTATAAAAACTGAAAGACATACTTATTTAAAAAACAATATGGTCTCACTTTTAAGATCCAGTTTCATGATGAATATCCATAGAAAGAAATAAGGATACATCCCTCACATATATGTCAACAAAATTTAAGCAATTCTGTGTAGATACTTAAATATCAATAAAAATTAAAATTCATTTACTTGTTCTAATAGATATATCATTTTAATCCAAAAATTCTCATACTGTGTCCCTAATTTATGCAAAAAAATATTTTTTTTCATGCATAATAACAACATGACGATTATATTGCATTACTAACAAAGTGTATATAGTCTTTTGCAGTTAAATAAATCAATAAAATCAATCGATTCTTGTGAAGAAGAGGGAGTGTGAAATTATGATATTCAACTAACTTGGTTTATCAAAGCCTAAGTATGTGTTGAAAAATGAAGTACAATACATCAGGGCACTATATATGGACTATAGTGCTTATGTTTATGTTATAGTTTCTTTTATGTTGAAAGCAAATAAAACTTTAAAAAATTCAGCAATCACCATGAAGAAAATAGGATCACATATGGAGCCCAGGATGTCACGAGACCACATGTAAAAGAGTGATGTCAGAGATGATGGATGTATAAAATGAAAAATTTCAATTTAATAACACATACTCAATATACCCAAGAGAGATTATCTGTAAATTAGATCATGCCCTCACATAATTATAAATTCATTGATGGATTTGTGTATGTTTATATCCTGCATTAAAAGCGATTTGAAAGAAATAAGTAAATAATGGTAAAAATTTTACAATGCATATTTATTTACATATTTTTTACATATCCACATGTTTGTAAATACTTGCTTAAATTATGGTGAAGTATGTGATGGTAAATATTATTGTATGAGAGCTATAATTGAATTTCTGTTGATTTCTATTTTCTTGATATAATTTTAACGAAATTTAATTTTATTCGTTTCTCTACACATGGTATTTATATAAAAATCAATGATTATGAAGTCTAGCATAGCTACATTTAACAACTAAAACCCAAAATTTTGTCTTATAGTGCAGACTATCTGTTAATTCTCATAGGAATGGGCTTTCTCATTTTCTGTAACAACAAAAGGTGTTGTAGTTTGTCTAGAAGAATGACAATCAATTTAATTGTGTTCATCCTATTAATGGGATTAAGTTGAAAAAATCTTAATCAAGCTTAAAATAAATAGCGAGATGCATCAGCTTGAATGTAATGGTAAACAAACAATATTTGAATTGGTTAATTAATAAGTTAAAAGTTGTAAATTATATATTAATGATTAATAAAAATTTCAAGGGAGCAGTAATAAATGTTTTGTTATTAAAAAATTAAGTTTTAATACAATAGAGAATAATAATATAAGGAAATTACGTAATATGTAACATAATATATTATTATATAGTAGCTATTAATATAGAAAAATAATTTAAAAGACTGGACTAAGAGTTAAAGAAAAAGAAAAAGAAAAAGAACCGTCTGACGGATTAATAATAATAATAAAAAAATATAATAATAAAATAGAAACAAATAAATAATTAATAATAAATAATTAATAAAATAAATAAAAAATAACACATAACATATAACATAAAATAAAATAAAATTTAAATATAAAAGTCATAATAGAAGCTTTGAGGTCTGGCTCTTTCGATTTCTAGCCATCAGCTCCTTCGCTGAAGATTCTTCGACCGCAACATTTCGTCCCAGTAACCTCATCTTGCCAGGGCTTCCTATGGTGATGAGTGAGCCTTGAGCAGTGAGCTTCGGGTCCTCAAATACGGTTTGGTAGCAGGATTTTCGCATGTTGCGGGATGGTGTCTTGGAGCGATTGTGTCTAATATCTGCAACATGCTCTTTGATTCGTTTCCTAATAGGATCTCTGTTCTCAATGTGGGGGATACCACGAAACGCGGAATATGTTGACACCTTTCTGATCCTTGGGGTCAACGAGGTCAGCCAACGGATCTAAGCGAGTTTGTGCTTGGGGCTTGAAATATGAGGAAACATTATTCTTCTGCTTAAGAGTGAGAGGTGTGTCTTTTGTCACGTGGATAAATGAAAGATGAATATGGAAATGAGGTCCACACGCTGATATTTGTTTTGTATCTATATGCCTTTTGGGGAAACACCTCTCTCTCAATAACTATTCCATTCAAAGACCTCAAGGAAGTGGGATTTCTATGACTACAAATGGCTATTGTCGGAGATTCTAAGAGCTCGGGTAGCGAGTGAAAATGAAACCAGAATTTCAGCACCGGAAAATGATGGAACTAGCCGTGCACAGAATGTTGCTTAGGTAACTTGAGTTTCCTTTTGGAATACTAGGTGGGAGATAAAGCCATCTTTATTCCTAGAAAAAGGATGTTCTAAGAATGGGAGGAATTCCTATCGCCCAACTTCCATTGTGAATTTAATGGATTCTGTGGGATTACAAATCCAATTTCTCCCTACCATGAGGCTAAATAGCGCAGTATCCTTGTAAGCCTATTCTCACCTTTTAGGGTGAGAGATTGTCGAGTCCAAGCCATTAACTAAAAATCCTCCATAAATAAGTTGTAACAATAAGGGAGGGGGGAGCTCATAGAAACACCACGAGTTTTCTCATAGAACTCACCTTGGAATGCGAAAAGTTGAGGTGAGGTGAGGCGAAATAGTTGTCTGTGCTCTTGTATGAGACCTTGTGTGATCCCAAATGCTTTGAATAGGGATTTTAGTAAATAATAACTATAACATCAAAACTTACCAACATGTCCTTCAGACTCCTTTGATGTCCTTTCCTCCTTCTGTAAGTGAGCGAGAGTGCTTGTACCTGGGAGTTGGTAAGACCACAAGAGGCCAGGCTTGAGAGCTAAGAATTGCGAGAATCGGTAGCACTGTCTGGGAATAAATATGGGTTCTATCTCTGGAGTATGCAGAAAACTTTGCAGGCAGTATACGCATACTGGTTTTACCATCATTTTCTTGTAGAAAATTTAGTCTCCCTTTGCAATCTTGCTACCCAAACTCTTAGAATACGACTGATAGCCACCTAGAATCGGGAGAAATCATCTCCTTGAGGTATTTGAAAGGAATGGTTATTGTAGAAACCTGAGCCTTAAAGCCTTTCAAAGGAATATAAAGGGTTAAAAAGGAAAAATCGGTCAGATGGACCCCATTTCAGTTCATCTCCATTTATCAAGGGACAATGATTGCAAAATTCTTGTCTCCAGCAAGAAGGACAATATTTCCTCATCTTTCAAGACCACAGTGTACCATTAGGAACTCGCTCGGATACGCATCGGGGACGGATTGACCATAAGGACTTGAAAGGTGTCTGCATGATTCATGTTCTGTTGTATCCCCTACATTGGATAAGCGAGAGATCCATCGTATGGCAGAATCCAAAGAGCATACTACAAACATTAGACACAATCGGTGCTGCACATTGGCTACACTTTGAACATGCGAGAAAATCTGTCTGTTTACGTGAGGACGAGGATCATCGCCAAGATCGACCACTCCAGCCTGATAAGCAAAACTTGTGTGAGATGAAAGACATGCAAAGTCTTATCTGGCAGTGATGCTTTGGTGAGAAAGATCTGGCTTTAACTCTCTTATTGTGAGGTGCACATATTTATATTTTATTTTATTTTAATTTATTTAATTAATTAATTGGTGTGCTTATTCTTTTATTTATTAATTAATTATTTTATTATTTTATTTATATATTTATTTATTATTACTTTTCCTTTAACTACGTATTGGTTTCCCTTTCATTTACTTTTATTATATATTATATTATATTATATTATATTATTAATCCCCCAACCCCCCATGGATATTTTCTGTCCTTATATTTAAAATTTAAACGATTCGAAATAATGTGATTAATTTGAAAGTTATTTATCTAAAATCTTAGTCCTTATCGCACTTTAGATACAGAGATTGTATTGAATGCATTCTAATCTGGGTGGATATTTCTGTACCACATTTCTGTGGACCCACAACACTATTTCTTTTAGTTTCCTAATTTCTAGAGGCAACACTCTTTTTGAACTTTCCATGTCCTAAGCTTATAGTTGTAGTTTGGGGCCCTAATGATGTTTTGGAAAACATGAAAACTCGAAGTACATTAGGGGTTTATAGTAAAAATTTGACTTATTGGATATATGTTTATAATGAAGTTACACCTAAAATGAGGATGGTAATGTGGAAATTTACAACCTGGTAAGGTGATGTACCAGTAACCCAACAGGCTTACAAAATTTTGGTGTTTCATCTCCTAGGGTTAGGATTTGCAATTATTTATGGTTTTCCATTGTTTGTCAATAATAGTGACTAGTGCCTCTAAGCCTCATTAACCTGTTCATAATGCACATAGCCTCATATCTTCTTAGAGATAAGCTATCATTCAATGTATCTCTCTATTTTGATTTGAATGTATTTCATTTGTTCTGTAAATTTGGATCAATGGTATCAAAGTGTTTTTCTGTTGTCTTTTTTCCAATGCGTGTCTCACGTAATTAAGTATTGTAAGGAGTTGAATTTGAATTGGTTGAACCCTTGCAAGAATGACCTTTCTCACACGGGTGCCTCCAATGGTAAAATAAAATAAAGACAAGGAATCGGGGAGATCCTTTCACAATATTTCTTAAAGAATCCCTCAAATGAAAAAGGAACGAGATGATGAACATATTTTCCCATATCCCTCGATGGCCTCAGCGGGTGAAGCATCTTCATCCAAAAGTTCATTTCGGGGCCTTACCACACTTTAAAATTTTGATTTTACCTTGAAATCCCTATTGAATATCAGAAGTAGAAATAAATTCCTTACCTAGATGGTAAGCCTATTGGAGGGTTATTTTCGGATCCTAGATTTTTATAATAGGGAAGACGCTAATTTGGGCTTCAAGAAGAGTTTGACGGAGAGAGAGAGAGAGAAAGATAGAGATAAATTTTATTACCAGGATTTATTGATGGAAATGTTACTAGGTTTGAATAAGGAATACAGGAGGTATGGTTGGACTATGAAAAGAAAAAGTCAGTGGAATAGGTTGCGAGTGAAGTGGGAGCATAGATTGAATTCTCAATTGAAGGAAGAGTTACTCGGAATAATTACTCTTGGAGAAGATATGGGTAAACAGGAACATGGCCACATTGATTTCTCAAAGTAATGAAGAGACAAAGGAATACGACGAGGAGGACCTGAATGTGAAGGGCTTAGAGCAATAAAAGTACGATGGGCCGAACCATCAAGTGGGCCCACAAGGTCTTATGTTCTGAGTGATAATTGCCATGTGTTTTCGGGTATTGTACAAGATGGGGCAAGGATAGCACATGAAGAGGGTTTACAAAAAGACAATAAAAAAGGCATGTGTTAAAAAGGAGGTGGTCGCGGTTGTCTACGAAGACAAGGAAGACAATCATAGAGCGAAGGTGATAAATTTACCTAATATTTTAATGCGGAGAAACGGAAGCTATTAAACACAACTATGTTGAATTATGTAGGTATTACAGAAAACTATTGAAGACTAAGGCAAAGATGAGAAGCTCTTTAAGAAATTCTTATAGAATATTTTGTAGATGGTAAACAATTGTTGAAGGTTGTTACTATTCGAAAGCGGAGTAAAGGAAGATTGTTGGCGGTTGTTGGAACCCAATGAGGAGTATTGAAGTTTGTGTAGAGCTTTTGGGAGAAATTCAAGTTATATGGAATATTTGTGGCATGAGTTAAGTATTTTTGGAGAAGAGGCTAGAAACCAAATAAGTAAGTGTTAAAACTATAATATCATAGATGAATGAGAATAAAGGGTTATGTTATGGATGATGAATATGGAAAAGAAGTTGTCAAAAATGTTGGCATACTAGAAAATAGGGAGAAACATGTATTCTTCAGCGAATTGGTTGATTCTCGGAAGTCTTTTGGATAGCGAGAGAAGAAAAGGTGGATGAGTATGTCGTTGCGAAACCGATAGAGTATTTACTTATGGAAATTAAATATGAAGATATGTAGAAAATGAAATTGCGGAGAATGATTCATTATAGTGAACGGTGGGGAAAATCTTTGGAACGGATGATGTGGAGGAGAAACATTGTGATCTCATGAACTCTTTGGAGGGAATTTAAATCTATTTGGCATATTGATGTGCTAACAAAAGGATTTAGAGAGAAAGAACCCAGAGAAACATATTGAGACAACGCTGGGGAAAAGACAATGGTTCCTTATATTTTTAATTGATAATGGGTTTATGATTCCGGGTTTTGATGAAGATACGTACGAAAAAAAATATTTGGCACGGAGACCGATTAAATGAAGGATGAAGAAGATTTGCATGATAGTACTTAAGTCATGGGCAAAGACGATAAGTATTAGAAGAAATAAAATTTAAGATAAAGAAAAAAATTGGATATTGGAGAGATATATGAAGAGATGTCAGGATGTTTTGGTCATGCTCATCGCAATATCTACGGGTAGTATCTGGAGAAATCTCAAGAGTAATAGCAGAAGTTAGAAGTAGAAAAAGATAAAGAAGGTAATAAGAAGTTTGAAGATAAATGGAGCAGGTCACAATGACATATGTGGCGAGAGTGAGGAGATGAGTCAAAGATAATATGGTTATGGATATTGAAAGAATAGAAAAGTCGATGGTGAAAGTGTCTCGAGAGAAAACAACAACAAGAAATCAAAGCAATAACTTTGACCAAGAAAAGACAAATCGATGTGAAAGCTTTGTTAGGAAATCGACAAAAAGCTGTGGAACCTAGAAACAACAACAAAGCATAATAACAACATGACAACAAAACAATGCGAAAGAAGGAAAGAAACAACCAAATACAAATTGCAAACTAAGATATGGGATCTAGGAAGAATTCCATCGACATTGCAAACACATAAAGTATGAGGATCATAATTAATTTCTACCTTGGAGGTCTTGTGCCGAGCATCATCGTTCAAATTTGTACATTTGAACAGAATCTGGGTCTTATATTTTCTGAGGATGCAACGTTCCCCAGTATTTAATCAATGTGTTTTTCAATGTTTTGAGTGGATTTTATGTGAGACATTTGGAATAGGGGATTTTATTAAATATTGTGAGCATATTTGTAAATTTTTCTCAAGTTTGAGCATGAGTGATTAGTGAGGATTGATTCTGAAATATTATAAATCTTAGATGAAAATTGGTGCTTGATTTTTGTGGGGAACTAAAGGAGAATCATACAGAATTAGTTAGATAAAAGTGGATTTAGAGGAATTCTGGGATTTAGTTAGAAGAAAATATAGATGCGAACCGGGAGATGGACTGCAATCCTTTTGTATATCTTTAATCCTCGAGCATTAGGGAACCATGTTCTCACAAAATAGAATTTGATTGTAAGCCTATGGGAAGAGAAAGGATGAGAAAGGAGCCAGGCACCAAGAAAATCGGTGTGGATCAAATAGTGAATGGGAACAAGAATCGACATAATTTATATGTCGATGTTTTTATTGAATGTAATGAAAAATTCCTGTGAGTGAAATTGTATTTGCTTGTGTTTATGAAAATCAAACTTAGATGAATGTTTGTATCTAATTTCTTGCGGAGTGGAGGTTAAATTATGTGGAGAAGAAATCTGAATATTTTCTAGATATATTAAATAACCAAAATAAATCTCGAGGATGGAATTAACACTGAGCCAAAGAAGTGAAGTTGCGGTGATTCATTTCGAGGTATGTACGTATGAGACTACGATCGAGAGAGAAAGTAGGTACATTTTCCCAAAGGAAACAAACCACAAATTTCCCTAAGGCCCAGAATCCAATCATGAATATTAGAAAGACGAACGGTGGAGATCAAATTGCGAATTGAAATGAGAGCGATGGGTGGTTAGGATCATATCATAGAGATGAAGCGAGGAATTGATGGTCAAGATCATATCACAAAGATAAGGTGGAATCTGGGGAGCACGCTTAATAAGTTTGGAGATCTCATTGCATATCACCGATAAGCGGAAGAGTTTTTATTGCAATGATAATTGAAGTTGTGATAGCTATAAATGCAATGGGGTTAAATATTTTATTTTCGATAGACCCTAGAAATTGTGATAAAGCAATAATTTTTGATTTGCGATATGAGTGAGGTTTGTGATGCGTGATAAGCGGAAGTGAGAGCTGATTTAGAGTTTATTGGAAATCTCACATATGAAGGTTTAATTTGGCTTTAATGAAGAGATCCCCTACAAACTATTATTGATGATTATCCTTGTGATCGATATTGTTTTCTTTTAACTTCAAGTATTGAAATATAAGGTTTGATTGAAGGGAGCTTCGAAATAAATATTGTGATAATTTACGCGTGTAAATGGGTTTATAAAGAGATGTGTAGAATATTATGAACCTATGCGGAATGAAAAATATAGGTACTTATATTGTTATTTTAGAGTTTGATCCTAAGTGGAAAATAGAACTGAACATTGTGCATCAAAATTGGTTTTGAATCAAAGTACGAAGAAGATGTGAGTGGAAGAGGGGTCTTTGACGTGTCTCCACAACATGTCATGATGGTCCTACTGGGAATTGTTTATGCTAAGAGGAAGCTTCAAAGCCTCGCAAGTTGATTTATTGGCCTACCATCCACCAGAATGCAAGAATACACCAGAATGTGATTAGTGTCAAAGGATGGGGAGCCACAACGGGGGATGGGAACTAACACAACCTAGGGTAGCTTTAAAAGCATTTCGAAGAAGTGAAGCATATATGTTTGACCCATTATCTACCATCCGAGCGAAGAGATAAATCATAGTCTACATCGATTACTTGACCAAGTGGTTTGAAAAAAGGGTTGTAAAGGAAACAAAGAAGAAGGTTGCTAGTTTTTTTAGAGAATATTTTCTACAAGTTTGGATCACCCTAGAGAGGTTGTCTAAGCAATCGGTCAATTTCAATCATCTCATTCGGAAGGGCTTCATGGGGTAAGCATAAAAAAATGGTCCACGGGGTTTCACTCTGTCATCCTGAAGCAAATGGCAGAATTGAAGTGAGAAATAGAACCTCGGATAACATCGTTACCAAGTTGTAGGCAACAACAAAAAATACTAGGTATACATGTTGAGCCATGGGCTTCTGATACCACGGAAGACAACTATAGGGTTGCTCATATGATCCCATTGTATGGGAAGAAAGCTTTACTAACTTTCCATTGAGTTTGAGTATAATCAAATGGGCTACGTTGGTTACACATAGAAATCACAAAACTGAAATAGAAAAGACTGCTTGACTAAATGGTTTGGATGAATTAAAGATAAATTGTTATTACACAAAATTAATTCAAATAGAAATAAAACTTTGGCACCTTGACAAGCACATCGAAGAAAAACATTTCAAAGAAGGAGATTGGGCTCTCCTCTATGATCAGTTAAAGAATTTGAGGAGGAAGTTAATGACCGGATATTGAGACCTTACTGGGTGGAGGTTTGTATGTGGGTATGGTTTTCGGATGTAAAACGGAGGTATCCCTGATCATCGTTTTTGGTCAGTGGACCTTGCTCAGAGTGGATAAATTCGTCACAATGGGGTTATTCGGAGTCGGGACTATAGATGAGGAGGAGGTCCCTCTTCTTGTCCTTGTTATAGGCTAAATATGTAACATAAGCCCTTGTCTAAGGTTGAATTTATCAATACAATAAACAAAGAGGTGAATATGATTGGAAGCTCCATAGTTTAACCCCTCCATAACTATAAAGAAAAAGAAAAAAATAAAAACATAAAAAATAAGGTACGGGTGAAAACCTTTCTAACGCATCAGGCCAATTTACGGGTTGAAATCCTCCATGAGGCAATCCTAGAGCAAAAATAAGGCGTTTGAGAAAAAGGAAAAAAAAAAGCTGAGAAATAAAAGTCCTTGAGTGAAAACCACCCAAGGAGAGAAGGTTGTGGGGTGAGAAAACCTACTGGCAAGATAGACCCTTATTTCTTGAAAAAAAAAAGGAAAAAAAGAAAAGAAGATAAGGAAATCCAGGAGAAGAATGACTTTAAACACCTGCTAAATTAGTGCTTCTTTTCGCCATTGTCGAATAGGGACAATTTAGACAAAAGAACAACACCTTCCATCTATCTCTCTCCTCTACCTATCCACTCCATATCCAGCTTTAACATGTATTTATTACATCCCATTTCTGCTACCGGGTGATGAAAATGCCAATTTTCTGTTCTTCGAAGTGCCACATGATGTCCTAACCTGGGATTTCTGTGGTGCTACGAGAAACCATGTATTGCTACGAGAATGCTTCATGGAGCTAAATAAGCTTGCCAAAGGCTACCCTAACCTAAAAAAGACATGAAAATGGTTTTCCAACCTATTTCTACCATTGCTAACCATCATTCCATACCATTCATGAAGACTCACTTACCATTCCTCTGTTTTTCCCATGACTAGTTTGATTTAATACACACATAGAACTCTTCTCTCATGTTTTCCTACACTACACTAGTTCATTCACATCCAGCTACCCCTAACATCCCTACACTCTTTTTCTTCCATCCTTCAAGCCGATTTCGAGCTCCATTTGTAACATGAAAATTGCTACTAAAGATGATCACTTCCTCTAGCACATCTTGTGCATCTAGGTACATCAAAAGGGCATGAGGTGAATTATGTAGATTGATCTGAAGATCATGGGAAGACTACAAAAGGAGATTACAACAACATCTGCCAAGAGTCTCCATGAAATTGCCTACGAAATCAACAAGAAACGATAATAGCACATGCCAAGAAAAAGAAAAAGAAAAAAAATACAACATTAACAACAAATAAAAAAAAATCACTTGTGACCATCATGGTGTATATCTACGAATCAAACTTATCACTTCACTCATCACCAATGAGGTAGTCACAAGGTATGGAACCCTCACCCTCTGCTTCTGTCATTTCACTAAATGAGTAAATATCGGGAAAAGTTTCATAGGGAAAAAGGGTAGTTGGTGCTTATTCTCTCGAATAGTTAAAGTGAAAATTTGGAGTTACATCAGCCATGAACACTCCTGAAAGTTGAGAGGATAACAAAAATGAGATGACATGATTGTGAGGCAAAAAGGGAATGATAGCTCGAGGCTGGAACCAACGGTGAAAATACTTAAACCTCATGCCAAATCCACATCGTCAATATGCTCCAAGAGCTCACTTGGTTAGAATAAAAATCATACTTTAGCTCATTTCCCCTCATTACAGTAGCCCATTTTGAGATTAGTGAGAGGTAGGAAAAGGCGGGAGACATCGTGGAGAGAAACGATAAATGATTGAGCTTTGCATGCAAGCGAGTGCTACGGGAAACTGCTACTACGGGGAAGTCTCCAGGAAGCCCGGAGAGGGTTGAGAGGTTATATTCAAGCCACCATCGGGGTCTGTTAGGCCCAACACCATCCTTCGAGTTATAAATATCCCCATGGCAATTTCGGACAGAAGTGGTCATCACCCGCTAAGGTTGATACTGCTTGGTAATTTATACACGGTGAAGCCATATTAATTAAATTAAAGAGGTTTTAAAATAATAGGGAATGAGCACATTTTGTGTAAATTTAAATTATTTGGGGTCCTGTCAAATTTTGGAAACAAGCCACAAACAACCACCTCTCTAACACAATCACAAGATGGAGGAAGGTTTCAATAGAAGGGAGCCCATATACATAAAGAAAATTAATCTACATCCTCTTTTCTTATACATTTTCATAAACCATCAGTGGTTGTTGTGTAACTAGCTCCAAAAATAGAAGAAAAGAGATAACAATGCCTTATAAATAAGCCACTTCGACGGGGCAACCTCCAATACATTACATAAATGAACAATTCTTGGATGATACAATTTACAAAACCTCCTTTCTATATATGGGAGTCCATGCTTGGCTTTACAATACCAGTCCTAGTGGGCCACAATGTAATCACAACCGACCTAACCTTAATAATTTAAGGGCACAATAATAACAAAATGGGGGTTACAAGGGTACAACTATTAACAATAAAAGGGGTTTACACTAATAACAATAAGGGACTATACTGATAATATAGGGACCTAACATGCCTCTCCTTCGAAAAGTATTTTCCTCAACGCTTGGTATCTGCAGGTGCATACGCGTAAACTTTACTAAACATACTCCATAGAATGGGGTGGTGGGTAAGTTCTTCCACTTGATGGGATACTGCGAAATTGATCAATTCCGTAACTATAAATTCTTGTTTCCGTGACGCTTCGGGTTCCAATATAATTTTCCTTCCTCATCAGGATTAGAAATATTGTTTTTGGTGAATATTTTTCACCTGTGCCTTCTTTAAAGCACTGAAACATGGAAAAGCTGTATCGCAGCAGAACAAAGGGAAGCTCCAATTTGTATGCCATAGTACCCAATATTTTACAACACCCTTGCTTGAGACCATCGTGCTTTGGCGATAATTTATTATCCTTCTTGACTTGCTTGAGGGACATTTGTTTATATGGTTGTAGTCGTAAAAATACCCAATCTCCTACATCAAAACTTCTCTGTTGAATGTTTAGTCTTGCTATTGCTTCATTCGATTTTGTGCCAGAATTCAGGTTGTCCTTTGGGTTGGGCTTCTTGCTAATTCTGGTGTGATCTTCCTTTGCTTGAACCTTGAATTTTCCCTCAAAGATTATGTGATGGATGGTGGATGATATCCATAAAGTGCCATAAATGGGGTCATTTTTGTTGTAGTATGGAAGAAGTACGTATACCACCATTGTTGAGGTAACCATAAACCATCATGTTTGTTTTATTGAGTAAAACAACGAATATCTATTTAAACATTTATTTACTATCTCGGTTTGACCGTCGGATTGAGGATGATAAGACAAACTGGAAGATAATTGAGTACCCAAACAAAGAAAATAACTCTATCCAAAAATTTCTAGTAAAACGGATCTTTGTAGCTTTCACAGTATGCCCGACTTCCATGTAGCTTTTGAGTCTGTCCATAAATGTAGTAACGAATACAACACTTTAAATGGTCAGTGTGCACAAAGTGTGCATACTTGGTAAGTCTATCAACTACACTGTGATGACACTCTTTCTGTCGGACTTACGATGTGACTTTTAACGATAAAATCCATTGAAATCTCTTTCAACGTTGACTTGGAATGGATAAAGGTTCTTGGTCAGGGAGACTGGTCATCTCAACATTTTGCGTAGGCAAAAATTTGCCTCAAACTTTTGAATATTAGATTTAAAATACAACTCCAAAAAAAATATTTCTTCATGGCGGTAAGTTTTTAAAAATCCAGGTGTCCTCCTAAAGGACTAAGTGTGCAATTCCGGAAAAATCTTTTTTAGTTGGCGATTCTTACAGAATATAAGCGATCTTTGTACCATGAAAACATTTTTCCAACTAAATGTATCATATGTACTAGAGGATATTATTTAAATTTTGAATGAGTGTCCTTGTCTTTTCCTTCTTCCATTCACTCTCTTTGCTTGATTTATCCAATACGATTGGATAATAGAAATAACTTTAAGCAATGCTTCACCTCTTCCATTTTTTTCTTCAAAGTGCATCTGCAACAACATTAAACTTTCCTTTTGTATATTATTTCTGATCACCTTTTAACATCTTGACGGCCATTTTCTACTCTTACGAAGATATTCTTTGTTCCAAAAGTGTTTAAGACTATCATGGTCATTTTTACCTTGAAGTGTCTTCCCATTAGGTAGTTCTCTTACATTTCTTTAGTGCATGCGATATTGCTAACATTTCCTTCATAAATAGGTTCTGCTAAATACTTTCCTTTGATTGGACGACTTTCAAAAGCAATGGGTCTTCTTCATTAAACAACACAATTCATTTCTGCATGTCCACATTCTGATAAAGGTTTTTGTAAATCGCGTCAGCTAAGGCAGTGCTAAACACCTTCCTCTTTAAAATCAAATGCCTTAGTTGCTTTAATTCATGCAAATATACTGCCAATAATGTTATGGGGCCTTATTCTCATAATTTATATGAATTTAACGATAACCACTGTTAACTTTGAGAAATCCTGTAGATTTTTATGGTTTGTGTAGGACTTTCATTCACTTAATGGGCATAATTTTTAGGGTCTGCTTTAACACCCTCGTGAGATACGATATGACCTAGATATTCACACATCTTGTGTCAGAAGAAACATTTCTGAATGTTTTTGTATATAATTATTTCTCCCATAACGTGGTTTGAGCACCATGTCAACATGTTCAACGAATGTTAAGACACGATGGATAGTATATCATCAAAAAATACTAGCACAAATTTTCTAAGGAAGGGTTCCCAAAGCTGATTAATAACTATAGAATACAGAAAATTACATTGGTAAAACTAAAAGGCACATTAAAAATTCATAATGACCCTCATGAGTTCGAAATGTTTTTTGGAATATCTTCAATATTCATTCTAATTTGATGATATCACGAACGGAGGGAATCTATTGGTAAAATAAATTTCTCCATGTAATTCATCCAATAATTCATCGTCACAGGAATGGGGAAATTTTATCTTCCAATGATAGAAACATTGAGCTCTGTAATCTGAATAATACTCCATGATCCATCCTTCTCTTGTACCAATACTGTAGGAGCGAGAGAAGGAGCTTTGACTAGGTTGAATTATACCCACTGTTTTGTTTCTGCAATCATACGTTCAATTTCGCTCTTTTGGACGTAAGGATATCTCTATAAGGGCCTGATGTTTGGAGGAACACTTCCACTGGAATCAAATGAATAGCATGATCATGATCACGAATAGGTGGGAGTCCTTTGGGAGTTTCAAACACCTTGAATGATTGTCAAGACTTGTTGGAGATACAGAAATAGATGATTTTGGTTTGGAACTTCTAGTGAGCATAATTGTGCAATTATAGACCTTTATTTCTTTAGAATTTTTTCATCCATTAGAACTTGTTATCTTTCAGCTTCTTCGCAATACCCCGCAGGTAAAAATTCCTTTCCTTGAAAAACATTTCAAAGAAAATTTGTTGAAAATTAAAAATATAGTTCTGGTTGCTTAACCATTGCTCCTAGTACAACATTAGCACCTCCCATAGGAATGGAAAGAATTGAAGTGAATCAATACATATTTCACAACGTTGGCTTGATATTATGACCTTTCACGAGAGAAATTTATAGTCCACTCATTGCAATAAATACGCAACATTACGATTATTTGGGTATAGGAAACAATTTAATTCCTTGTGCATTATAATGAATAAAATTATGGGTGCTACCTGAATCAATCAAACTATTTATTTTCTTGCTATGTCTTCATCTTGAGGAACCGAGAGTGGCTGATAGCTTCCGATTGCATTGCGATATGGTCGGTTCATTCACTTCCTCTTCTGGGGTTGGTTCTTGGTGTATATCTCCTCTTCTTGTTCATTTCTTTTTCTCTTCACAATCTATGTCATCATTCTTCTCGCTTCCTTATGACCTTTGATATGTTTACTATCCTAGCGCACAACAAAGCCGACACCTTCTCTTTTTCTTCCAATTTTTGTGGTGTCAACCTTGTAGGTTGTGGAAATCTAGGCGTAGCAACACTTCCTTCTTTATAAGAACAGGTGGCAAGCTTTGTATGTATTATTTTGTTCTTTTCTTTCCAACTTTGAATTCCTTCTCTAATGAATCCGGTTTCAAAATCACCATTCATATTTAGATGTTATCAGCTAAATTCTTACTGTGAAGACGGTCTGTGTTCCTTTGGAATATCATTTACCCTTATATTCAATTTTGGTAATTATCAATATTGCTACTCCACTAAACCCTTTTGTTTGAGATTTATCAATTGGCTAAAGAAGGTGTTTCTCTTTGTATCATAATGTGCTATCATTTCCATAGTAAAAATTAAACAAGTGACAGACTTTTCACAGAACAAAATATCGATATACAAATGTATTTTGTTGTAAATGTAAAGTTGCAATGCGTACCTTTTGTGTGTTTTTGCACGTTATGGAGATCAAAAAATATTGCTCCATACGTAGTATCCATGTTATAGGATCCTTTCCATCAAACTTCCTCATATCCATCTTTGGAATATGGTGGTTCTTCCCCGCCAACATTAGAGTTTATGTAATCATGATTAACATTTATTTGTTCTCATCATAGGGGTTCTTCTACTATCTTTTCACCATTAGAAACATTTCTTGTATCGAAGCTTTATCAAACCTTCTATGCTCTAACTTCTTTTAGATCATTCTTCATGTTTTCCATCTTGTCTCGTAATGTGTCCATCTTGACTTCATGTACATCCATCTTAGCTTCCACGCCAACTTATATGCCATGTCTGACTTCCCTTGCCTTTCTTCATTCATCCATCTTCGCTTCCATGCCTTTCTTTAAAAACTTCCATTTCATTTTTTGTTGCTCTTTGCGAGGTAAAAATTTGTTGCACTTGCTCTTGTAATTTTGATAGATCATGTTGCAATTCTTCATCTTCATGAGTCATAGTAGAGCCTTAGAGCTTAATGAGTGTTGAATTATTTTTATGGGAGTGCTTTTTTAGAACCCGATACGTATATATTCTACAATATTGCCAGAATCAATTAAATTGATTTTTCAAACAAGACTTATACGATTGAGAAAAAAAAAAATACACACCTTTCTTGCTTTTGAGAACTCGATATTGAAATTCGATTATATTTGTGATTAGGCGCTCTTCAATATATGAAATTCGACGTGTTTGGTAGCCCTTTGGATTCTCTTTTAGATTCCATGGAGTCGCTGGAGTGGATTCTCCAAGACAAAGTTGTATCCCAATCTCCCACAGCCTATTGGTGGTTCGATGGGCGAACTTGTACACGCTTTAAGCGTGTCCTTGTTTTCCTTCGCCTCTAAAATTGATGGCAAAAAACTAAAGTCCGTGTACTTGTGACTAATATTTACGGGCCAATCCCAGTGCTCAAAGAGAGTTGGTAGACTTTTCCCACAATCCTCTTTTGAGATGAAATTAAGAGAACTGAAAAAACACTACCCTTCCAGGATCATATCTCCAAAAATATGTTATCGAACCAAGCAAAATTGAGCAAAGGGTTTCCTCGTTCTTCACCTAAAAATTTCAGATTACGAACCTTCGTAGAAAAAAAAATTTATAGTGAAAATGCCACACGTGACACCATTTGGGAGCACGAAAAAAGACTAACTTCCATAGATCATCTCGAAAATATTGCGAACCAAGCTGCGGAAATTTTAGAAGATCTTCCTCGAGTTCGACTTCGTGCCTAAAGAATTTTTGTCTTTCTAAACTATTGGAAAAAGTTAACAGATGAAATTCCAGAGCTCGACCTATTTGGGCAGTGAGAAACCTAGAATCCGAATCTAAAACCAAGTATTTAATGTAACTTGACTCCAAAAATAGAGAAAGAGATAGCAACGCTAGAAATAAGAAAACCAAGGGGGGAAAGCTCCAATACATAAATAGACAATTCTTGGATGATACAATTTACAAAAACCTCCTTTCTATATATGAGTCCATGTGGCCATCATCATAATCTAGTATGACCTGATGTAATTCACTTCGACCTAACAATAATAATTTAAAGAACTGATAATAACAAAAATGGGGTTAAAAGGGTACAATAATAACAATAAGGGGGTTATAAACATAATAAAGGACTATACTAGTAATATAGGGACAACCTAAGGTGGTTGGGAGTTCTTTGAGCTCGTCGAGGTACCAGTGAAGTAGAAACAGAGTTGTTCAACCCATTCTCATGAAGATCATGGGCCCACCACATTGAGCAAGAAACACAAAAGTGTAAACCTTGAGATCATTAGCAAAGTCACCACATGCCTCTGGGAATTAAATGGTTAGAGGAAAAAGAATCATAGTGCTACCTCTAAGAAGGGAAATTTTGCCTTACCCAGCCAGGATTGGGTAGCTTGCCATGTCATGAAGTATGTCTCTTGAGAAAACTAAGTGTGGTCTATGGATACCATTTGGAGTATTTGAACTTAGGTTCAATGAGATGTACCTTTAGATCGGTATTTGAATATCATATTTTACTCCTCCATTAAATAAAGATACCATGATGCAGAGAGCAAGGGAGGCAGAAATATCAACACCTCGCTCATCACAGTCTCATTAAACTCATAATGGGGAGATGCTCTAAGCAAACTCCAATATCACATCTACCTTGGGTCCGGTTTCAGCACAGCGAGGATAAGCATTCATTGGGACACAAACCATCACTCTACTGGAGAAACCCATGCCTCTTTAACTGTGTTAGAAAGAAACAAAGAAGAAGAAGGGACTAAAGGACATGAGAAGAAGAAGGAAGAAGAGGAAGAAGAGGAAATGGAAGTAGAGGGAGAAGAAAATCCTGAAGATGTAGATAAGTGAGGAAGTAAAAAGGAGGAAGAGAAATAAGAAAGAAGGATAAATAGAATAAAGAAGAATAAGGAAGGATGAAGAAGGAGATGTATAACCCGATATTACTACCTTTGAGATAATATCCTTATAAAACCAACCTTTCACCGAGAACCACGGAAAATAGAAACAGCGCCACCACTTTGGCCACTCTAAGAACCCCTTTGTGAAAGCGAAAGAAGATACGAGACCCCCATGTACTTCAATACCGGAAAAGTGTCGAGTAAAACAAGGAGGTCCTCAAACTCCAACCGAGAGACCCTCGCAATTGAGGAGATGCTTAATAAGAAAAGATAAGCAAGGATAGAGGAGGAAATATTCGGGTGGTCACTTTACCCAAAAGAAACACTTACTGACCTACACAGAAAGACGCATACTCCAAATAGCATCCTAAAGCAAGCACGACCCTTGACAAATGAGACCTCTAGGAGGAAGAAAGGAGGTGCAACATGATAAATAAGGTATGCTACGAGAAACACAAAATTTGATACATGAAACTCGGAGAAAGTGCTACGGAAATTTATAACTTTCTACAAGAAGAGAAAAAAATGTCAAGGAAGATGAGAACAAGGAACCATAAGAAGAGGAAAGATTCTTCCAAGGTGATAAAAGAGAGACATAAGTTGGGGGGAAGGATGCTAAAGTTGAGAAACAAGAGCCAAAAGATGAGGAACCAAAGGAAGAACCATACTCTCCAAAAAATGTCCCAAAAGATAGAGTAATAAATTCAAATCCTAGCCTGACAAAACTTAAGCTCCTATTACATTCCTTGAAGGAGGAGGTTGATCCCTCCAAAAACTCTCAATTCCCCCATTCTATGAGTTATAAAAAGAAGACATCCACGATGGATGCAAATTATGATAGGAATGCGGAAGATGTAGGATCTGGAAAACTCACTAAGATGGGGAGGATATTGTTTGATGTCATACTTAAGGAGGAGGCATTCAAAGAGTAGTACCAAGAGGCGAGAAGAAGAGAATGTAATATTGAATTTCCAATTGTAGTAAAAATAAAAACATATTTCCACCATGGAAGACACATGTGTATGGAGGAAATACAAAAAAAAAAAATCCCTCAAATTCTTATGTTTTTTATCTGAAAGAGTAGCTGTAATTCTAAGTCAACTTTGTGTTTCTAGGTCCTTGTCTTTCCAAAATTATAGGAAATTTATTGGTTTTATGATATTAACATAGAATATAGGGCCAAATTTTTATTAGTTCTACATACATAATCTACAAACGATATAGAAAATTTGGGACGCAAACTCCTATGTTGGGGGATAAGAAACTACGGCCCTAGCCTCTTGGATGACGAATGAAGAGCTAAGAAGAGGGAGGTAAAAAATGTGATGAAGAGAGAATAAAAATAGCCTCTCCAAGTTAGGGCATAGCCTAATCGACCTAGAGGGGCCATAAACACGAAATGATAACCGATAATGCCGACGGGAGACATATATCTCAACACACAAAAACTGTTAAATTAGCATTATGATGAAATGAAGCTATAGGAGAGTGTGTGATGGCATACATTGAAGGAGACAATGGAATGGCCTCCCATAGTCTAAGAAACACCAGGTAATATTACTCGGACAAATAGTGAGCTGCCCTAGAAAGAGCACCATTGTACAAAGGGGTCGTACAAGCTTGATGAAGATTAAGTGGATTAAGTTGAAACTCATTCCAACTTTTACGTTGCGGACTAAGTGAGGAAAATATCAGGCGGGGAGGACAAGAAATGTGAGGGAAGCGAGAAGAATGCGAGGGGTTTTCCCCACAGAAGGACTCCTTCTGTGATACCTTGGGATGTCATAGAGCCACATTGGCTCTAAAAAAGAAATAAAGAAAGAGGGTTGAGTTTCTCAAAAGGATGAACAACTTCATTTGGTGAGGGAGTCATGATATAGGCACCATATTTAGGTATATTCTAATGGGTTAATTGTTACCTTTTTAGATTAATTATTCTCTCTCTCACACATTTAATTTCATTTTGTCATTTTTGGCTTAGTGAAAATGGTGTATTAAGGGTTGTCATTATTGGAGTCCTAATGTGGTTTAATGTAGGAGAATGAAGGGAATAATGTCATTTTTGAGAAATATTGCATAATCAGGGCTTAGACTAGAGAAAAAGGAGTGATCGTAGGAGGGTTGACCACCTTCTTAACTCCTAAAGGCAACCAATATCTCTTCAAGATTCTCCTCCAACAACTCAAAATCAGAGGAAGCCAAACAAGTGAATGATCAAAGGGATCCAATCTCTGTATAACAGTTTTGGGAAAAAAGAGAGACATATTTGAGGTGGTGGTGTAAAACTTTACTGCTTTTAAAAAACTAAAGGTGCTACGGATTAGAACTTTGGATGCATCTGAGCACTCTTGGATTTTACTGTAGACATTTGACTTTCATGTTTCATGTAAAAATATGGTAATGAAATAAGATGAGCATTTGGTTTCTTCTCCTTTGAGTTAATTTGAGGAGTTAAGCTTGTGGGTTAGGGACGATCCATTGGCCTTAGTATCTCTTGTGTATATATGTTTTTGTTTCATGTTGCGGTAGTTGATTTCTTTGATTTCATGTGTTGTATCATATAAACATTAAAACGTAACCAACCTCCCTCTCTCGGCTCTTGTGACTGGAGGAAGTTGAGGGTAAGGCCATCCACCACGGACCAAATATGTTTTTACTTGCGTTTCTTGAAAATTAGCTAGTTTTACTTCTTTGCTTATGAACATGTTGTGGGTTTAAATGTATATTTTTGTTCAAATACATACGTATATTTTTCTAAATTCAACTCGTATTTTCCATGATTTTTATGATAATTTTGTCATTGATGAATTCATGGACGTATATATTGATTGTAGGTTTGGATAGAGAAGAAGAGAATGACCCCTTTAGCACCATCACCTTCAGTCGTCACCCTTCATCAACCACCTTCCATCCAAGTCACCTACCACCCTGTTTTTTATTTCACCATTACACCACCGAGAGTAACCTTGATGGTGAAAGATAGGATTTGTGAAGAGTTATAATCTTAGCCAAGGTGTTGGATACCCTTGTCGAGATAAACCTTCTTACCTCTCCTAACCTTTTTTTGTCATCATTTCTGTGTAAAATCACTAAGCCTATTTCTTGTATCTTTTCGGGGATATGTTGGCAACTTTTCATGAAATCTTGTAGAAACTTCTTGTATTACGTATCACTTTCTCTTGTTAAAAATTATTCTTCCACCTCACCTAATCCTAGAGAATCCACCAAAAGATCTTTAGCTCTGAACATTTGGTCCAGGGACCTCTTAGACCACCCAAGCACCTCCTTCTTTTGCTGTAAAACAAAGTCATTTTAAAGTGTGATTAGTCCATTTCAGGATACATCATTAAACATAATAGTTGAGAATAAGTTAGATAGGACTTAGTTAGTCATTGATTCATAATGTGTGCTATATATTAGTTTCCTTTTATGCAATTAAATTTATAAATCTAGACTATGAATGCCACTTAGTGTAATTTCGATTTCTTGCATTATCATAAGTATGAATATTTATTTCTTGCAACTAGTTAAAGGAATCAATGTGATTCCGTTGGTTATTTCCTTGTTGATGAGTAGTAGTTAGTGCTGGTCTTATATTACATTTAAGTGTGACAACCATCCTTTTCCCACAGTAACCTAATTAGCACCTCATTGTTGAACTAAGGTCTGGTTTCAAAGTCCACATAGTTCAGTGAGATGCAAAATGGGGGTGATAGTGAGCACATTGAATCGAAGGAAGAGGACGACAGCAATGTATGTTGAGATGGACACGTGTGTGATGGACAGAAGTGGCTACAGAGAAGCATACCTTGAGGTGCTATATTTTCCGTATGCTATTGAGACGAAAGGAAGAATGAGTGAGTTTGAGGAAATAATCGCATGTAAGGGTATCCTAGGTGTGGGCATTCTAGTTATGAGTACGGATACTGCATGTGGACTTAGTCTCTCGTGGAGTGTTGGAGGGAAATAGGAGAGTAGACCAAGTGTGAGCGGGTGGGCATACTGTGGTATGGGACATTTGTGTCATTGTAAAGTTGATCTTAGAAATGTGCACCTTGATGGAAAAAGGTGATTGCTGTGGACGTTGTTGAGCTCCAAAGGGTACGATAAACCGGAAAGTTGTGGAGTCAAGACTTGTGTGTGGAGAAGGACTTATACATAATAAGTGGAGTTTGTCTCTATTTATGTTCGCTGTGGGAACTTGTCTTGTGATAAGTAGGTGGAAACCATCCATGCCCTATGTTGGTCTTCACCATTGCAACACTAGAAGATGATAGTGGGATGAAATCCGTGGGTATCTAAGGATAAATAGTGGGAATACTGAGAGTTGTTCACAAGAGGAGCTATGAACAACTTGAGAAGAAAGTCTTGATGTCTTGTTCCCTTTATGGATGAAGGGAAAACCAAAGATCATGCTGAATAATATTAGTATCGGATGGAGGGGGAGCATTAATAAAGAGAAGGATAAAAATCAGGGGTAGAAAGGGTAGACAGAATTTGTGCATTGTTCTGTGAAGAAGTGAGAGATTGTACTAAAAACATGGTTAGAGTATCTTGTCTTGTACTAGTGGATGTATGAGGGCCATTATCACAGTATATGTACCTAATTTTATTACTGTTATTAGTATAACCAATTTAGGTTGAAAAATTAAAATTTGTGTATATGTTTGCATCATATGTTTATTGCTTTTATTTTAATTATTAAAATATTTGAGTGGTTGGAATTCTTGGCTTTTTTTTAACTTTAAGTTGCAAAGCTCTAACCTGAGACAAGGTCATGGAAATTCAACCACACCATGTTCATTGAAATGGTGTTCTGCATCATCTTGTATTGTTATAGTTCTCAACTAGAAAGGGCATATAATGTCTATCTTCAGTAGAGACTTCTCAAATTGCAAATAGGCCACCTATGATAGATATGTATTCCATCATGAAAACTTGCTGTATTAATTGAGCTTGTTCATTTTGGTACGGTTGTGATGTCCATAGGTATCAAATTCTTCAAATTTGTCTGAATCCTAAGGAGATTACCAGAATGAATAGCAGCAGAAATTATTGACATTATTGCAACAATTTCATCTGAACATTAAGTACAAGAAGGGAATAACCAATTATGTTGAATATTTTCTTAGTTTACCACGAGTTGTGGTGTTGACCACTCTTCTTGACTCTTGTGGGAATGAGACTTTTTTATGGCTGAAAATTTGAAACCTAAAATCTGAAAATTTTCCATCACATGCTAGATTTTATTAAATGCTTGAAAATTTAAAGATTACATAAGGATGCATTATTATGCTACTTGGGACACCATACAATCATTTAATCAAGCATTCAAATAGATTTATTTGAGAACATATAGGTAAATTACCTTAAGATGCATTCCAATATGAAAGACAATATGGAGATTATATGAGAATAATTTTATTTTCAAAATAAATGGGTTGTTGATAAATATCAAGATCCTACATACCATACACAATTTTAGTAATAAATGAAAGCAGAGAATACCTATCGATAATCACTATTACTATAAATATAAAAATACATGGAGTCATGATGGACTATAATAATATGTTACCAAATAAACATGTTAAAGCAATACCATGTATTTTGTGATTTTTATAAATTTTATATGAATGTTATATTGTTGGTTGCAAAATCATCATGGCTTTTAACACACTTCAAGAAAAATTTGAGAGAGTGGTCATTTTGGGATCCACTTTGTTGTATGTATTAGCAGATAATAGGTTATATTTGAGGACTAATTTTGGATGGAGAATTTTCTGTTTGTGGGACAAACACTAGAGATGAATGATTCTCACATATCCTGGATGAGTGAGAGGTATAAAGGATGATAGTGCATAATGGGCATGTGGCTGTGAAGGCATCCTTGAACATGTGATAAGAATGTTACATATATACATGACTTATAAATCTCTCCCATAGCTCAACTATAAAAACACACTGCAAAGTGGGATTGGTATATCCATGTTAATGTTAAGTGTTGTATTGCCTCTTATGACTACATAGATAAAATATGCACATGTTTAATGCAGTGATAAAATCTTAGTGTATTAGACATATCAAACACATCCAACAATGGAGTCAATGAAATCCATGATGATTCCAGATACAACCACAACCATAACAAAATCAATAGTTGCCATATAAGTTCAAATAGTCAAGCAATTTAGTTGCATTTGGAAAGATACCTTATAAACTTCATCAAGGTTAAAACATTATATTATAGACACCACACCATCACAGGCAAGGTGGTGATAACGCTGGAAAACAAAAATTCACCGCATTCTTATACACACCGGAAGTGTTCAATGGACTGTATTCGATCATGCATTAAACAATAGTAGGATAGATCAAACATTCTTTGAGGATAACAATAAGAATGTAGCTAAATTTGCATTAAATAGGCCTTGAGTGATTATATCTTAACACACAAAAATTAAGAAAAAATTTCAAAAAATAATCCAGTTTATTTAGGTTCTCAAATACGGGAAAACTCTTTGAGAAAGGTGTCCCAGAATAGAAGTTAGGCGAAATTTCCCACGTCCCATGAGGCCTCAACAATGTGGGGCCATTTCTATTCATGAGGACAGGGATTGATCTAGGAGGTATATTTGTGGCAACCCACCTAATACTTCCACTTTGAGCCTAATACTAGCACCTATTATATTCCTAATGTCCGACACAATTTTACTAATTTTGTGAATTTTGGTCTTAGAAATTTTCGAAGTCGTTTCGGGGCCTGGACAGTATTTTTTAGAAAATGGGTAAACCAAAAGCTATGTTCTGTGGGGTTTGGTAAACTTCTGTTTTCCTGTGGATATTTTAAAATTGGTGTTATGTACATCAATTAGAATTTAACCTTCTTAAAAATTTAAACCTTAGGAAGTTCATGTACAACCTACAACACAAGAGGGCCAAATAATTTTGGTTCTGGCAGTCTTCTGTGGCTAAGTTTTTATTAGGGTTCTCCATTGTTTTCTCCTGATAAAATTTGTGATACGGTTGGAAGGCATGTAATCATAACATCTCTGAAGAGATTAGCTACCATCATGAGCTGGTACAGAGGTTTCTCTTACCTTGTATATAAACAATTTTCAATAGTATTAGTTTTCTTAATAATTGAAATTTATTTTATTAAATTTGTACTTTGGTTTGAATCTATATTCCATTTTAGGTCCTACATAAATTTGGATCAAATTCACCTCCCATTTTATGTTTTCCAATCATAAATATTTAAAAAATACCTTATAAATTCATTCTCTCTTGATTGAGTTTGGAGTTCTCTTTGCAAATATTTCGGGCATAGCCTCGGTACCTTGACATTACAACTTGTGTTCCCAATCAATTGTATCAGATCGAAATCATTCCCCCTCCCTTAAACTTTTTTAATTATTCATCTCCTTTGTATTTTCCTTGACTTTTTTTCAGTATTTGTGTGACTCTTCATCTTCAAAATACTTGTTTCAAAATTTTTCATTGAAATGTTTCCACGTCGATATATAAGCCAAACCCTCATTACAGTTAAAATTGTTGTTTTGAGTTGCATAATCACGTTTCAATGACCAATATTCTTATCATATATTCCAAAACTTTGTTTGAAATATTTTTTCTCTTGTTTTTTTTTTTCTCTAAGTGTTTATTTGATATGTCTTATTATTTCTATTTTATTCTAAGACCTTTATCCTCTCTTTGATAATCTATCTTCGCAGCTTATGAGAGCAATAGCTTTACCTAGAATTTCACTCACAAACTTTAAATCTGAAAACCTTCTCCTTTACATCTAAATGCTTAAACTTCAATTGAATTGGAATAACCATCACCTCATGACTTTAGCTATTCATTGGATTCTAACTTCGTAATTTCTATCATTGTGAAACATGAATCTTGGTGGCTATTTTGGATACTAACTTCTATTAACTCACACTTGTGCATCCTAGCCTTATATCCTTATGACCCTACTATTATGAAGTCTGGTCTGAATTGTTACTGTTCCCCTTGTAATTTTTATCACAACCGCAGGCTATAGTCAATGACATATTTTTAGGTCATACAATTAGAAAACAGCTACGACCAAGCTACAAAATTATCCCTAAGAAGTGTGATTGTGATCAAACCTTTTACTTTATTGTTATGGAAAAATATATTAAAAAAAACGATTACACGATTAAGGTATTTTAACTATCATCTTATATTTATAATTAATACATTTTATCTTTCGGGGATTAATCGTTGTAATTTTTCAACATAGCAATCTACACTTAAAGAATGACACGAAAAATGAGAAAATGGACACCAAGATATATAACCAGAACAGTGAAGTTGTGATGCCGATAGTCCTAAATCAAGAGTGCCATTTCTTAAACACACAACTTCATGTGAAAAAATTGATACCTTTGAAATGGTGTGAGATAGTTAGGGAGTTTAGCAGAGAAAGGAAATTCTAGAAGGAGAAGAAGACAAAGATGTTTTCATAAAAATAAAGTATAATTTTATAAAGTATCGTCCCTGTCAAAAAAAAAAAAAAAAAAAAAAAAAAAAAAAAAAAAAAAAAAAAAAAAAAAAAAAAAAAAAAAAAAAAAAAAAAAAAAAAAAAAAAAAAAAAAAAAAAAAAAAAAAAAAAAAAAAAAAAAAAAAAAAAAAAAAAAAAAAAAAAAAAAAAAAAAAAAAAAAAAAAAAAAAAAAAAAAAAAAAAAAAAAAAAAAAAAAAAAAAAAAAAAAAAAAAAAAAAAAAAAAAAAAAAAAAAAAAAAAAAAAAAAAAAAAAATCTCGGCCTCCCAAAATCATGCGAATAACATACTTGTTCAGTACAAACGTACAGTATTTGCCATTTCCCCG
>MU968395.1:0-113630 GCA_034641835.2 Pinus albicaulis | reverse complement strand
ACTTCCTTTGGAATGTCTTGCACTTTGATGAGGCTGGGATGCTACTGGAGATGGTGACACCAAATCAATCACTAGGTTGTAACTCTCCCCTTCTATCATTAATAGATTACTAATGCTTATTTTTTCCCTATATGCATCTATATAAGCTTTGGATTCTCCATATCGTGATTTCTTATTTGATGTATATGGTTTATGCATTATTTATTTAGCTAAATAACTTGAATAGACATCCGTATTATTGTTATCTCTTGACTTTTAGTGTTCATTCTTGCAGAAATACTTTTTCGCAGATCGGCCCTACGGAATTTGAAGCTACAAAGGGAAAAAGCTGATAGAAGGAGAAATCTTTGGAAGCTTGGACTCGAGTAAGCTTCTTATTTCATTCATGTGTCTGTTACGGTTAGGAAAGATAGTCGTAAATTATTTCGACCTATTGTTCTAGATTAGCACGTGTACTAGGGAAGAATGAGTTATCTGTAATTCATAATTTCTGCATAACAATTAGGTAATAGATGCATTGTTCATTCATCTATAGATAAAAAACTTGAGGAGAAAGCACACATCATCAACAATGTTCATAATACATGCTTATAACCAACATAATAATAACACAAATGTAAATGATACATGAGCCATGAAGATCCACATATAAACTAGTCCATTTACACCTAAAAATGTCAACCTTCATTCATCATCTTGTCTTGAATATGGATCCCCGTTGGGATTAAAAACATCGACCATTTTTTTATAACACATCGTGGATAATCCATAGATACCTTTAGATAACCTCTTATTAGTGAATACAAAAGCCAACTCGTGATGGGACTTCACGTCCCACCTAACCATAGATTGGACTAATCCAAATATCTCTTTCAATGTAATCACCCCAGATTTGCATATTCCAAGCATGAATGTGGGACTCAAAGCCAAAAGAACCAACATAGGGCATCACGAGGCTAAACAACCTCACCCTCATTAATAGAAATCATGCTTTACCGTAATCCACACTGGATCACTAGGAAAAATCAATAACACATGTCATAATAGGCTTTACCATGATCTCCACCCAATCACTAGGGAGAAACAAAGCATGGATGCCACCATATTTGTCTACATACACACTGTGAGGAATTTTCTTGTCCTCCTAGTCTCTCAGGGGTTTACTACAGTCCACAGTCTGATCTAGGAAATTACTAGGGCCTAAACCGAGACACACTACTCCAGTATTTGCACTATATTCCAACCTGAGATTCCTGGGTCACGAGTAGAGAGAAAACCACCTCTAGGGTTTATCGTATATCTCGTCATTCATCGATCTGTGGATTCTGACCCATCAAGGCAACACACTATCCATATTTACCACAACCCACTTTCCGGTTCGAGGTCACTAGCCCATGTGTTCTATCATTTTCGTGAGATCCACCTCACTTAGCTTTGAATCCATTTGTAAATCCAGCTCAAAAATAAAAACATGAGAAACCTCATCACACAATGGGTATTTGGAAATGGCAAGAGCTGGATGAAAACAATGTCACACTTGGAAAAACCCATGCCATGACGAGAAAAGTAACCACATGAGATACCATGCATGCCAAATCTAGCAAGGCAATCATCACATGCAAATCGATATCTACAAAGAATCCCAGTGTAACTTCTTCATCCTACTCTTACTTGTTTGATCCTTCCTTCCTCCTGTCTTCTCTATCTTTCTTGACCCAAATCCAAAGTGCTCCAAGAAATATCTAAGTGTTCAAGAGTAAGAGAGAGAGAGAGAGAATAATGAGAGAGCTCCAAAACTGAATTACAAAAAGGTACCAACTCATCCTCGGGAAGGATTTTTTATTAATGAGACCTTATTTTCTTCATTTTCCACTATTATCCTTCATTTTCCTCCTACATGCAACTCCGTGACCTTTCACCTCCCTTTTTTCCTAATTTCCAATAATTTCATAAATAAATATGACAAAAATTTCCATTTTTCCTTTCCAAATACATTTTTCCACTTCCTTTGCCAGTTTCCTAGCTATATTAACCTAAAATGAACACCCACTGTGATGTTTTTGACCAAAATTCAAATTGGAATAAGCATCCCGTCAACCAGTGGTTATTATTTTTTGACTTTATTAACTTTTATTACATGGAATTTTCACTAAGGGCTGTTACAATACACGATTTGACTCTCACACATTTTCCTAGAAATATTGTACCCATCAAATGTTATCCAATATAAGTAAGATGAATTTCAAACCTACCTCTTACATGCAAATAGTCAAACCATACTTTCTTATTCAAGGACTAGACTTTAATAATAATAATAGGAGTGATGAGTAAAAGAGGCATTATACGAATAATAATAATAAAATAATCTTGGCATTTAATTTATTCATTTGACCCCACGTTTCTCTTGTCAAATCATAGCCCCCAAAATCATCATCCATATTGTATCTCATTCAATAACTTATTTATTAATAATTTCAATGTACAAAATTCCCTAGACCATATTGATCAATGCAAGCCCAAACCCACAATATATTGGCTCGGTTGGTCCAACCATATTTCCACAATACAATTTTCAAGGATTAAAAAGTGGAAATGTTACATAAATAAACAGATTGTTAATGAGTGAATAGATGGATATGTAGACACATTTAAGCACATGGACACACATAAACCATATGGAAGGACCAAAAGTCCATACAATAGTTATATCTAACTTAACATGGTTCTTTAATATCTTCTATACAATTGGAAAATGGCCCATATAATTTACCTAATTTTTAAATCAACTTAACATAATTATTTTCTTTCTTTTCTACAATTAAAAAATGTTCCATATAATTAACCTTAATTTTAAGTATTTTCCTTGAAATTCTCTTTAGATTATAACAACATAGTTTATCTTTATCTCACTATTGTTATTTCAAACTATGTACTTATTTAAGTCATTTGTGTTTTTTTTCCTTCAATAATAGTACTTTTTCTAGTATTATGCACATTCAAATATTCATAGAATTTGTGGTATGTTGAGATTCAACAAAGATGATGAGCTTAGTGAAAGAGTTGGGTGTCACTAAGTGGGCCCACAGATCTATGGCGCAAAGTTTATTTTAGAACTGCGTCTATTTTGAACATGTCGATCATGCATTCTATGTGTCAGGGAGGATGCGACATTTGTGGATGGTTGGATCAAATGTTGGAAAAATATATGGACTTACTACTTTTAGACATATTTAGGCGGAATCTGTTTTTAGACGGCCGGTGTGTAATACGAATATGTCGAAATATTATTCGCTCTTTACTTACATTTGGACTTTACACAATATCTTATTTCGGTTGGAGCACCATGAAGTTAGTGCACATATGTGGAACATACGCGGTGAAAGAAAGAAAGAATTACGGCCTTATTCCTAAGGGTTTACTGGATCTAATGCATGAGGACTCTCGACTTTAGGAACTCATGTAGACGAAGCTTTAGTGGAGTCATTTGAAGCGAAGTCGATGCGGAGTTGCGATTTGGCTTTAACTCGCCATGGAGCTCTAGTGTGGGCTAGTTATTTAAATCCAGCTGACTGACAAACTAGTGAGTGGTGTGGATAATTGATTAGTTAATTCACTACTATAATAACTCATTAATCAGCTAAGACCATCATTATTTAACTACGAAAGGTGGCATGGCGCTTCTGACGGAGACCAGGTGGAGGAGATGGGTATGAAAGAAGCGAGCATGACCGTCGCTGTGACTATAGTGATAGTCGGCGATTGCATCCTTTCTCTCAGGTGGAGATGCGATGAGGATTGGCGCGGTTGTAATATTGGTAGATTCACTCATCTCGTGAGACCATTCTTCGCCAGGGATTGCATGATGAGTGTGATTAGTAGGCGGCGAGAGATTGCGTGCATTAGTTTTGCATGGTCCAGTGCCCGATTAGTGTGTGAGCACGCTGTATTGTACTCGAGATCTCGATATGACTCATCTCTGTGAGGATTGTTACATGATATGCGATGGCGAGTGTATTATATATATCTATATTCAGTTTTCAAAGCTCCAGGCTTTCCCGTTTACGTTTACGTATTAGTAATAATGTGCAATTTTTATTATTTCATGTGTGTCGTGGATGATTTAATCGCGTGTGATGACCAATAGTGGATAGATTAAGCAGATGTGCATGAAGTTAGGCTGAGGTAGCGATCAGGAGAATCTTGGATATATAACACACAAGCGTATCGTTATACGTGATATGGGAAAATGAGTTGATCAGTTGGAGCATATTTGTCTGATTATTGCCAAAGCTTAAGCTGAGTTTAGGTACTAGTAGAATCTGAGATTTATAGTAGTTTTGCTTGGTGTTTGGTTGAGCACTCAATGAAAATGCTATTTCAATGGATTTCTGATTGGAGTATGCTTGATGGAAGCTCGATACTATATTTGCATGGAAGGACAGATGGAGAAATGAGTGCTAGATGATAATGGGTTTAAGGAGCCTCATAGATACTAATATTGCGGCACGTTTCATGCATACGGTACACTCTAATCGCATGGCAAAAGAAGGGTAGCGCAGTGTCCCGAATAATCTGCATGGAAGGTGTGAAGGACCACGATTGTGTCTGGCTCCTCTTGGTAAAGCTAATCCATTCTTAATTTTGAAAGAATTGACGGACTTTTCCTAAAAGCGTATATTTACGCTTCGTGAGGAACATGGCTGCCTAGACCTGCCGGGAAAATAAAAATGAGAAAGGCTTACGATGTACCAAAATTACCTCTCATGTTTCCTTCCACGTGCAAAGGATGAGATGCAGTGTCGATTACGTCAGACGTGCAGGAATTGAGTGAGCTTGGCTCTCCTTTGGGCTTCGCAGGTTTACGCGAGCGCGAGGACTGCGTCGATGGTCGAGAAAAGTTTCAGTGATGGGAGCGACTTTGGTCGTGATGTTGTGTAGGAGGAGATAAGGCGGGAGTACTAGGGATGGATATCTCATCGAGTAATGAAGATGAGCATTCTCTTTGGCCGCTACAGCGAGCGGTGTGAAGGGAAAGAAAAATCCTTCTCGATCCGGTGCAAAAAGGCAAGAAAGCGGGACTTTTCCAAGGTGAAGTGCTTTTCTTTCGTCACCAACAATCGTGACATTAGGCCACTAATTGTCCACGAGTTAGAAGAAAAATAAGCGAGCTTTGGCTGGATGCAGCAGTGCAGAGAGCCTTAGCCTGCGGTTTGGCTTGGATTTTTCCGTGATCGCATGCACCTGGTTTTCCAAGTTTGAGGCTGGGATCAATGTGGCTTCTTGACGATGGTAGTGTCTTTCCATATGGATCGATAAACGGATATTTGTTTTAATGATATGGATGAGAAGGATCTTGGAGTGCACATCGCGAGGATGGCGATGATGGTAGATATAGTGCGACTAGGTATTGGGACCATTCCTTTGAGAGGGAGCCGAGCGACACTGTATTGAAGGATGTGCTTGCATGTCTCCAGAGTTGAAGAAGAGGTTTGCACGGTCTGCTGTGGCGATGTTGGAAGACAAGGGGTTATGATGTTGTTTTTAGCGATGTAGGAAAGGCTTTCTGCACGCGAGCGCAAGCCGGTGAAACCCGGAGGGATAGGGGTTCAAGTTGTACAGAGCCTTTATCGATTGCGGGTAGATGGCTACGTAGAAATGGCGTGCGCATGGCGAAGTAGTGGTGAAGTCGGGATGAGGGCGAATCAGTGGCACGGATATCGGTGCCATCTTCACCATGGCGCTTGCAGAAAATTTTGTGACGGGATTTATACTAGGCTTTCCCACGCATACTTTCAAGCACGGTCGACGATCGGTGCGAGGGATGTACTTCAGGTAAAATTTTGTGAGGTACTGAAGACTTTCATGAGAAGGATAGTGGCTTTCGATGAGTCGTGAGAGAGTCGACACGGGAACGTGTGTGGATCCTTTTCTCGATGGCTTCGATAGCAAAGCATGGGTATTATGTGACACGTGTTGACGAATTTTCTTGTAAGTGTTGGATCTTCTTCATGCGTGTAGTAAGAGTGAGTATACTCAAAGTTCGTCATGGAGTTGAAGGCGTTGGTTGAGTAAAGAGTCGGGAAGCGTGTGAAAGCTCTAATGAGTGATAATGGTGGTGAATACATCCTAGCGAGATTTCAAAGATCTCAAAGGTGCGAGTATGGAATTCGAAGATGAACTCATGAGTGCCTCGTAACCCACAACAAAATGGGGTCGCGGAGAGAAAGAACGAACGCATCATGTGGTGCATGACGGGAGATGTTGCATGTTTAGGGCCTTCCACTACTCCTTGTAAATTTTGAAGAAATGGAACATCATGCTTATGTGAAAAACCGTTGTCCCGCTATATAGTGCTTGCATGAGTACACCCGAAGAGCGCTTTTACGGGTAAGAAGCTTTGATATTTCTCATTTGAATATTTTTGGCTCATCTGCTTACATTCATAGACGTGCTGAGATGCCTTTGAAGGAAAGATTTGAGTGGGCCAGGCAGAGACTGGGATTTTTTGTACAAGGTGCAAAAACACTTTCGCATAGTTATCATAAAGTGTGTACTTTTTTTGCTTTTGTCAGAGACTGATGATGGCCTTGCGGAGCGTGGGATGTCAAATTTCCTGAGGAGAGCTGCGCGATGAAGTTTTCTACTTCGAGAGGGAGCTACGCGCCGCACGCGTGAGCGAGGAGCTACTTGTTCTTAAAGGTAAGGCCTTTAGGGTGTGGATCAGACCATAAGAGAGCTCTGGCGGAGGTGGAAAGAGACCGCTCATGCATCGCTGAAACATCGGAGGAAAAGTGCACTACGAAGTTGAGTAGGCGCGATCTCTGATGCGATGCAGAATGTAGGAGCCCCTACATCACAACGCGAATGGGACACCGATCTGCACGGACGGTTATCTCGATACATGGCTCTTATGAGGAAAGTGTGCCGTGACGGAGCCATCCTCTTTTGGGGAAGTTGTGGAGATCCCGCATGAGCAACGCCATGGTGGAAGAGTATGATTCTATTGTGTAAAGAAAATAATTGTGAAGTTATTGGCCCGGATTGGAGAAATCGATGCGCAGGTTCGAGATGGATACTAAAAGTGAAGAGGCTGGGAATGGGAGCATCGAGAAGTAGCAATGACACGCTGCCCGGAAGGAAAGCGTCTGCATTAGATCGATCGGCTGTGGCAAAACCTTTGCTCATATGTGTAGCTAGTATGTCCACTACCTGGGCCATCCTTGCCTCCTCGGTGCAAAGGCATGAGTTTGGAACTGTTCACATCCAAATGGATGTAGAAGACCGTTTTCTCAAATGAGTTCATTTAGGAGGAGGTGTACATAGAGGTAACTGCAGGATTGTAGGAAATCTTAGCAGGTAGCAAGTCACATGTGTGTGGGCTCAAAAAGAGCCGATGTATGGAAATTTGAAACTAGCACCAGTGCTTCGGTACACGATCAGAGTATGAGTCATTTCACGACTTGGTCGCTTGTGCAGGTGTGATCGACGAGTATTCGCGATTGTGGTGGAGGGTAAGCTGGCAGAATCATTGTGCGTTTATGTAGATGATTTTAATGCCTTCTTATTGCGTCGATGAAGCATGATTACACCTCGCGCAATGCATCTTGCGAAAGGAGGTTTGAGATGAAGGACTCGCCGCTCATTATTTCCTGGGATTGGAAATGTTTGCAGTCGAAAGGGTGGACTATTTTGTGTCTCTAGCTGAAAGTATGTCGAGATACTAGAAAAGCTTTCGGCAAGGCTAATCTGTGATCACTCCTCTATCGGTGGTTGGAGAGAGAGGATGCTACCTTAGGCAGAGTGTAGTGTGATGCCATTGTTTATCACCATTTGGTTGGTTCTGCTCATGTATTTGGTCGATACACGACCAGACACAGCGTATGGCTGTGCTATTGTGACTTTCCAGTCTGGTTAAGTTTCCTACCAAGCTGCTGGAAGCGCGAAGAGCATGTCCTGAGGTATCTGCGAGGCACATCACGATATGGATTGTGGTATGGAGCATTCGGGATGAGCTTTGAAGCTTTCTATGGCTACATGTGATGCGGATGGGCGTGGAGCCTACCAGAGCATGTAGAGGTACATCCCGGAGGGATTTTCAAAATGATCATTTTCTACAAAATTTTCGTGGCTATGACAAGCGAGAGACTGCGAAAGTGACACTTTCAGGTTTAGCTTGGAGGCCGAAAGTATGTGGTGGCAAGTTTGAGTCGTGCCGCTGAGGCTATATGGATGAGTAAGATCATGGTCGCGAGTTGTTTGGTTTCCTTGGAGTCCTATCATGGATGTATGGCTGATTTCATGATATATCGTGTCATTACATGCATTGACATCAAGTACCATCATATGTCGAGTGATCGTGTGCAAATCAGTATGATCATGTGCTTTCTTACATTCCTGCTGGAGGATCGGGATGCAGATACTAGCAGTGAGGAGCTCACCAAGAGAAAATTCGAATACCATAGAGACAAGATCGTGGTGTGGTAGATAATCCCTATCCGTGAGAGGGAGTGTTGAGATTGATCTAACAAGGCCAGTGAGCTGGTGAGCAGAGTCGCCTTCATCTGGGTGAGCCCGCGACTAGGTTTTTGCACAAGTAGCCTATTTTTTGACTATGCATTTTAGACATGTCGACTACATCCTCTGAAGTTGCAGGATGCTATCTTTTTGAATGGTTACCGGCAAAGTTGGAAAAAGAGTATGGACTTCTATTTTTAGCGACATATTGGCAGAATCTATTTTATATTTCCGAGTCACTAAAAATAGGATACATGTCAAATATTATTAGATCTTAACATATTTGGACTCAACATTGTCTTATTCTCTTGGAGGCACGTTTGCGTACATGTGCACGTGTAACGCTTTGTAATTTGTGATAGAAATGTCTCTGTCCTGAGGGTTTACTAGAGCTGATGCATGAGGGACGTCGGATTAGAACTCATGTGAAAGAGGTTTAGTGGAGTTATAGAAGTAGTTGATGGATTTGCATTTGGCTTCAATCCAAGTTAGACTCAGCTTGAGCTAGTTGTATCTAATCCTAGCGGTCGACACTAGTGAGTGGTGTGAACTAATCATTTAAATTGATCCAATAAATAATAACTCATTAATCGATGAAATAATACATCTGTTAACTAAGTGCCATGGTAGTTTCGGTGCACTCGGTGGAGATGATAGGTGAAAGAGCAAACGTGTGAGCTATGACTGTAGGCTATGGTGATGCACTCGATTGCATCCACACATCAAGGGAGATGCCAGTATGTTACTAGCGAAGTGAAATATTGCGTTCAAGTTTCACTCGAGCCATTCTTCGAGGATTGCGCACAGGTGAGTACCGGCTAGCGAAATTAGCGATCGCGCATGGCTTTGTAAGGATCGCCTAATTGAAGTGTCTATAACGATTGTGATACCAGAACTTTGATATGTGACTCGTACTTTGTAAGGAGGATTGTTACATGATTCTCTAGTGACACATATTACATACGGATAGTTGGGTTTTTCGAGCCAGGCTTTCAGCGCATTGAAATCTTGAGTTAATGTGTGCATGAATTTTTATTGTTTCATGTGTGCATTGCGTGGTTTAATTTCACTGCATGTGATGATCAGTGGTGGAGATAGATGTTTGAATTGTGCTGAAGTTAAAATAGTGTGTGATCAAGAGAATCTTGGATATATAACACATAAGTTGTATACTCTACATGTGGTATGTGAGGCCTATGAGGCTTCTAGTCTAACTAATAGACTAAATGAGATCTTTGGCATGAAAATCTAGCAATATAATTTCTGATGCAGATTGTGATTTGTTCTCAGATGTTCAATCACGCTGGAAAAACTATGAGGCATCAACGTTTGTAAAATGACTCAACATGCAACATTGATTTTTAAAAATTTAGGATCTAATTCTGGAAACAAAAATGATCTAGATGTCGTCGAGAGAATTCTGTTTTGTCACTCGTGTCAAACTATGTGTAGTGTGTGTGTGGGCATAATTGATTTCACGAGAAATGAAAATTTTCACACTAAAATCAAAGACACTTACGAGATGTGAATTTCTACTAACGACTTAAACTTGAAGCTGCCGAAATCTACGCAAACTGCATTTGGTTAAAATTAACGCGAAACAAATTCCTTGAAAAGGGTCGTTCGTTATGAAGTCGGCTGCATCTCATATATGTGTGTGTGTGTGTATGTGTGTGTGTGTAGATGGAAATAAAAGCGGTAAAGTATACGGATGAAAAACAGATCTAATGATATAAATAGAAGTAGCTAAGCGTGAAGAGGGAGCATCTACCTCTATCTGTAGTCTCGTCGATGGTATGCATAAGATTGATGAGGCTCTTTAGAAGAGTGCTAAACTCGCGGAGGTAGTTATATAATCGAGATACATTATTTCTACCGAAAAGTAGGAATCCAAGGTCGCATAAATAAAATCCAAGGAAAGAATGGTATAAAATTCAGCGTGAAAGGAGTGGTTTACGTGAAAATAAATTTACTTTTCAAATTGAAACTAAAAATATGCCAAACATATAGTGTTGTGATTGTGACATTTTGACAATTTTTGAAAAAATGTATAGTATCATACGATAAACTCTTGAAATCTGTACCACTAGGATCGATTCTTATATTTTGATCTTTAATATGTGCTTAGGTCCTACTGTATGATGAGAACTCACTCTTAACTATCTATTCTTAGATAAGAGATATACAATAAAACCTTACATTTCTCTCTTAGATTTATACTTAGATCGACGAGACAAGTGGGGCTTTCAAAGTTCTAACCACATGCTGAATGAGCTTGGATTTCCTTTAAAACAATGTAGTTCTCTCCAAAAACTACCACATTGCACTACCCTCCCAATAAATGTCAAACCACACTGAGACGCATCTAATATAAACTTCGAAGATCTTCGATACTTGATAGCATTAGACTCACAGACTGCGAGTGTAAATGCCGCCAAATTTAGAAACGAGATTAGGGTATAAGTGAATGGAATGCCATCAAACAAAAATAATGAATGCATAAGGGTGACGTAAAGGGATATTCGCTCGTCGGTCTATATATCTTGGTTTTAATGGGTGACATATGATGCTCATACTCGAGTCTCTTCTACTAACCTTGTTGTGTAACCCGCTCAAAAATAAAATAAAAGAGATATCAACGCCTTTGTGAAATAAGCCACTTCAGAAATCCTCGAATACATTACATGAAATGAGACAATTCTTGGATGGTCCAGATTACAAAACCCTCGCTTTCTGTATATAGGAGTCCATGCCATCAATGTAATCCTCTAGTAGGCCACAATGCACCAGTCCTGGCATACCTAATAATAAATTAAGGGCACAATAATAACAATATGGGGGTTGCGAGGGTACGATAATACAGGGTTGCACTAACGATAATAAGGGACTATACTAGTAATAGGGACAGTGCTCTCCTCAGAAAAAAGTAGCTTTTCCTCAACGCTTGAGTAGCTGCGGGCGCGCTTCGTATAAAATTCCTATCCTTCTCATGTAGAATCTTCAATGGGTAAGTTCTTCCACTTGATGAGAAACTATGAAATTGATCGGTACCTGTGGTGACTCGAGGTTCTTTGTTTCAAGGGACTTACGTTCCAATGGCGATTTTTCCTTCCTCATCGAAGTTCTCAGTACATTGCTTTTGGGCGGAAGTTTTTCACCTATAACCTTCTTTAAGCATGAGACATGGAAAATTGGATGTGCGATAGAAGAAGCATGTAGCTCTAATTTGTATGCCATAGTACCAATATTTTGCAGCACCTTGTAAGTGACACGCAATGCTGGCAGTAATTTATTTATCCTTCTTGAGCTTGCTTGAGGGACATTTTTTTGTATGGTTGTAGCCATGAAACATCCCCAATCTCCTACCTCAAAACTTCGCTAAGCATGATGGTGATCTACCTGTTGTTTCCATCTCGATTTTGTGCCAAATTCAGTGTTTTCAACTTGAGGATTGGAGAACTTCTTGTTTCGATGTGATCGATGATCTTCGCTTGTCCAGGCCTTCTGAATTTTTAAAGGATGATGTGATGGATGGTGGATGACCTCCATAAAGTGCCATAAATGGTCATTTTATACGATGTGGAAGGAAGTGTTATACCACCATTCATACTAGAGGTAACCACTCGACCTAGTGTGCTATGTCGATATGGGATACAAACAATAGTCATTCATGCCAAAAACATTTATTTACTTCATCTCCGGCTGATCCATCGGATTGAGGGGTGATAAGATGAGATATGAGCTAATTGAGTGCCCAAACAAGAAAAATAACCCTAGCCAAAAATTTTCAGCAAGAAATGGGATATGCCTGTCACCTCCATTAACCTTTAGCTTTCCATGTGGCTTTAGTGTACAATGTAGTAGCAACTATGCTTTCTTTAAATGGATGAGATAATGCAAAAAAGTGTGCATACTTGCAAGTCTATCAACTACTTCACCATGATGAAACTCTTTCCTTCGAACTTAGGTAGAACATGCAGATTAAAATCGTGAAAATATTCTCAACGTTATTGACTTGGAAGATAGGACTAAGGCTGTGGGAGCACCGGCCTGCTGGTGTCTAACTTATCTCCGCTGAGAAACTAAAACATTCCGCCAAATTTACAAAATTTTGGATATGTATATATTAATGCCATCCCAAAAGATTTCTTTCTGCTGCAGCAATGAGTTTTGTAAAAATCACTGAGTGTCCTCCCAAAGGAGAAATGTCGACTCGTTAAAAGAAATATTTTGTTTCCAGTTAGGAAATTCCTTACAAAGAATCTGAGTGATCTTTGTACCATAAAGGATCATTTTTTCCAACTAAATGTATCGGATGTACTTTGGATCTTCTGCTGCACTTTGGAAGTGAGGTTTCCACGCTTCTTCTTCCTTCTTCCATCTACATTTCTTGCTGTGTCTCAAATCTGGTTGGATAATCAGAAACTGGCTCTAAAGCAATTCTTCCACCTCTTCATTCTTTTCTCTGAGAGTGCATTCGGCACACTTGTTGAGCTTCCATTTTTGTATATTACTTTCTAGAAATCATGTTCACAACATCTTTATGTGACCGATTTTTGTCGCTACTGCAAGGTGGTCTTTCTGTTTCCGTAGCGTTTGAAGACTATCATTATGATCATTTTTGTACCTTTCGACGTCTTCGTTGATGATTCCTGCCATTTCTAGTGCAGTGTATGTGGTATTTGTGCGCTACTTTCCTTCATAAATAGGTTTTGTAAATACTTTCCGCGATTGGATGACTTTCAAAATGTACTTCCTTATTGCATTAAAAACACCAATTCCATTCTCCTGAGGCATCACATTTCCACGATGAAAGGTTTTGCGAGTAGTCTCGCATGTTTGGTGCATCGCGCTAGGCACAGCTGGGCTCTTTCAGAGTGTCTCAGAGGCTTTAGCTGCTTCTGGAGAGTCCATGAAAATGCATCTTTCTTCTAATAATGTTGCTAGAGTGCCGCTATTTCTCCTGTCTTAAAAAAAATTTGATAGCACCTACTAACCCAATAAATCCTCTACAACTTTACTTTGCGGTTGTGAGGACTCTCCATTCCTTGAAATGGCTTTACCGAGTTAGGGTCTACCTCTAACGCCTCGCGGTGATGATTTCAATATGACCGTCTATCTACCTCTTTTTGCTCCAAAGAAACATTTGGATGTTTTTGCATTGGTAATTATTTCTCCTGCAATATTTTGAGCGCCATGTCAACATGTTGAACATGCATCCTTCAAGACCTACTATAGGTATGATATCATCAAAAAATATTAACACAGATTCTCAGCTGAAGGGGTTTGAAAATGGAGTCATGCCCTTGAAAATGTAGAAGGTGCATTGGTATAGGCCAAAACTTGCAGCACCAAAAATTCATAATGACCACCTCAAAGGAAGCCTCGAAAGTGTTACTCCTGCCATCTTCGCCTTCATTCTAATTTGATGATACCTCGAGCGAAGATCCAATTTGCAAAATAAATTGCTCCACCTGTAATCTCATCCAATAATTAATCAATCAAGGAATGGAACTCTATCTTTAATGGTGAGCTTACCGATCTCCCATAATGTAGACACGTGCCATGATCCATCCTTCTTGTGTACCAATACTACAGAGCGAGAGAAAGTTTGACTAGGTTGACAGTATACACGCTCTAACATTTACATGCAATCATGCATTCCAATTTCACTCTTTTGGACATAAGAGGATATCTGTTGGTATGGCCGATGTTTCGGAGGAACAATTCTTTGGAATCAAATGAATAAGCATGATCAAGGACTGCATGAATAGGTGGAGTCCTTTTGCAGTTTCAAAAACCTTGAAATGATCGTCAAAGACTTTCTTGAGATGTCTAGCAAAATCGACATGATTTTGATGTTGGAAACTTCTAGTCGGCACAATTGTTGCAATTGCCTTGTTGTTCTTTATTTAGAAGCTTTCTCATGAAATTAGAGCTTATTCTCCTTTCTACGACTTTCACTGCAACTGTAATTCCCGTACTTCCGACTCAACATGAAAAAAATTTCCGAGGAAAGTTCTTAAAAATTAAAAGCTATCGCACACTGAGAGATTCGTAGCCATTGTACTTCCTAGAGCACAACATCAACACCTCCTTACATAGGAATGCGCACTAATTGGACTATTCAATACATGTCTTCACGGTCAGCTTGATATTGCGCATTTCTTTCTGCAGCAATTCTATAATTCCTCCATTTGCAACCAATCACTTGACACGATCCTCGGGTGCTCGGGTGTATAGGAAAGCAAATTCTAGTCTCACTTGGATACCATGATGAATAAAATTTATAAGGGCACTACCTGAACTCAATCCAACACTGCTACCTTTTTCTTCTTCGATGTGTCCTTCTATATTGAGAGTTTGAGGAGTCAGCACTCGCATTAATTGCATTACATGGCTCTTGGAAATCGGAGACTTTCATTTATTCTCCTCTTCTTGGGTTGGTTCCCCGGTGTATATCCTCTCTCTTGTTCATTCTTCTCTATCCTCGCAATCTTATGCAGGCCAATTTCTTCTCAAAAGCACACTTTATGACCTCCTGGTGTATTTTCTATCACATGTAGCAGGTGCCCTTTTCTCTTTTTCTTCCAGTTCCCAGCAGTGTGTCAACCTTTGTAGGTTGTGGAAACCTAGGGATAGCAACACTCTCTTCTTTACAGAAAGTGAGATGGTGAAGCTTTTTCGTTGCTATAATTTTACATTGATCAATTCTTTCTATTGCCAACGTGAATGCCTTCTCCAATGTCGAATCGCAGTTCTCAAAACACTCTGAACTTCATGTTGCATGTTGTCCTTTAAAGTACCTATGAAGAGAGATCAACTCCTCGTAGTTCCTCCTCGGGAATGTCAAAGCATTCCCATATATTCAATTTTTTGAAGTCTCAGCCAGTATCATTAAACCCTTTTGTTTGAGAGATTTGCTCAATTGGCTAAAGAATGTGTTCTCCTTTGTAGCTCACAATGTGATATCATTTCCTACTGCAAAATTGGACCAAGTGAAAATTTTTTTACGAGAGCAAAAGCCATCGATAGCTTTCATAAAAATGCATTTTTTTCTACGTGTAAAATTGCAATGCGCGTACCTGTGTGTGTAGTTTGTGCACATTATGGAGATCAAAATAGCTGCTCCATTTGTAGTATCCATGTTGGCAGACTCTCCATCAAACTTCCTCATTATATCCATTTTCGAAATATGGTGGTTCTTTCCCGCCAACATTAAGATTTTATCGAAATCACTACCACATTTGCTAATTTCTCATCTAAACGAAGTCCTCTACGTAACTTTTCACCATTAGAAGACATTTTTGTACTCGAAATGTGTCAAACCTTCCATGTCTTCTTTTGAAGCATTCTTCTGTGTTTTCCATTTTCTTCATCGATCGATCTAGCTTCCATGTCATCCATCTTAGATTCCACTGCTTGACCGCCATGCCATCTCTTAGACTCCATGCCATCTATCTTAGATTCCCATGCCTTTCGTCAAACCATCCATCTGGTTTCCCCGCCTTTCTGTCAAAAACTTCCATGTCATTTTTTGTTGCTCTTTCGCGAAAATTTGTTGCACCACGTCTGTAGTCTTGATGTGTCGTTGTTTCATTCTTCGATCTTCATGAGTCAACAGTAGGGCTTTCCAGCGCTTAATGCGTTGGAATTATTTTTAAGGGCCATTTTATAATCGCAGTACTGATATCTATTCGTACAATATTCCTTAGAGGAATCAATTCAACTGGATTCTTCAAACAAGCACTTATGCGATTTGGAAAAAAATACACACCTTTGCTTGCTTTTGAGGAGCTTACGGTATTGAAAATTGACTATCTCTAGCAATTGTGGACCTCAAGGTGCAAATTCAGCCCTATAGTATGCTCAGCACATCTTTCCAATGCCACAAGTTTGAGTACTGATTTGTATTCTTCAAGACAAATTTATGTCCAATCTCCCACAATGACCCACTCTTTGGACTGGCTCAGTGAGAAAAAATTGTACCTTTTGAGAGTGCCATGTCTTTGTTTCATCCTCATGGCTCTAAAATTGATATCGAAAGAAAACTACCATTTCCATGTAATTGCCGGTTAAATATTTTACTGACACTCCAACTCGAGCTGCCTCGCAGAGTTATGAAGAGAGTTTCCCACGATCACCTCTTTGAGATGAAATCTGCTATTCTCCTCAGAGCACTAGCTCTACGTGAGATCGAGACCTCCAAAAATATTGCCGAACCAAGCTGCGAATGTTTTTGACAAGTTTCCTCAGGATTTAAGCTTTTCGGCGCCCTTAAAAATTTCAGATTCTGAATCCCTCCGTTGAGAAACAAATTTATAGCGCAGTTACCATCGACATGACCTGTGTAGGTTAAATTGAGGAGCCACAAAGAGACTTCCACGCATCATGTCTGCGGTAACGTTACGAACCAACCTCTAAAATCAGCGCAGTGGTCCTCAAGATTTCTCGGCTTCGTAGACCGTAAAGAAATTTCATCTTTTGAAACTTGCATATTGTAGCGAAAGAAATACCATGGTAAGCCTATTTGGAGCGATATGGAACCTTAGAATCCAAAAGTTCGAGCACGAAATGCTCTGTATCCAGCTCCAAAAATAGAAGAAAAGATATATAAACACCTTAGGAAATAAGCCGCCTTCAAGAAAACCTCCATACATTACATAGATTAAAAAATTCTTGGACGAGTTGCGAAGTCTGGCAAATCCTCCTTTCTACTAACATAGTCCATGGATGCACGATTTAATCCTAGCCAATCCTAACAATAATAAACCAAGGGCACAATAATAACAATTATGGGGGTTGCTAGGGTACAATAATAACAATAAAGGGGTCCACACTAACAATAGCTATGGGACTATACTAGTAATAGCAGCAAGGGACCTAACAAAGCTATTTTTAACTTAGTTGAGTGTTCAACAACAAACTGGTAGAGCTAGAAACATAATATTTCATCAGCCATAATTTTTCTAATAAATTTAGATGAAATCCAACGGACCAATCGGGTTTTCAATACCTGCGTGTCTCACTCGAACCGCAGAAGAACCTTTGTCCTGTTCTGTACACACAGTCCCTGATCCCATCGGCATCTGTGTCCTCATTGCATAGTATCCACCCAAGCCTAAAAGCGACCTTGTTCTATGCTTACCTGCTATTTTATCATGTTGAAAAGAGGAGGAGATTTCGACTCATTTTTACTATTTCGTACATGAGAGGCCATACGTGCCGCATCATACACCCAATCCTGCGTTAAGTGTTGTGTCACTTTGATTATCAACCAAGAGGTATATACCACCATTACTGTTGGCCAGAGCTACAGTGACGTTTCGGTTCAAGCTGTGATCATGTCAAGTGAATGGGCGAATCACGCTGAAGTCAAAGGATGCAATCAGCCTCGAGTTGAGCGCTCAGTTCAACCTTGTACCAATGCACACAGAGCATGACACACATATCCAAGTTTAATTCATCTCTGTTTTATCATCCCTCAACAAGAATGAATGGTGTATATGTTGTGCACGCTAGATCTATGACACATCAGAAGCTAATAAAGTTTGGCATGTAAGGTCGGTCCACACCCTCGCGACTAGTGAAAAGTCAAATTTAGTAGACGAATGTTTAAAGATGGCATGGGCTTGCTGAGGCTAATTACTGTAGCTCAGATTGGTGGGGCACGCAGAGTAATGGTTTAGCGTAGACCTTGTTTGAGTCTACGGGTCAAATCACGTACGGATCCATATTATTATTGAAATTAATTATGTTAAATGTTCACTTCAATCATTAAAGATATATTTTGTAGCGTTGGTGCCAAAATATGATCGACGCTTTAATCGATGTTCACCTTCAAAAATGGAAATTTGGAAAATGGTCTGAATTTTGTATGGTTTTAAATGGCTATTTTGAGAGATTTTCGCCCATTAGTGGTCCAAATTGGATTTCGAAAGAAGCTTCAACTGACAGTAGCGTAGGATCGTATAGACGCTATGATAGGCATCAGAGTGTTGATCGTATGTCCACAGTCGATGATCATCTCTTTTCACGAGCTCGATGTGTTTATGCAAAGGTTGCAATAGTTTTGGATATATGGGAGAAGAGTTCCACAGTAAAGATTTTTCCTTACAACGACGGAGTTATTTTAATTTCTAAAACGTATATTATTTGTAGAAGTAGGTGGATCCAATTTGAAATAGTTTTGGTGAAAAATAGGTTTAAAAGGAGTTGAGAAGGTAGACACCACTCAACCGAGGTTTGGATCCTAATACATAGCTTTGATCTTGGTCACTACCTGGGTTGCTTCACATTGGGTTGGAAGTAGTAAAGGTTATGTTTTCCTCATCATCCAAGGCTGGTGCCTCAATCGGGTTGGATTCTAGAGAAAGTTGGATGTTCACATTACTGCGAGGTTTGTGCCTACAGTGTCAGGTTGGAGCCTTGAGAGCCGGGTTGGATCTTTCTGCTTTCGTGAAAGGTGTGTGCCTCAATCAAATTGTAACCTATAGTGAGTTGTTTATTGCACATTTTAAGTCGGTTCCTCAAATTGAGGTCTAGCTTCATATGCTGATGGCAACTTCCACTATTTTAAAGATGACAGTCCTCCAAAAAGGTCGATGCATACAAATCTATGCAGCCGAATTGAAGAATAGTAAGAATAATAATTTGTAGTCGCCTTGCCATATGGGTTTCCATCGTAAGAATTTTGTGCCTTAATTTTAGGATGTTGATGGCTCTTCGATGTCTTATTTTCATGCGATGATGGCTTCATGGTATTGCGTTACATTGTTTATTGATATGTTGAAAATTGTTATGATGAATCAGGCTACCATGTCTGTTCTAATGATGAAAATCTTGAGCAAATGGTCCATTCTCTCTGCGACTGACCGCTCTCGGTGTGATATTTGGTCTGACTGGTATGCACTACATCAGTATAATTTTTTGTATATGTACCTTCAAATTCATATATTTATTATATATTTATTTGTTTATCTCTATTTGTTATAGATGGCTTTTCCTTCACTTTCTCTAGCAATCTTTCCTACCAGAGGTGAATTCTCACTTTGCTAATTTATGCATTGATATTCTTTATTTCAAATATTTCCTATCCCGCCCTACTTTACCACTATAGTAATTCCATCCAATATGCATTGGGAAGCTTATTCTCACTTAGAAATTGTGTCCCAATTTCATTCTATTAGAAGCTTTCAACACATTTTAATGTTTCTCATTTTTTATTCCCTTTCCTTCATATTGCGGTCTCTCCAAACTCAACTTAACCACTTTCATCATGTCATCCTTTTCCGGTCTCTGAGTGTGTCCATTGCATTTTCTCGGTGTGGATACTTTCACTTCACTGTGCCTGAGATTTTGTGAAGCCTGGCTACTTTTCTACTTCCACCGTCACTCTACTCCCAAATAGGATCGATGAAAATGAATAGATATCTTCCTTCATCTATTATTTTGCACTATTTTCGGCTTCTTCACCTTGCTTCCACTAGATACTAGGATAGCCAGTTTCACATTTCTTGCTCTCACATTGTTGAGGATCTTCTGTCGTGCGATTAGAGGTTTCGTCTTTTGAGGGATCGCTTTATCTTTACACATAGTTGAGAATCGCCCCATCTTGCTAGTGTTTCTCACAAGTACATCACCTCATGAGATTCTTGCTCTCTCTTTGTAAGAATGTATACTTTCATCAGTGCACTTCAAATCTGCATGCATTTCTGAGGAGTATTATTTATCTCAATGTGGGTGTTAATGCCATTCTTCACACTACTAGTTTGTTCCATTCTTTGTTCTTTCTTTGGTCGCACCTTACCATAGTCGTGTTAGTCCCACATTCATTACTTCTTTCTATGTAGGCTGTGACCATATGCCCTATTGCTTAAAAAATATCGATTTTGAAGCGACTACCGCCCAGGTGCCTTCGTACCATTAGATAAAGGTTTTTTCTCAATATATATACGACTTCCCACTACTCAATATCATTACCATTTTCCATCTTTTATTGCAATGGTTTTGTCTTTCAGAAGAAATTTTTGTTCATGAGCATGCACTTCATAATATCACTCCAATAATTTCCATCGATACAGATCACAGTTCTCTATCACCCACCAGGGTTACTATATCGATCCCTGTCCTTCAGATCCTCTCGTAGGAGAGTGGGATAAGCTTGAGGAACCTCACGCATAAATTATGTAATCACACATCCTAATTATCAACATAAACTAAGCCCCTGTAAATGCTGCTTTTCGTAGATGACATGGCTTGTCTCTTTCTTTCGAACAACTAACTCTCTTTGTTGTCCATCTCCAATATGTGCTTAGATCATACTTATGATGAAACTCACTCTTCTATCTATTCTTAGATAAGATATATAACAAAACTTATTTTCTCTTAGATTTGTACTTAGATCAATAGACAATGAAACTCATAGTTCCAACCCACATGTAAGTTGAGCTTGGATTTCCTTTAAACCAATGTAGTTCTCTCCAACAACTCCCAAATTCTACCCCTCCCAATAAATATCAAACCACACACAAACCCACTAATATAAACTTTAGAGGTTCAATACGATATTGAATCCCCTGAATCCCTGTGAAATGCATGGAAATTACTAGATTAAGTATAGTGAATGGAATACATCAAACAAACATAATGAATGTAAGGGTGACCAATGATACTCGTACTTTGGTCTCTATATATCTTGTTTTTAATGGGTGACCTGTGATACTCATACTCCAGTCTCTTCCTAACCTATTTTTAACTTAGTTGAGTGTTCAACAAAAAACAAGTAGATGAAACATAATATTTCACAAAGAATAATTTTTTTTCAATAAATTTACTTGAACCAATAGACCAATGGGTTTTCAATACAGAGTATTCATCCAAACCCGAAGGGGCCTTTGTCCTTTGTACACAGTCCTAATCCCATAGGTGCCTTATCCTCATTACATAGTATCCACCCAAGCCTAGAGTGGCCATGTTCTATGTTCTCACTATTTTATCGAGTTGAAAGGAGAGTTGACTATATTTACTAATTGTCAAGGGCCATCATGCCTATCATACGACCTAAATCCTTGTTAAGAGTTTTCTCACTTTGATTATCAACCAAGAGTTATAACAAGTCATTGGCCAAGCTTAAGGGAGGCCAATTTGATTGGCATAAGTCATATCCAAGTGAGAGGGAAAATCATGTTGAAGTCAAAGGATTACCAATCAACCTTAGCTTGAGCCTTAGTTCAATGTGAAATTGTAATGTGGTCTTGGCATGACACATATCCAAGTTTCCTCAAATGGAGGAGAAGCTTCGACCTCTAGAAGCTCAAGGGCGGCAAGTTGGTTATTAAACGGTGGTGATAAGGTCGAAATCTTTGATTTTAGACCTTTGATATCATCCATGGGGTTCATCCCTTAGAAAGAGGGCCTTTCTCCTCCTTTCATGGGCTCCCAACCTATTCTCCCTTCTTATAAATTCACATCCCTCATTCCCCCAACTTTAGGGCTTGGTTGGTCATTTTCAAACTCGTCGAACTCTCATCCCCTTGCATCCTAACATTTTGATAAAGCCTAAGTGTTCGGGAGAAGGAATGCTGAGCTTCAATGAAGGAATCAGATTTTCACCAAAGGATGCCTCTAACATGAAGGCACGGGTTGTAAGCTCTCCTTTTGTATTTATCAATAATAACATCGATGTTTTCTTTCTATATTTTTCTAAATGTTTAAACAAGTTTTACGGTATTCCTTGATCTGTTATATAACTAATGTTTACATTTATTATGTATTGTATTACGTTTGTTGTTGTCTCTTGATCATTCGCGGTATTCGCGTGCCATCATTAGCGAGGGAGTGGGCCTACAAGGATCGTGGATCAAGGTCATAATCATGAGATTCAAGGGTTGTGTTGGTGTCCAAGTGTGAATAACTATTCAAACCATTTCCCACATTAATTATAAATCCAGTGTGTTTGTTATTGCAAGGCTACACGCGCAAAATATATACAAATGACAATAGCGCAATTTTGATATCAATCATGGATTCAATAATTTAAAAAAATAAAAAAATAACCGTAACAACAAAATAAACAAATGGAAGTAATAAATTGTAAATCTTATAATGCATTCACAACAATAAGAGTATCAACAAATATGTCTACTATCACAACAATTTCAAATTATACAAAACAAGAAATATAAATAACAACACACAGAAATACGCAACACCTAATTGGAGAGTGGGCCCAACTCTCTCGATCATGGCTGCGATATGCTCACAAATCATAGAAGTAACAGGAAATTAAACTTGCATTAACTTGATAAAATAATGCTCATATTACACGACTCAATTCCTTGAGTAGCCAACCCTATATCGTTATCTCCCTCCTCTCTGATTTGTTTCCTTTTAAATATACAAAAAACAAAGGTAAATAGACTAATTACAAAATACCAATAAGAAAGATGAGATCCGAAAGATCTTTCCATCATGATTCACTAGCGAAGTCGAATCTAGCGATTTACAATTGGGGCAATTTGGAAAACGGCCACAACAAAAAAATCTGCAATTTTTTTCCTTCAAAGAACCTTTCATTTCTCTCAATCAAGACCGAATTTGGGAAAACTACTCATTAGAAAACCAATTTGGTCCATTATTCACGAGAACCCATGTCTCATATTTTCATGATTCTTATCTCGTATGCCCAAAAACATTCAAGGCAAAATTGTCTCTTGTTATCCTAGTGAATTTACGAGTTGGAATATTTAATTATCGGTTGAAGATCAAATATGCAATCTAGAAGTGATATTGGAGGATAAAATCATGAGTGATGTTATAAAGAATTAATTAATAAACCATCATTGGAAAAATCATGCATAATAATCATTAATTTATTAAAATAAAGGAGAACTAGTATTACTTATCCAAAAGAGCATAAATAATTATGAAATAGAATTATATAATAAATTATGATAAATGATGTGATAAAAAAACATTATAAATGGATGAAATGGATGTTTAGAAGTGATAATAATAATACAAATTAGTGGCTCAGTAGGTAGCATTGGGAAAAAAATTATTTATGTCTCTTTTCTCGTCATACTATAAATGTTAGCTAAGAGAGATTTTCATTAGAAAGTATCTCATGTTGCTAGACACACTCTAGGGCTAGACAGATTACCTATGTCCCACGAGGAGGGATTTATCTTGACAACAATCAATCAAAATGGAAATAACTTGATCAAAAAGCTTACCATCCATCTCAATGATAGGTTCCTGGTGATTTTCATTCCTATTGTGCATGGGATAGCATAAATACGAGGAATGCTTTGCCCAACATCCCCAATTGCACTTCCCTGTGAACTATATTTCTAAGGCCTACGACCCCGATTATGCGGACAATACCTCTTAATATTCTCCTTACCACATTTCCAACACTCTAACCGTCTATTACCATCACCTCTATGATGCTGTTGTGATCCATGTCCCTATCAACTTTGCATTGAACCTCTTTCGCAGTGCCACATTTTATTTATCTTCTCGCATTCTAAGGCCTTGTTCTTTTAGGGTCGCCATTTACCTTTACCTTTGTGTTTCTATTTCCATCCTTACTAAGACTCATTCATACGCTTTAAATATTCACGAGTAATTCTTCAAATTCCCAATGAATTCCTCAAGTGAACGAGGCTCATCATACTCAATCTCATCTCTAAATGCTAATGGTTAACCACAAACAAATAGTTGAACTTTATCCTTCTCATCTTCAATATACGGTACATACCTCAATAGCTCTAGAAATTTAGTTGTATACTCTTCATATTTCATTGATCCCATCTTTATCTCATATAATTATTTGGCCTCACTTTGTCATACTCCCTTTATGACAAGTATTTATTCTTGAAAATCCTCTTGAACTAATTCCAACTCAAGTCCATTTTCTTGATGGTTCGAACCACGTCAAATATTCCCACCAAATATCGACTTTCCCTTTCAAGTCGAAGATATAAATTTTGGGTTTTTCATATTATTTGTATACTAATGCAACTCAAAAAAAATTGTTCATCCCAAGTATCCAAGATTCTACATATTTTGGTTTCTTCAAGTCCCCATTAATATTAGGTGGCTTTTATTTCTTCAATTCATCTGGAAAGTATCCCTTGTCACTCCCCCTATAAGGATGATAATGATGACGATCATAATGTATATCAGAAGCAAAACTAGAATAGTACCTGTGTCCATCATCCCTTCTATTCGAGTATCCAACAATCTGCCACCTCTCATTGTGTCTTCTCTATACAAACCATGTCTACTAGTAGACCTACTGCCATATGCCCCATTATTTATGTCCTCGTTCCCATGGTTGATCCGAAGTGGCCCTTGTCATCGCAATTCTAACAAGATCTGAAGGAGAAATATTGCATTAAACTTTAATTTTTTTCTCTTATGCCTATATTATTTTGTCATTTTACTGCCTTACAACTCCTTATTTATTCCTTCAAGCTTTTCAATGTGGTACGCTAAATCAGAAATTTTTCCCACCACGCTACTCATCGAGCGATAGGGAGAGTCTTTGTAGTCTACCATATTGCCATTGATTTTTATATCTTTCTTATAAAGCATAATATGTACACTAAACCAAATCATAATAAACCAACGTACCTTGGTAAAATTCGGGGAGAATACCTCATCATCAAGATCATCCAAATCAACATAATACATATACAAACACAATCATAATATCATATAGACACATAACAAATAAGTGTATCAACATATAAGCATCATTCTAGCTAGAGTCCAGTCATCAATGCATGACTATATAACTACACATACTATGACCTCATGCATGACAACTTCAACCATAACAATGTACACGAGACTATACACAAGCATAAACATAGACAATGCACAAGCGTAGACATGGACAATACATAAGCATAATACGGACACTATACGCACATAAACACATGTAACCAAGCATAAACATACAATACCTACATCAATACAACCATGATAGACACCATGCACATGCAACCAACAAATAGACCACAACGATGATTAACACACATGTAACTAACATGAATGCATCACAAACAAACACCGCCCATCCAGTCTAAGGGCTGAATCATGCTACGATGCCACTCTATAACACCCTCATCCCAAATATACCCAATTAATCGGCCAAGCGGGGTAAAAATGTGACGAAGAGATACTATGACCGGATTCAACCTCCTAGGTGACCTTAAGGAAGTGTAATCGATGAAAACATATCACAAAAACCTCCCACATCAACAACAAGATTCCTAGAGGCCAAACTAACCACTCATGCATTCATATCTTAGTTCTAGCGAGGTTTTCGGCCTTCAACCCCTCAAACATTCCCACAATATAGGAATGGTTTGTTTGGGGAGGCTTTGGATGCTCCCACAAAATATGCAAACATGCATCCAGGGAATTTTCCCCACGGACTCGTGCTATCATCCCCAGGATGTGAGCCACTTTTTTAGGCCCATAGCCTACGTCACTTCCAAAAAACTCAATAAAAATTTCACAAATGAAATAAAAAAAATAAAAAAAAATGATGTATTTGCAAAAACCATGACAAGGACTAGACTGGACCCACCGCTAGCCATGAGAGGCATTTCATCAAACATATCACAAATATGTAATATACATGTGTAAAAAAAAATATGAGCATATGGGTCTCATACTTATCTAAGAATCGCTAAGAATCATTGTTCCCTTACATCATTAGTTGCATTATCATATATTAGTTCATAGATGCATTTTTCATTCATTTATAGATAAAAACATGAGGAGAAACGCACATCATCACTGTCATAATACATGCTTATAACCAACATAATAACAACACAAATGTCAATGATACATGAGCCATAGAATCCACATATAAACTAGTCCATTTACACCTAAAATGTCAATCTTCATTCATCATCTTGTCTTGAAGATGGATCCCCATTGGGATTCAAAAACATTGACCATTGTTTTTATAACACTGTGGATAATTCAGAGATTCCTTCGAGATAACCTCTTATTAATGAATACAAAAGCCAACTCGGGATGAGACTTCCACATTCCACGACCATAGATTGGATAATCCAAATATCTCTTCGATTAATCACCCTCGTTGCATATTCCAAGCATGAATGTGGGAACTCAAACCGAAACGAACCAACTAGGGCATCCCACGAGGCTAAACCACCTCACCCTCATTAATAGAAATCAGGGCTTTACCATAATCCACACCGATCACTAGGAAAAATCAATAAACATGTCATAATAGGCTTTACCATGATCTCCACCCAATCACTAGGGAAAAAACAAGCATGGATGCCACCATATTTCTCTACCTACACTATAAGGAATTTTTCTTTTCTCCTAGTCTCTCGGGCTTTACTGCAATCCACGAGTCAGATCCAGGGGATTACTAGGGCCTAAGCGAGAAACACTCTCCAAGATTTACTATATATCCCAACTTTGAGATTCCTAGGCTTGATAGAGATAAAACCACCTATAGGGATTTATCGTATATCTCATCATTCATCGGTCATGGATTCCTAGGCCCATCAAGGCAACACACTATCCATATTTACCACAACCCACATTCCGATTCAGGGGTTACTAGGCCATGTGTTCTAACATTTCGTAGATCCACCTCACTTATCTTTGAACCCATTTGTAAATCCGACTCAACCAAAAACATCGAGAACCTCATCACACCATGGGCTATTTGGAAATGACAAGGCTAGGATGAAAACAATGTCACACTTGGAAAAACCCATGCCATGACGAGAAAAGAACCACATGCAATACCATGCATGCCAAATCTAGCAAGGAAATCACACATGAAATTCAATATCCGCAAAGAATCCTGATGTAACTGCTTCATCATGCTCTTGCTTGTTTGCTCCTTCCTTCCTCCTCGTCTTCTCTATCTTTCTTGACCCTAATGCCAAAGTGCTCCAAGAAATATCTACGTGTTCAAGAGTGAGAGAGAGAGAGAGAATAATGAGAGAGTTCCAAAAAGCTGAATTACAAAAAGGTACCAACTCGATCCTTAGAAGCCTTTTTTATTAATGAGACCTATATTTCCTTCATTTTCCACTATTATCCTTCATTTTCCTCCTCACATGCAACCTATGACCTTTCACCTCCCTTTTTTTCCTAATTTCCATTAATTTCATAAATAAATATGCCAAAATTTCCATTTTTTCCTTTCCAAATACCTTTTCCATTTCCTTTGCCAATTTCCTTAGCCATATTAACCAAAATGAACACCCACTATGATGTTTTGACCAACATTCAACTTGGAATAAGCATCACGTCAATCATGGTTATTATTTTTTTCCTTTATTAACTTTTATTACATGGAACTTTTCACCAAGGCTATTGCAATTCACTGATTTGACTCTTACACATTTTCCTAGAAAGATTGTACCCATGAAATGTTATCCAATATAAGTAAGATGAATTTCACACCTACCTCTTACATGCAAATAGTCAAGCCATACTTTATTAGTCAAGGACTAGACTTTAATAAGTAAAAGAGGCCTTATATGAATAATAATAATAATATAATCTTGGCATGTAATTTATTCATTTGACCCCTTGCCCTTCTCTTGTGGAATCATAGCCCCCAAAAATCATCATCCATCTTGTATCTCATTCAATGACTTATTTATTAATAATTTCAATGGACAAAATGCCCTAGACTATATTGATCAATGCAAGCCCCAACCCACAATAAATTGGCTCGTCGGTCCAACCATATTTGCACAATAAAATTTCAAGGATTAAAAGTGAAACTTTTACATAAATAAACAATTGTTAATGAGTGAATAGATGGATATGTAGACACACTTAAGCACATGGAGACCCATAAACCATATGGAAGGACCAAAAGTCCATACAATAGTAATATCCAACTTAACATGGTTCTTTACTATCTACTTTACAATTGGAAAATGACCCATATAATTTACCTTAATTTTAAATCAATTTAACATAATTATTTTTTTTCTTTTCTACAATTAAAAAGTGTTCCATATAGTTAACCTTAATTTTAAGTATTTTCCTTGAAATTCTCTTTAGATTACGACAACATAGTTTATCTTTAGCTCACTATTGTTATTTCAAACTATTTACTTCTTTAATTCATTGGTAATTTTTTTGTTTTCAATAAAAGTACTTTTTCTAGTCCTATGCACATTCCCATATTCATAAATTTGTGGTATATCCGGCCTATGAGCTTAGTCTAACTAATATACTAAATGACTTTTTTTGGTTGAAATCTAGCAATATAATTTCTAGCGAGTTTGTGATTTATTCTTGTATTTTCAACACCATGAAAAAAACGTAAGGCACTCGATCTTTGTAAATTAAACAACTTTAACTTATGATTTTTAAAAATCGTATCGGATTACGAACAAAATTGACTAGAAAAAAATGCTCGAGAAAGGGTCATTTTGTCTATTAGTTAGACTATGTGTGTGTGTGTAGGTGTAGTCTATCTTATAGAGGAAATGAATTTTTTCACTAAAATCATAGAATACAATTTTCAAGAAAAAAATGTGAATTTTTGTTTTTAACAACTTAAACTCAAAGTTTTTAGAAATCTCTACAAACTTTTGGTTAAAATTAACCAAAAGAAATTCCTTGAAAAGGGTCACTTCATTTATTAGTTATGCTACATCATATTTATATATATATATATAGAAGGAAATAAAAAAGTAAATATACAGATAAGAAACAAAACCTTAATGATATAAATAGAAGTATACGAGGAAGAGGGAGTACAACTACCTCTATCTTAGTCTCAACGAAATATGCAAAGATTGATGAGGTCTTTAGAAGAGTGCTAAACTTTGAGAAGGAGTAGTTATATAATGGGATATAGATTATTTCTCTACGAAAATCAAATGTCGCAATAAAAAGAAATCCAAGGAAAAGAATGGCATAAAATCAACATGAAAGGTAGTTTATGTAAAATAAATTGATTTTCAAATTGAAACTAAAAATATGCCAAACATATGTGTTGTGATTGTGATGTGGATTTAGAACTTATTTTGACAATTTTTGAAAAACATGTAAATATCATCATTATAAACTCTTAAATCTATGTATCATTAGATCAATTCTTATATTTTATCTTAATATGTATGATGAAACTCACTCTTATATCTATTCTTAGATAAGATATATAATCAAACTCATTTTCTCTTAGATTTGTACTTAGATCAATAGATAATGAAACTCACAATGAAACTCACAATTCCAACCCACATGTTAGTTGAGATTGGATTTCCTTTAAAAGAATGTAGTTCTCTCCAACAACTCCCACCTTCTACCCCTCCCAATAAAGATCAAACCATGCACAAACCCACTAATATAAACTTCAGAGGTTCGATATAGTATTGAATCCCCACGAATCTAGTGTAATGCATGGAAATTACTAGATTAAGTATACTGAATGGAATACATCAAACAAACATAATGAGTGGAAGGGTGACTAGTGATACTTGTACTTCGGTCTCTATATATCTTGTTTTTAATGGGTGACCTGTGATACTCATACTCTAGTCTCTTCCTTACCTATTTTTTAACTTAGTTGAATGTTCAACAACAAACTAGTAGATGAAACATAATATTTCACAAAGCATAATTTTTTTTCAATAAATTTAGATGAACTAACGAGACCAATGGGTTTTCAATACATAGTATTCACCCAAACCCGAAGGGGGCCTTTGTCCATTGTACACAGTCCTAATCCCATAGGCGCCTTATCCTCATTACATAGTATCCACCCAAGCCTAGAGTAGCCTTGTTCTATGTTCTCACTATTTTATCATGTTGAAAGGAGAGTTGACTATTTTTACTAATTGTCGAGGGTCATCGTGCCTATCATACACCCAATCCTGGTTAAGTGTTGTCTCACTTTGATTATCAACCAAGAGGTATAACAAGTCATTGGCCAAGCTTAAGGGAGGCGAACTTGATTGGCAGAAGTCAAATCCAAGTGAGAGGGCGAATCACGTTGAAATCAAAGGATTACCAATCAACGTTAGGTTGAGCCTTAGTTCAATGTGAAATTGGAATGTGGCCAAGGAATGAAACAAATCCAAGTTTAATTCATTCCATTTTATCATCCCTCAAAAATAATGAATGGTATATGTTGGCATGCAAACCCTAACACATCCAACCAATTTTTGGCATGTAAGGTCAGTCCACACCCTCGCGCTAGTGCAAATTCAAATTTAGTACAATGTCGAAAGCATAAGTTTGCAATGTTAATTGTGTAGCTTAGTTGGTGGGGCACCGATAATGGATTGGCGAAGACCTTGTTTGAGTCTCTCGGGTAACCAAGTAAGACCATTTTTTTTATTATTATTGAACTTAATTATGTTAAATGTTTAACTAATTGACAAGATATATTTTGTAGCGTCGGTGCCAAAATATGAGCATTTTGTTCGATTTTCCCGAAAAAAGGGAATTTGGAAAATGGTAAAAATTTTTATATGGTTTTAAATCGTTATTTTTGAGATTTTGGGCCCATTAATGGTCCAAATTGGATTTCGAAAGAAGCACAACGAACGGGGATCGAGAGGTGGATGCTATTGAAGGCATAAAAAATTATTATTGATATATATTTTATGACAATCATCTCTTTATCATGAGTTTGACGAGTTTATAAGAAGGTTGCAATAGTTTTGGATATCTGGGAAAAACAAGTTCCAAGAAAGAGTTTGCATTACAACAAAACGTTATTTAATTTTAAAATGTATATTATCACGAAGAGAAGGTGGATCCAATTTGAAATATTTTAAAAATAGGTCTACAAGGATTTGAGGAAGGAGGTGGACACCTCAACTTAGGTTGGATCTTATTATAGGTTTGATCTTGGTCATCATCGAGCTTGGTGCCTCAATTAGGTTGAAGACTATAGAAGGTTAGATTTTCCTCATCATTAAGGTGGGTGCCCCGAGTCAAGTTGGAGTCTAGAGCAAGTTGGAGATATCCATTATCGAGGTTGGTGCCTAAATTAGGTTGGAGCCTAGAGCAAGTTCGATATGTCTTGTTATCGAGGTTGGTGCCTCAATCACATTGTAACCTACGGTGAGTTGTTTCTTGCACATTTAAGGTTGGTTCCTCAATTAGGTTGTAGCCATATGCAAGTAGCAACTTCCATATTTTAAGGTTGGATGCCTTCAAAAGGTCGATGCATACAAACATATGTAATGAATTGAAGAATAGTAAGAATAAGCATTTGTGGTTTTCTCCCATATGGGTTTCCATGTAAAATTTTGTGCCTTTCTTTTAGGATGTGATGGATATCGATGTCTTATTAATGTGATGATGGCTTCATGATGCATTACTTTATTTATTGATATGTTGCAAATTTTTATGATGCATTGGTACATAATTGTTCAATGATGAAATTTGAGAAATGGTTAAATTTCTCTCACACGATTCACCGCCCCTCTCAGTGTGATATTTGGTCCAGTTGTATGCACTAAATATAATTTTTTTGGTATGCCTTAAAATGCATATTTATTCTATATTTATTTCTTTACTTATTTGTTGTAGATGGTTGTCCTTCAATTTCTCTAAATCTTTCCTACCTAGTACATTCTCACTTTGCTCATTTATGCATTGATATTCTTTAATTCGAATATTTCCTATCCAAGTCCTACTTTACCACTACGAGTAATTCCATCCAATATTCCCCATTGGTAGCTTACTTCACTTGGAAATTTGTGTCCCGATTTCATTCTATTAGAAGCTTTCAACACATTTTAATGTTTCTCATTTTTTTTAATCCCTTTCCTTCATATTGTGGTCTCTCCAACCAACTTAACCACTTTCATCATGCCATCCTTTTCCAAGTACCTCTAGTTGTCCATTGCATTTTTCTCAATTATTGGATACTTTTATTCAATTAAATGTGTTGATTTTTTGTGAAACCTTGTTTTTTCTACTCAATTCCACTCTACTCCCAATGGACTTTGAAAATGAATGTTTCTTCCTTCATCTATAATTTTTCACTATTTTTAGTTGCACCTTGCTTCCACTAGATACTATGATAATAGAAACCATTTTTTTGCTCTCACACCATTGAAGAGAACTAGTTTGTTTAGGAGTTGCAAACCCTTTTAAGAATCCCTTTACTTACACATAAAGGAGAATCACCCATCCTACGAGTCATACATCACCTCATGAGATTCTTGCTCTGTTTTTGTAAGAATCTCTACTTTCATCAATGCACTTCTAAATTCACAGCTAAGGAGTATTATTTATCTCAATGTGGGTGTTAATTCCTTTCTTAACCCTGTATTATTTATCTCAATGTGGGTGTTAATTCCTTTCTTAACCTACTAGTTTGTTCCATTCTTGTTCTTTTTTTGGTTGCACCTATTAATCAAGTGTGTTAGTCCCAATATTCATAACTTCTTTCTATATTGAAACACCTTCGTTACCTATCATCATTCGAGTTATGACCAATCCTTGAAATAAAAAATGTAATAAAGCTTATCTATCTTTATTCATAGCATCTGGGCATCTCAATAATAATCCCCTAACATAACATTCTATCCTTTGGGTTTCCCTTATTCATCAATAGTTCCCTATTATTAAAAAAAATATCATTTTAAATATCATTTTTTTTCATCGCAAAGTGATTACACTTCCAAATGTGCCTTCGTACCATTAGATAAGCAGTCTCTCAATATATATGCAACTTCCCCTACTCAATAATACCATTTTCCATTTTTTTTTATTGCAATTAATTTGTCTTTCTGAGGAAATTTTTATTCATAGATATGTCATAATATCACCCACAAAATTTTCCATTGGTGATACACATTCTATCACCCACAAGATTACTAGTCCACCATGCACTAGATCCCTCAAGGGAAGTGGGATAGCTTAAGGAACTCCACATAAAAAGATAATCACACACCCTAATTCTCAACATAAACTAAGCCCCGCAAAGTTGTTTTCATAGAAAACATGGCTTGTTCTCTTTTTCAACAACCAACTCACCTCTTGTTGTCCATCTCCAACTTGTAAACATTTTTTGAACTCTCTGCTCAAATTTCCTTTTTAATTCCTTCATGCACGATTTGATTCACATGTTTTCCTAGAAATATTGTACCTATCCCATGCTATGACAAATCTCTAGAGGTGCAAAGCTCCCTTTTTGAGTTAAAAACTTGAGGAATGGTTTGAAATTCAAATATTTGATCCCTCTTAGGGCTTGATAGATGTGGAATATCTCTAGAGGTGAAAACCTCTTTTTTTAGTGCAAAACTTGAGGAAAGGTTTGAACCTCCAAATATTTGATCCCTCACAAGGCTTAATAGATCCAAAGTTAAGATGGATCTAGGCTGGTTTTTTTACACATTTAGAAATAGATTCTTGAAATCACTTTGTTTTAGAGTCGTGCAAGGTTTCGGATAAGGCGAGAAATTAAATCATTCTAATTTGGTGGTAAGAGGAATTCATTATACATGATCACATCCATGGAGTCAAAGTAGATGAAAAAGGTAAAAAAAATGGTAGAACAAAAATAAAATGTAGGAGAAAATGAAATCAAACCTAAAAATCTATGCTTCCTCACAAATACAATTCTACACTTTATTTGTGTTAAATTTATATATTTAGGGAGAGAAGTGATTTTTCATTAGGGTGGACATTAGATTAATTAAATTAATTTTTTAAATATTAAATGTCAAACATTACTTTACATTTACATTTACTTGTTTACCTCATATAGTCAATGCATGTAGTGTACTCAAATAAAAACTTACGAGATCCAAATTTATTAAATTTAATAATATTAAGATATAATATCTTAATATGAATATTATAATTAATAATAATATTAATATTAATCTTTTTAATATTAATATTAGGGTATTTGGCTCTTAGGCTTCACCTAAATAAAACATATTTTCTCGAGTGTTTTTTAAATAAATATAAAGAGGAGAATGGCATAAATATTAAAAATGGTTATTTTTTTTACCATACCTCTTGTTTATTTATATTTATATTTATTTACCATACCTTTTTTATTTACCATGTTATTTGGACTATAGGCTTGGTATATACTTGGATTTTTATTTCTAATTATATTTGATATATTTTTTATGTATTTACCATACCTATGTATACCTTTTTTATATTTATTTATTTACCATACTTCTTCTATAAATACAGTATTAGGCCCATAGTATTTAGACCATGGTATTAATAATAATTTGTTCCATGGTATTTGGCCAAGTATTTGGCCTATAAGCTTCACCTAAATAAAACCTCATATTTTAGTTTTCTTAAATATAAAAAAGGTTTATGGAGTAGACCTAAAAAAGTTGTTTTATTTATTTACCATAACTCTATTCTATTTATATTTTTATTTATTTACCATACCTCTATATTACCATACCTCTAATTTGTTTATATTTTTTATTTATTTACCATACCTCCAATTTATTTATATTTTATTTATTTACCATATCTCTCGAGTAAGTATAAGAAGAGATTTTATTTTTTTTATTTACTATACCTCCCAGTTTATTTATATTTTTATTTATTACCATACCTCTTTTTTGAGTATTTGTTAATATACTCCAAGCATTTCAAATGTTTACTTACATTACATTTCTTACCTTACATTTATCACATTCCTCTAGGCCCAACAATACAAATAGACATTATATGAATACTAAAAAAATAGTCTTGGCATGTGATAAGTGATCCGAATGGAAAATGACATCTACCGATGGTATTCGTCTACCCATGTTATCCACCCATGGTATTGTAAGTGGAATCCACCCATGGTATTCATTTACTCCATGGTATTTACCCACCCGTGGAATTTATATGTGGTATTGCAACAAAAAAAAACCTATAAGTAACAAGTCACATTTTGTAAAATGACAGATTGAGCTTCTACAATTATTCTTCATTTTAATAAAAAGTTTCTTTGTGCTTTTATTTACTCGTGTGTTCTTCTCTTTTTTTCCTCGGCATTGTAATTTTGCAGATTTTTTCGATTCATTTCAACATTTTAGATCTTGGCGGCCTCCCCAAGATCCCCAAGATCCGGACAAATAAGGCATTTGGTAATTTCTTCAATTTACCATTACCCTTCTCCCCGTAAATCATAGCCGGGCAACATCATATCCCGTAAATCATAGCCAAGCAACATAAATAAGACATTTGGTAATTTCTTCAATGTACCATTACCCTTCTCTTGTAAATCATAGCCAAGCAACATCATCATCCATCTTGTATCTCATTCAACGATTTATTTTACTAGACATAGATCCATCTAAAGCACAGATCTAACATGAGCCTAGAGGGATCAAATTTCTTTTGTTACAAACATATTTTAGAGTGCAAAAAAATAATATGTAATTTTTTAACTGTTTAAATTTCATTTTTTGAATGTTATAAATATTACATAACAAGTGCATTGAGCGATTTTATATTAACTCATGTTAAAATACTTTACTCATAACTCACATTGAATGTTTTATACGTGTAAAATTATATATCTATATTTTATTACTTGAAGAGTAAAAGTGAAATATCAACAACTCGGTTAATTGTTTTGTTAATAGTTTTTCATTGCTTATCTATATGGTTATTTAATTTTTATTATTTTTTTAAGGACGTGTCAATGTACGAAATGCCCGTAGACCATACCAACAACAATTTGGCTCTTGATTCTAACCATATTTGCATGATTACATTATAATTTGCAAACATGGATATGTAGACACATGTATGCATATGGATACCCATAAATCATATGGAAGGACCAAAAGTACATACAATAGTTACGCACTCTCTTCAAGTAAAATTGTTATTTTTTGTTGTTTAAATTAGATTTTTGAATTTATAAATGGATTCAAGGCCTTAGAAAACAACCCTCGGGGCATTCTAATTCTAGATATTGAATAAGCTGAAACCGAGAATTTCTAAAAATATCTTCCAAATTTTGGTCAAAAATTAATTGAAAAAAAATGTCGTCAAAAAGTTCATTTAGTCTATCCTATAGGTATATAATATTATATATATAATGGTTGTTCTGGAAACCCCACCACCATAAAAATATATGTATATGTAGAGTTTTTAAAACAATAATTTATTATTAAAAAGTAAAAATAAGTATAAAAACAAAACCCTAATAATATAAATAGAAGTAGCTAAGGAAGAGGGAGCAGAGCTACCTAGTATAGCATGAGCATGGAAGGTAAGTTATGAGGTGGTCTCACTATTGAGGTGGTCTCACTATCGTTTTTTGATCTCTTTTGTTTCTTTTCGGTTCCATAGGCCTTCTATATAATTTGTGTTCTTGCTGATTGATGGATGTGGTTTAGTTTTAAATTCAGAATAGTGAGTTTCTTGGTTACATGTGTTGCTACCAGAATTCCTGGTTTCGGTAACAATAGGATATACTGCTTAAATTTATATATAAGCCTACATATCAGGAATATGATTTCTGTGATCCATAAATTAATTATCACATCTTTCGGTGAAAATCACAATAGAGAATTTTGTGTCGACGCGTTTCGAACCACACTGGGCTGGTTCGAAACGCGTCGACACTAAAAATTCTCTATTGTGATTTTCACCGAAAGATGTGATAAAGCCTACATATCCTTAAAAAATGTAGATTTTGCTAATAGCTTCTACCTTCTCCCCTTCAATAAAGATCTGCACTGAGAGGTTCTACACAACAGAATGAATGAAAATTACAAGTTTAATAAAGGTAATACACTGATATTTCACTTTTTGATGGAATCATTTGTCCAAATCTAAGGCAAATTAATATTGATAGGCGAATCTTTTTCTTAAACTCCTCGGCATCCTCTTCCTCCCGAGTCAACTTTTGGAAATCTTAGTGAACAAGCATTACCAAATTAAGGAAGATGATGTTGAGGAGTGTAAGAAAACGGTTCAGCTAGATTTCCAAAAGTTAACTCTGGAGGAAGATGACTTTGAGCAGTGTAAGAAGAAGATTAGGCAGCTTGATAAAGGTGTCAAACATTGGATCAGTGTTTATGATGCTCGGTGGCCAATGAAACAAAGGTATGTGTTTGGGACAAGGTTATTAGAATGGTTGATTAAAAATACGGTGTTTTTCAATTTTTTTTTTAACTTTGTTTGGTCATTTGATTATTAGATTTGATTAGATAGCAATATTCTCCAAGCTCCTCCTCTTTTATTGATTGGAAATGTTGTGATTATACTTTAAAGTGTAGATATTACATTATTTATATACATTGCTTTTACTGTTAAGTTCTAAAATCAAATTTATTTATTTATATTTTGTGGCCGCATACCACTGTAATGTGACTAATGCAATACTTGCTTAACATTTTGAGAAAGGAAATAAAGATGGTCTTTTAATAAGTAGCGTAGCTTCTTGCTCGAATCTGTGGGCTCTTATTATGGACACGGGAACTGGATCCTAGTCAGGGCATCCACAGGCACTGGCATCATTGGCATCGTATCACTACAACAGGGGAGCAGGCAGCTTTTGTTTTGAGTAGAGGAGAGTCATCAGCTGAGGGACTTATCGTTTCCGGGTACTCGTGTTAAGGTGAGCACAAGAATGATAGGAGAATTCATAACCACTTTCTCTCTTGTTTTTGTTTCAGTCTCTGCCGCTCGCGAGATTTACAATTTGATCGTTGGTGGGATCCCTGAACATCTATTTCATCGTTGTGGGTGGGATCCCTGAACCTTCTCCAGCATTGGGCCGCTGTCGCTTTTGTGGATTCGGTACTCGTGTTAAGGCGAGGTTAGGGCAATCCCTTGAAGGGCAAGTTCCACTTTTTCTCTTTGCTTCTGCGTGTAACAACCGTGTCTCTCCCGTGCATTCGAAATCCACAAATCGCTTTCATCGCAGGAAAGCAGAGAACTTTTCAATCAACCAAATCCACAAAAGCGACAGTAGTCCAATGCTGGAGAAGGTTCAGGGATCCCACCCACAATGATCAAATCACAAATCTCACGAGCGGCAGAGACTGAAACAAAAACAAGAGAGAGAGAGTAGAGTGGAGTCGTTCCGAATTCTCCTCCCATTATTGTGCTCACCTTACACGACTACATCAAAATAATTCTCCTCACCTGATGGCTCTCCTCTACTCAAAACAAAAGCTGCATGCTCCCCTGTTGCAGGGATACGATACCCATGATTCCACCGCCTGTGGATGTCCTCACTAAGATCCAGTTCCCGCGTCCATAATAAGATCCCACAGATTCGAGCAAGAAACTACGCTACTTATTAAAAGACCATCTTTATTTCCTTTCTCAACATGTTGCGCAAGTCTTGCACTAGTTACATTATAGTGGTATCCGGCCACAAAATATAAATAAATAAATTTGATTTTAGAACTTAACAGTAAGAGCATTGTATATAAATATTGTATATAAATAATGTAATATCTACAGTATAAAGTATCATCACAACGTTTCTAATCAATAAAAGAGGAAGAGCTTAGGGAATATTGTTATCTAATCAAAACTAATAATCAAATGACATGAGTACAAATAAATAAATAAATAATAAATTGAAAAACACTATATCGTTAATCAACCGTGCTAATAAGCTTGTCCTAAACACATGATTTATTAGTCACCAAGAATCATAAACACTGATCCATTGTGTGACACCCTTATTAAGCCGAATTTTCTTCTTACACTGATTCCCTCAGAGTCAACTTTTGGAAATCTAGCTGAATCTTTTATATTACATTTCCTCACCCTAATTCAGGTTGGTGCCTTTGACCCATTGCATATAGGCTAGTGTCGGATCTCCATTATTCATGTCCACATATTTGACTCATGAAACTCAGAAGACTTTATTGTACATTTTCCATATCATCATCTATTATATCAGCAATGTTATTTTTCAAATACTTTTCTTTAATTGAAGGGGTTTAAACTTCTAATTCTAAATTGATGGGCCAAGTATCTTGGTTTTCTTTCCACACTACCTTTGGCCTACTTTCATGAGGATATGGTGTTAAATCGATATTATTGCTTCTGTGAGAATCACTTGGTCATGATCATATTGCCATTTCCTCACTAATTTCATCATCTCTTTTATCTGACCAAGAACTTGTTTAGAGTTTGCTATGAAAGAGCCTACAATATTCTCCACTTTGAATATATATCTTCTGCACCTTGGAAGAAGGTGGATTTGATTTAAATGTAGACATTGCCAATTACAAAACAAACACACGACGTAAAACACCAGCAAACGTGAGACAAAGCTCACACAACTCAATGAATTCAATCGCTCAATTACATCACACTTAAATAAGAAACTCACTCACCTAATCTTCCCGCAAGAGGAAACAACCCTCGAATAGATGGAGCCGATTTCTAAATGCACACTCCCGTACAACAAACCAAAACTAAATCTATTTCTAGATTATTCTCACATCCTCCCTTAATGGAGAAATGGATTTTCTACAATACCTAACCGACTTCTAAAAAACTTCAAATTTGATTTTTACCAAGGGGCTTAGTAAATATATCAGCCACATTATCCTTGGTGTTACAAAATATCAATTCAATTTCATTCGACTCAATTTTCTCACGTACAAAGTGGTACTCGTAACTCAACGTGTTTTGTTCTAGCATGGTAAATTGGATTATGTGCTAATTTGATAGCACTACGATTATCACAATTGATACATGTTGAACCACTTTGCGCCTCTTCAAGATCTGCAAGAATTCTCCGCAACCAAATAGCTTCACAGGGTGGCATTGGTCAAAGCTTTGTACTACGATTCTGTTGATGATAAAGAAACAGATTTGTTGTTTCTTACTACTCCAAGATACGACCCTCGATCCAATATGAAATGCATAGCCGAGGTAGATCGTCCCGTCATCCGGATTTCACCTTGTCCGAATCGAGAAAAAACACCATAGGTGCAACATCAGATTCATCAGGTATACATAATACCAAGATTCATCTGTTCCCTTTAAGTATCGGAGAACTTTCTTTGCGACATTCCGGTGATTTCTCGAAGGCTTAGCCATGAATTGACTAAGGATACTTGATCGAGTATGCAATGTGCTAGTCCGGTAGTGGTGAGATAGTTCAAACTTCCCACTAGGCGACGATATAATGTTCCATCTGCCTCTTTTGTTCCATCTTCTTTGTACAACTTTGCATTCTGTTCTAAGGGAGTTGACATAGCTTTGCAATCTGTCATATTGAACTTTTTTAAGAATCTCCTTTGTATATTTGCTTTGAGTGATCAAAGTTTTGCAGAGCTCTCTCCATACCTCAATTCCTAAACAATAATGCAATTCACCCAAATCTTTCATTTCAAATTCTCGTGACAACCGAACTTTAATTTCTTCAATTAACTTGTGAGCACTCCTGTGATTATGAGATCATCCACATACAAAGATATTAAAGCAACATTTCCTTTTCCATCTTTCTTAACATACAAGTTAGGATCATTTTTGCTTTTCACAAATCCATTCGAAGAAAGAAGGTATCAATCTTTACATACCATGATCTCGGTGCCCTGTTTCAAACCATACAATGCCTTTCTTAACACAAACCAGGGATGCTCCTCGTCCCCTGTTTGACAAACCCTTCGAGTTGAACCAAATAGACTTCTTCCTTTAAATCACCATTTAGAAAAGCAGATTTGACATCCAATTGATGTATATTCCAATTATGTTTTGTGGCTAAGGCAATCAGTAATCTAATTGTATTTAACTTAGCTCTCTGGTGCAAAAGTGTCTTCATAATCAATTCCCTCCTTTTGAGCATATCCTTTTGCTACTAATCTTGCCTTAAATTTATCAATTGTACCATCTGCTTTAAATTTCAATTTGTACAACCATTTGCTTCCAATTGGAACTTTATTTTCAGGAAGTTCCACTAATTCCCATGTTTTATTTTTTTATTAGAGAAGCATACTCATCATTCATAGCATTAATCCATGGTTCATGTTGTTTAGCCTCGCTCATAATCAATTGGTTCTTCAACATTCATTATGTTGAGACATTAAGGCATAGTCTCTATACCTTGCGGGAAGTTGAGTCTGTCGGGACGATCTTCTTGGTGCTTCAATGCACTGTGGGTGTTCCATCCATGATTCGTCGGCTTTGAGGTGAATCACCCCTTGTGATGACTCACTGCTTTGCTAGATGTGCTCATACTGCTTGCTCTCATCCCGATCCCTGTGCACCGTGCACTGTACCTGTTCTGTTCTCGCTAATCAAAGTATCAAGTTTGACATGTGCATCATTAGATATATGCCATGCATCATTCTTTGTATTACTTTTATCGACTGCTCATGAAACAACACATCACGACTTGCAAATAGTTTATGGGAACTTGGATCAAACAATTTATAGGCCTTCCGATCCGATACAATATCCAATGAAAACACACTTGATTGACTTGGCATCAAGTTTTCTTCGTTAGCCTTAGGAATATGAGCAAAAGCAAGTACATCCAAATACTTTGAAATGACTCACATCGGGTTTATAACCATGAAGAACCTCAAAAGGAGTTTGAAAAAACTAATTGCTTAGTGGGACATCGATTCTTCGAGATAAACGACGGTGTTAATGGCTTCCGCCGAAACCATTAGAGACGTTCTTACCTTGCGACATACTACGAGCGATTCCACCAAGGTTCTATTCCATCGCTCAAACAACACCATTTTCTTGAGGGGTATGTAGCTCTCGTGAACCGTTGTTGAATTCCATTAGATTTACAATAGGTGTTAAATGCTTTTGACTTATATTCACTCCCCTTGATCAGATCCGAGTATTTTAATGCACTTTCTCGTTTGTTTTTCCACCATAGTTCGAAACTCTTTAAAATACTCAAATATGTCACTTTTCCTTCTAATGAAATAGACCCAAGTATACCTAGATCTATCATCAATAAAAATAACAAAGTATGAAGCACCACCAAGAGACTTAGTTTGCATAGGTCCACATACATCGAGTGTGAATTAATTCAAGTATATCATACTTTCGTTTCTCGGTATGAACCGGAAACTCTTCTCTATCTTTCGCTTACCAAGTGCACAAGCTTCACATGGTAAATGTTCACACTTCATAACGGAAGACCATCAACCATTGATTTCCTTTGTAACAACGATAAATCATTGTAATTTAGGTGCCCATACCTGTGATGCCATAATTCTACGGTCGATGTCTCTTTGGATGTCAATGCAACATGGCGCTTCACTGTCACATCCAATCTGTATAATCCTCCAACCCCGGTACCTGTAGAAACAACCCCGTAGTGGTCCCTGAACATCTTTCACTATACACCCCAATTTACCAAATTCAACTTTTAAATGATTATCGAGTTATAGTGGAAACGAGATATCAAATTCTTTCGAGAGCGGTACATACATCACATTATGAATACGTCGCATTTGTCCATTAGGTAAGTACACATTTATTATGCCATAGCCTTGAACTTTAAGTGACTGTCATCTCCTAGGTAAATGTGTGTACCATCGATTTCTCATAATATTTATCATACCATTCTTTATTACAAGTCATGTGTGCCGATGCACAGAATCGATGAACCATGCATTCTCATCATCGATTTTCATGTGAGACAATGCGACATCGGAAAGAAATAACTTAAGATTTTTAAATCCATCATTCATCGAGGTGTCTCTGTTTATGTAATTTCCATTATGCCTTCTATGTCTTTGATTTGATTCATTATTCTTTCTCCTATAGCAATATTTAGCCGAGATGTCCGGGTTTTCCACAATAATCACATTCAATGTTCCTCTTAACATAAGAATCGGGAGGTGCCATACCTTTACGCTTTGCTTGAAAACGGCCTCGTTCTGTCCCCACGGTCTCCCTCGGAATGGTCTTTTGCCTCTTTGCAGTCAAAGCCAAATCAGAACCATTTGACTCTAGGTCAAAATTTTTCATGCGCTCTTCTTCTTGAAGAAGAATTCCAGACCCAATTCGTCAAATGTAGGAGGTGTCGGTCTAGCCGAGAGAGCCGAAATAAAGACTTTATAGTCTCGGGACTAACCCCTTCAAAGCAACGATTACCAAGTCCGTCTTTGGACACTTTTTCACCAATATCACCAAGCTTATCACTCGAGGTCTTTAATTCGGGAAACAAAATTGCTAATGCTCTCATTGGCTTCCATTTTAATAGATAGCGACTTTGTTTTTAAAATAAAATACGGTTTGCATTAGTAGTTTCATACAAACCTTTAAGAGTGTCCCAAGTCGCCTTGGAAGTTTCCACGATCCCGAATGTGAGGAATAATATTGTCCTTCAACGACATGCGCGGACGAGCACTCCTTGCTTTCATTTCACGCTTCTCCCAGTCTTGAGTGGCGGCGGAGGTTGAGGCTTGGGCTCGTCACCTTTGACAATCGTCCGGAGATTGTATGCCTCCCCAGATCTTGTTATGAGCTTAAATTTCCGATTTACATAATTTTCTCCATCAAGTTTTGAAGACTCATTTAAATAGGAGTCGGCAAGTGGATTAGCCATTGTTGTGAGCAGTAATGACGAAATGCAAAGATCTAAATATTCAAAAGATCTAAGTTGCAGTTTTTATTGCATTCAACGATGCACACCTCGATCTTCAAGCCCACGAAGACAACTCAATTTTCAAATAAAGCTGCCAACCAGAGCTTCAAAAAAAATATCCTTTAAAAAAAAATATTTTTTTAATTAAAACTTCAACCAAAATTTTCCACCTTAACTTCAACAAAAGTTAATCAAAGTTTTTTCACTTTAACCTCGGTGTAACTTAAGTAACTAAAGTTTTCAAAGTTACGTCCTCTTTTCCACCTTAACTTCAACAAAAAGTTAATCAAAGTTTTTCACTTTAACCTCGGTGTAACTTAAGTAACTAAAGTTTTCAAAGTTACGTCCTCTTGACTTTCACCTTTGTAAAAAAAAATGATTACGTGACTTTCACGTTATATCATATGGCTCATGCTCAAATTAAAAAAAAGCTTTCACTTATCTATGTTCAAAATGCTTTGACCACACATGAAATTTCAACTCTTCAACTTTCGGTTACCAAGCACATGGCGAGAGATAAATGAGGCGTGAGTACGTACGCACTCAGCTCGAATGAATGAGAGTCGTTTATGACTCGTCCGCTTACAGCTTATTTGTGCATCTCGCCTTTACACGATTTATTAAAAAACAAACGCATGCAATCTTCACTCCACGCACGAACGACAGGAGCGACAAGCTTCACGCCGGCAGCGTTCGAGTCATCAATCCCACGCGTCGGGCTATCAACAATGCGCCCATTCTCAGCAAGGAAACATCAATCACACAGACGACTCGACTTTCCGATGGGTTTTGAAAGCGGATGAGCCGAGAGCTCAATCCAATACCCAAACACAACTACAGGCTACGATACCAAATTACAAAACAAACACACGGCAGAAACACCAACAAACGTGAGACAAAGCTCACACAACTCAATGAATTCAATCGCTCAATTACATCACACTTAAATAAGAAACTCACTCACCTAATCTTCCTGCAGAAGAGGAAACAACCCTGAATAGATGGAACTGATTTCTAAATGCACACTCCCGTACAACAAACCAAAACTAAATCTATTTCTAGATTATTCTCACATTGCCTTCTAAACTCCAGTGAGAATATTCCCATAGGTAGAAAAATTACCAATTAATAAGGATGGCAGCTGGGGGCTTCACTTTTATGTGAAAACATACATGGAGTAACATGGGCAACTTTTATATCACATGGAGCAGCTGACTTTTCTAACACTCAAGTTCAGGGATAATCAATACTACAACTTAAGCACATCTTGCAACTCCATGATGCCATAGTGAGAAACTTTGAACCTCATATATTTGAATTGACTTTGTGAAGCATGTTTCAAGGATCTTTTTCTTAGGGCCAATATTTAAAACTATAATTCGAACAGGATTAAGATAATAACAATAAATATGAGCAATGAGGATGATTGATTCTCAACCATTCTTTTTAAAACAAGGGTGTACAATATGTTGTGTAAAAGAATCTATGCTTTATGCTACTATTAGGTAGGGAATAACTTTTTTTTTAATGTTTTAAAAAAAATAATTGAATAATATATGTTTTTTGAAAATTAGAAAATAAATTCAAAAATTTATAAATACTATTTATTCTATTTTTTTTGTAAGTTTGGTAGAACTACATCTATATTATGTCCAATATATCACCACCATTAGGTGGGAAATTGAACAAAAAAAATTCACATCAAAATCCAAGACACGGTGGACCTATTTGTTCTATTTTTTTTTACCAAAAATATTATTAATGAAATATAAATTAAAAAATGTAACCTTATTACAAAAAAGAATAACCATTTAAACTATTTTTTTAATTTGTTTTCTATTGTCAAATTGTGTTCATTTTTATATTTGATTTTTTTATTTGTTAAATTGTTTCCAATTTAGTCTAATTATGATATATATATATATATATATATATATATATATATATATATATATATATATATATGTATGTACTTATCAATTGTACATTTAAGTTAAAACTTAATGGGTGCATGAGACTTAAAATTCATCTACCTCTACCAAATCCAAATAATATATTTACTATTTATTTTTTTAAAAAAAATTGCCCCTATCTAAAAAAATTATATTATATTTTTTTAGTAATAAAAATATATATATATATAATAAAACTTAGGCATTAAAAATAATATATATAACTAATATTTATTGTGCCAAAAATTACAAAGTACATTTACATTTGGTCATAAAATCACATGCAATTCAAAAAATCTAAAATTGAGTTGTGAAAATAAAGATAAAGCTACATAGAAAACTTTACATAGAGTTTGTAAAAAATGAATCTATACATAAATACATGTGTTCTATTTTTTTTGTTAAAATATTTGTTGGATGGTTTGAAATAGTCTATATAGACTAGCCATGGTTATTTGGTTACGGTAAAATCTTTGCAAAAATATGTTTTGAATTTCATCTACAAAAAATGTGGCAATGGTTTTTAGAAAGAAAAAAAGACAGATAATTGCACTTGGTTTTTTAAATATATAAAATAAAATAAAAAATCATATCTACTATGTGAGCATTGAGCTTGGCACTTTGGTTTTTTAAAAAAGAAAAAAAAGACAGATAATTACACTTCGTTTTTTTAAATATTTAAAATAAAATAAAAAATCATATATAATATGTGAGCATTCAAAGTTTAACATGGGTTCTTACGAGTAAGGAGGAATTAGTGTTCCAAATAGAGTAATTAGTGTTCCAAATATATAATTTTTTTGGAAAAAAAAGAACTACAAATGCCTCACTATGCTATTAAAAGGTATTGGACACCGCTAAAATTGGGAAAAAAAGGACAAAAAATTTTGAAACTTTTTTTTAACCACGATGAATCACATAAATCATCTGAATAGCTCGTTTAATATATGATTTGTTCTTATTCTTGTTGCTCTGGTTTTTACTATGCCAAATATAATCACACTTCTCACGACTCGTGCTTGAACTTGGGTTATTTATTTTATTCGATGAAAACTCCATGCTTTGGTTGTGCGGGGAAGCGGGAGCGCACGGACAAGAGAGTAGTCTTTGCAGGGCGGTCAAAATTCCAAATCAAAATAAAATTCAAGTAAAACCCGTCAATTAACAAAAATCAAAATCTAGATTTCAATGAATGATGTATGCATCATGCTATGATGGTAATGAAATGCATGAGGTGAGAACCGGTGGACGATGAGACCAGGGGTTAGAGGAGGCAAGTCGTCATCTCGGTCGAAAAGGGGGAAAAATTGGTATGCCGGATTTTCTAAGAACATTTAATGTCAAGGGCCGACAATATCCCGATAGTGATGCGACGGTGTATTAAATATCATATAGAATTGAAAATAAGGCTCGCCTTCACCCGGAAAAATATGGCTCGCCTTAGCAATGCGTCGATTAGTTAGTCCTCGATTTTAACTTTCTTTGTATTGAGATTCTAATTAGGGGAGAGGGGTCATTCATTGAACACCTCGACACTCACTAGGCCCCCACGCCACGTCGAATGACACAATTGTGTCACGACAATTGTCCACTGATGCGGGCACGTGTTTCGAGTAAATGCCACCTATCTAGCCGAGTCATCGACCTCCCTCGAGCTCGTCCCTTCCCGCGTTTAATAGGAGGCTTGTCGGAGAATCCCCCATTTTCACTTCTGGGCTTGGTCATCGGTTGTCGCGCCTATCCGTTTGTTTCACGGTCGTCGCATCGATGCCCAACACCTCCACCTCCGCCCTCTGCGCGATGAATCCCGGGTTATGGCACTTGTGCCCTCCGGGTTCGAGCTCCTATGGTCTCGGTTAGACCGCAGAGGTCGAACATTCTCATTATACCTTGGCTCTGTGGTGGTTATACCTTAGCTCTGTGTTGGTTAAACATCGGCTCTCGTCTTTGGTTATACCTCGCTCTCTCGGTGGTTATACCTCGACTTTGTGTGGTTATACCTCGGCTCTTTAGTGGTTATACTCGGCTCCGTGTTGTTTATACTCGGCTCTTTGTCGTGGTTATACCTCGGCTCTATCATGGTTATACTCGGCTCTGTGGTGGCTATACTAGGCTCTGTGGTGGTTATACTTGACTTTGTGCTAGTCATACCTCGACTCTGTGGTGGTCATATCTCGGCTCTCTAGTGGTCATACCTCAGCTTTCGCGTGGTGGTTTTACCTCGGCTCTATGTTGGTTTTACCTCGGCCCGGTGGTGGTTTTACCTCGGCCTCCGTGGTGGTTTTACTCGACTATGTGGTGGTTTTACTTGGCTCTCCGGTGGTCATACCTCGGATATGTGATGGTGATACCTTGACTCTGTGGTGATCATGCCTCTGCTTCTGTTGTGGTTTAACCTTAGCTCTGTGGTGGTTTTACCTCGACTTTGTGGTGGTTTTACTGCGTTCGGCCTCTGCGTCGTTTTTAGGTCCGGATGCTCGGACTTGTGTTTTGGTACATTTTTCGTGTCCGGATGCTTTGAATTGTGCTTTCGTGCACGTTTTTCGATGTTGGTTTTCCATTTTTTTAATGTTTTTTGCTATTTTTTTAATGTTTTTCCTTCGTGAATGGTTTTTTTCTGATTGGGTTTTTGCATTGTTTGCGTGTCGATGCGGTTTCCAAGGAGGAAGGTGAGGAGAGCATTCTTAAGGTAGGACCACTGTCCTATTAGTCATATGTATGTGTTTGTAAACACATTTAACTTGAAGGATGTGTTTCTCTGTTGAGCTTTTTACTGTGTTCTTAAACACTTGAGTTTTCTATAAATTTTTCTGGTTTTTTAACACATATAACTTGAATGATATGTTTTTGTTGAGCTTGTTTCTTGTGTCGTGTTTTTTTGTGTAAATTAACTAGTTTAGGTTTAGAGTAGGGTTTTTGTGTTACTTAAAAGGAATCTATTTTAGTGTAAATTTTTCTGATACTATGTTAATAATGTTGTATAACTTCTCATATTGTGTAAATAGTGTTGTCTAAGTTCTCATCTTTCGTGTTGTTAAAATGTTGAGAATTTCTCATACTATGTTATTTACATTGATATATGCACATGCAAGTTGTCTCTATTCAATAACCTTAGTTGTGCATTCACTTCCATAGAGGTATTTTACCTTTGTTCCTCATTTCTCTTAAGGGGTTTTTGAGGGTTTTGACTTGCATATGAAGTCTCGGTTTTTTCATTCTTGTCTCACTCCAACACATTTAGTGTTTAGGGTTTTCTATAAATTGATATTTTGATGTTTAAATATTGGTATAACCACCACAGAGCCAAAGTATAATATTAATTATGTTTTATATATTTTTGCATTTTTTCAATTAACTTGATGACATTTCCTTATATTGTGTTAATAATGTTGACATTTTCTCATACTATGTTATTTACATTGATATATGAACATGTTTTTACTTGCATGTGAAGTCTCGGTCTCGCATTCTTGTTTCACTCCAACAAATTTAGGGTTTAGGGTTTTATGTAAATCGAGATTTTGATGTTTTAATATTAGTATAACCACCACATGAGCCGAGGTATAACCACCACAAAGTCAAGTATGTTAATAATGTTTTATATTATGTAGATGTTTTCAATTAATTTGATGACATTTTCTCATATTGTGTTGTTAATAATTTTGTCTAAATTCTCGTCTATCGTGTTGTTAATAATGTTGACATTTTCTCATCTTGTGTTATTTACATTGATATATGCACATGTTTTGACTTGCATGTGAAGTCTCGGTCTTGCATTCTTCTTTCACTCCAATAAACTATAACCACCTTTGTTCCTTGTTTCTCTTAAGGTTTTTGACATGCATGTGAAGTCTCGGTCTTGCATTCATGTTTCTACGAGTCGAGGAATTAATTTTACAGTCACTTCCATAGAGGTATTTTACCTTTGTTCCTAGTTTGTCTTAAGGTTTTTGACTTGGATGTGAAGTCTCGGTCTCGCATTATTGTTTCATAGAGTCGAGGTATATAGTCACTTCCATTGAGGTATTTTACCTTCGATTTTTTTTTCGTTTATGAATTAAATTTATTTATTCACACTATCCGTTTGCGATAACAAAAGCACTTGAAATAGTTATAAAATTGCTTAAAACGCTTTAGTAGCTCTTGCGAAAAAAGGGAATGCCTTCCGGTCAAGCGATAAAATGTTTCGAGGGTATCATTGGTTTGTAGTTATGATTTTTATATTCCACTTCTTTTTAATCAATTAAGAGGTAGGATCATTCAATCGGGGTTGTTCTCATTGCAAGACACAAATTTTCGAGTGGGGAAATGGGCCAAAATCTAAGTTGGAATTTGGTGTCATAGACCTTTTTTGCTTATGAATTCGGTTTCTTTGTTCATAGTGTTATCACCAAATTGACCTTGATTGGCTATCATCGAACAACTCAATGTAACTATTTCAAACCACTTCTAACCGAAGATTAGCCTCTTCAATTTGAGAGGGCTCTCTCAATGGGCGTTTATGATTTTGAATAAGGATAGTACTAGATGGCTAACTCTATAGAAATTGTAATTTGTTTTGTATGATTGCGAGGTTGAAAAAATGCGAGGCTTGCTACCATTCGGCTTATGGAGTCAATCATCGGTAGTTTTCGGTGACAATATTTCTTCACATGGAAGGCGAGGTAGATAGAGGTTTTAGAGCAGAGGCAACTCACACACACAACATAAGAAAACACAATCATTTCACCACTAAAGGAAGTCGAGCATAATATTATGAATTACGAGGTAATTAGAGATGAAATTTGCTGCTAGTGATAAAACATAAAGATATAGATCAATAATATATCAAAAACCTCGGGGATTATCTCGAGTCCGGAAAGGGGGAATGTCACTTTGTATTACCGACAATGGTAAAAAAACATACAAGAAACAATTTGGTGCAAATTTTCTCGAACCCCTTGCTTCTTCGATGTTTTTGTCTATAAATAGACATTATTTACAATAAGGATGATCTTCCTGGTGGTTAGATCCTCGAATTCTCCTATGACACCTTTCATAACTGAAATCAATAACTTACAACGAGAAAACTGACGACTACCTTTTTATGAAAGCAACTCCTAATAGGACCCTATCTCCTATTTATTACATTCCTTTATCCAAAAAGTTGCTCCTTTCAAGACTCTCTTCAAAAATTGACCTTCAGCTCGCAAAATTTGGGTTCTGTGGATGTAATGAACTCTGCTAAAGCATATTCCATCTCAAATTATTACTCTGTGGTGTCTCCTCCTCATTTACAATCGGTTGACTAATGGGCTCTTCTATGCTTTGTCATTTTCAATCATTTCTTTTCCAACTCCTCATGAATCGAGATCCAATTTCTCTTCAAGATCTCGTACTTTGTCCTTTAATGCCCTTTTCTTGGATTGCAAGTACTAGTTTATATTTTTTGATGTATTTGACTTCTCCCTCTTAGTTGTTGAGTCCACTTTATCAACCTTTCTATATTGTCTAAGGTCTTTGAGACACTTGTGACTTGATCTTCCTAGATTTTCCTCATTTGTTAAAAACTGAACCTTCTCGGATCCATGCTTCTTTGCTTCTTCTTTCGGGATCGATATATCCTTACCTTCACCCTTCAATTTGCTCAAGGGTTTCAATTTACGATTTTTCACTAATTTTCTATTCACCCTTCTTTTGTTTGATAAGCGACTTTTGTTTTTGCGGTGTAGAGAGATATATAATGCTTGGTGGCTTAGAAGTTTCACTGACTTTCGAGTCTCTTTGCTATTTTCCATGACCTTTCTTCTATGTCTAGCCATTGGGTTCCTAGGCTAAAAAATGAAACCAGACATCATCACCTACAAAATCCAATTTTTTAGTTGTATTACCTTTCTTGATCTTTCTTCCTCCATCTTGAATATATTCGAGCTTGCACAATGGGTGATTCTTCAATTTCAATTGCATGCAATATGTCTTATAAGTTTACTTTAGCCACCTTTGTTTTTCTCCTAGTAACTCTCTTCTTGCCTTGTTTGCTAATTGTTTGCTTCTATTTTTGCGGGTGATGTTTTCGGTGTGTCAATCTTCTGCAAAGGCTCTGTCTCCATGCTCACCCTGGTTCTAGTGGGGATTATATATTCCCTTATTCAAATTCCTCTTCCATCGTTGGTGATGAAATATTTCTAGGTTAGGGAAGCTCTCTTAGGAGTGACAACATCAACTTCAAAACCACTCATGAATAGAAAGGAAGTCCAATCTTTGTCTAGTCTCTTCAACTCCTCTAACACCAACAACTTAATCAAACCATGGTGAAAGAGATAAGTTTCATTGCCTTCTCGTTTTAACTTGAACCTTATCTAAAATTTTACCGAGACTTCGTATAAATAAAAGGGCAAGTCAAGTGACCTCTTACCCGAGAAAATGGAGAAGAAGCCTAAGGTGGTAGGAGTAGACCATGTGAAACCTTCCTTCACAGGGTAAAATACTTTTGAATGATCATCATCGGCTTTGAATAGTTGTCCTTCATGAAACTCCTAGGGATAGCATTTGTCGGATCAATTTCACTATGCTGCTGGTCCGATGAAATATTTGCAATCTCGCATGGTGAAATTGATGCCTTTAAACCGTTATTCCCCTCCTCTAGGGATTCCCTGTTGTTGTTGAAATGTGGTATCGGTGTCCTTTCGTGAGGTTTATCATTCCCACCTTTGAAGTCGTTTACGTGAAACTATTAATGAAATCCTTGGAAACCTATAGATGAAAACCTTGCAACCTTTGACGGAATTGCAAGCAACACTGTTATTTTGAAAACCTTCATGGTAGTTGGGTCTTGATTTATAATATTCATGTCCATGGGCTCATACCTGTGGCAAATGACCACCTTTGTTTGTTTTCTTCCTTGCAACCATGGGTGCTTTATATCTTCTCGACCTCACTTGCTTGATGACACACGTAAATTTTATTTTTTCCGACAACCTGCTTGGCTTGATGAAGCGACATTCCATAAATCTAATAACATGCAAAGATAAAGTGGAGTATGAAAAAAAAACTAATTGGGTAATATTTATGGTTTAAATGATAGCTCATGCATTAATCATGACAGATGCATGCTAAAAAAGAGTAATGATGACCTCGGACATGGATTTGTACCTTTAAATTAACCCCTAGCGGACTCGAATGACCTCCACCCTAACTCCTCCACATCTAGTTTGACAAGAAAAACAAGAAAAAACAATTTTTCATAGCACGATTAGTTTTAAGTTACATGGTTTAGCTATGAAACTATTAGGTAGTTTTGTAGCAAAAATGCATTATTTTACTATATAAAATGCTACGAAACATTGTAAAACTAGCTTAAGTGCTCTTTTTGGATTTAAATTCTTGGGGAATGAAAAGCCGACACCATATGATGGCTGATGGGACATGACATGACCTAAATGGAGGTGGCCTTGAACCTTAGGATAGGTTAAATATGTAAAAAAAATCAAATTTTTCCTATACCAAGTTGAAAGGCTTAAGGAGACTTTATCCTTTTGATAAATGAACTGTATGACCATGTCAAGTAATGTTTCACAATTTATAAGTGATAACACATAGTCTCCTCCTTTATTGAGTGATTTTTATTGATGAAGTTAGCAAGTAATTTTCATTGCACCGATATAATGACATAGGTTTTTTTCCCACTAATCTAATTAATTAGATTTTTTTTAGCATTATTTATTTTATCCGATTCCCTCACACAATTTTGTTATATAAGATTGTTGGTTTTCTCCCCAGTGTTGATATCCTTATTATTTAACAAGATTATTAGTAGCTATTTTTGTTCATTAAAGAGCATGTAATGTTCAAGGGATATTTTTGTTTTAGATGTAATATAAATTGAAATTGTGATGTTTATATTCATATAATATTTTCAACAAATAAAATGTTGATGGAGGGATTTTTTGTTTCTTATGTACTATTGGCAAACTTTATCATAACTCTATTATTAATCACTATTCGTAAATATTATCATTGGATTCTATCGATGAATGTGGGTTGTGTTGTCACATTAAGTAACAAAAATGATGGCACCAACTATCACATGTTTCAATGGTGTCATTGATGTTTGGGATTATGCCTTTGCAAGTGAGAAAGTTAGAAATGGATTACACTATCAATTTGTTAAATCCCAAAGGAGTACAAAGATATAATTTTGTAGAAATTACAAATTGTTTGATAAATACTAATTAAAAATTAAAAAATTTTGATATAGGCTATGGAAAAGTGTTGTGCTATTTTAAATAATAAATTACAACTTCAACAAATTAACAAACTTGTAGGAATTAAAAATTTTTTGATACATACTAATTTGAAATTGTTTGTAGCTTCCCAAACATCCATGGATGCTATCCTTAGAACACCTATTTCATCCTTACCAAAATCACGATTGTCTTGTGGTTACAAAAAATAAAGTCATGCCACCCCTATGCTTGATGGCTTCCATTTCTTGCATTGCCCAAAATTGTTGAGTTGACTTCGCTGACCCAACTATGGTAGACTACCCAACATTGGATGATTAGGAGGTGCTCGAATGTTTCCATATGCTTCACTCCAATTTTCTCCATGTAGCCATGGTGCGGTTGAGTAGCCCAAGTGTCCACTTGTGTTACTAACCCCAAAAGCTGACTATATGTGTCATATAAACACAGTTATGATTCAAACCTGCATTGGTAGGGGTACAAGAGGTGGGCCTAACCCCTTCCTAATAGTTAGGAACTTGGATGTTAATCAAGTCTTGGAATGATGGTTTTCGCTCTTGCAATGTGGTCCAATGTGTTATAAATCAACCTATTTGCCTCAAATTGTCTTGAACCATGGTCTTCCCTGTTTGTCACCCAGTCCTCCTTTTTCCAACTCTTCGTTTGAGGCTTTCTTGCCTCTCTCCGTGCCTTGCCAATTTCTTTTGATGTTCCTTATCTTCCCTTTCTTTTTTTTCTTTCCAACCTTTCCTTTGCTCGAGCTTCGCTGTTGCAATCCTTGCAACCATCTTTTCATTAGCTAACTTCTTCTTTCTCTTTTTTAGCTTCTTGAATTTCATTCCTTTTGCGTTCAAACTCGAACATTAAATTCATATAATTGTTTCGGGGAAATAACTCCCTAGAGGTTGTTGGGTTAGAAACCTCCACAGGATCGGGGCATAATATTCAAGAAGGACTCACACAACCAAACTTATACGCTAAAAAACTAGATATTATCGATTGTAGAACTCACCCATAGATCCTACGTTTGATGTAGATCCCATGAGGGTCCAAACCCCCAATAACTCTTCTTCCTCTTCAACTCGAAAATCAAGAATAAACTCTGTACGAAAATCTAGTTGTACAACATATATCTTTCCCGAACGTCGAGTATAATCCATGTGAAACATCATATAAAAAATAATAAGTGTTTAATTAAAGAGTCTTTTCACATATATAAGCGGATATTAACACGTGAATTCGAAACAAGATGGTTCTTCTTCATTATGAGAAACATGTACAATAATAGAAAGGTGGAGAGATCACTCGAATCCTTCCACGATCTTCGAAACGAGACCGTCGTCCCTGGATCCGTCCAGACCCTTGCCTCGCTAGGATTCTTCCAATACTTGTGCACACGAGATGACATATAAGTGATGAACATCTCCAGAAACAAGGGTTTCCTATAAATACCGGGAGGTACAGGGAGGCACGGGAAATCAGAACTTGATTGGGCTCCTCTCTCCCCCTTAGGCCATGCATATGAGGGGCTTTTATACTCCCTCAAAGTAGTTTCAATCGATTGGAAACAGATTGGCCATGCGCTGGGGTGGTTGGATTACAGGGAATAACCATCAACCCGACCTTCGAAAAATAGGGTTTTTTTTATATATTTTTTTAATGATTTTAATGGCATACACGGAAAAAGTATCTCTGGACTCGCGTATACATGTGGAAAAATTCACGGGCATATCCGCGTATGGGTTTTGAAACACTCGTTTTTTATGAAATTTATTCAAGTCTATGGGAAAAGGGTGCCCAAGGCCAAAGAGACAATCATGAATCACATGAGGGTGAAAAATGATGCTATAAAAGATGCCCCCTAATATATGAGGTCGAGAGGGGTACATGATGGCCGAAATGTATTATGTGCATAGAAAGAACTTCGCGAGGACAAGAGAGGACTTCACCGATTTCAGACTGCCAAAAAACCAATGAAAGAAAACGAGAGAGTCGGCTCATGTACGAGGCGGTATACCCATGCTCGATCAAAAATATATCCATATAGAAAGTACGTAATAGATCCGGAATGTATACAAGTATAGCTGAGCTCGAAAGTACATAATGAATCATCTAAGCACGGCACCGGAAGTACAAGTCGAATCAATGTCCAAGTATCACATATAGAAAATTGATCAATGATGTTGAAAATAGATGTGCGATCACAAAAGTAACGGAATCTCCAGTACCAAATCATAAGGGGTGGAACACATGGTACAATCACGTAAATTGGGAGCTAACATATGAGATGTCATTGCATCTTGACAACGCAACATATAAGGGTGGACGACATCATTAGCGTAAAGCCCGAATGGACTGTCAAAAGTGAACCGAAACATGCTGATGCAACCCGAGGTCTTCACCGATCACTATGGCATAATTCTACACAATGGGAATAAATGAGCTGAAGTTGACCATGTGAGAAACTGTTTGATTACCGGTCAATAATGTATACCATTAACAAATGTGAGACGACCCACCGATAATGATAATGAGTGTCAAGGTGCCCCAGTACAATCTAACAAGTGCAAATGAATGAGTTGAAGTCGAACACTTGGAAGAATCTACCAATCAGGAGGCAATAATGAATCCCCCATCGTCGATAGCGAAGAGTCGCCATGCGATGACTACAAACCCTAAGGTACTGACAAAAGACTCTAGATCTTATTCCCGAGCAATGAGTCGAGTCGATGGGAAAAGATCTCGCTGGAAGGAAGGCATTAAGGCATCCCACATCGGTCCCGGTGCGAGTGTAACCCGCGAGCCAAGATTTGGAAGGAATCGACGATGACGAGTGACGGGAACCAAACCGAAGTACGTTTACGACATGCACAAGATGAAGCTAGCGCATGGAAGAAACCCTATGAACCAACCAATAATTAAGGCGACATAGAGGCGAGATATCCACCGATAGGGTCAAATGGAAATTAAGGTACGCATGAATCCCAAGTGTGATAATGTATGTCGACGTCGAACACAAGGAAAACCACTCGGTCAAAGACCTATAATGATGATCAAATGCCGAGCACAAGGTCACCTATCAATGATGGAAATAGGGCTAGGGTGTGGGCTCTAGGTTTTCTCTCGAGAAATATGTCGTAGATCGATAAGAGACAAACCCGCTAGCAAGAAGTCAATGGAGACCTTCTCAAACCAGACACGACCAAAGACCAAACATCGATGTGATAGAACAAGATACGACAATACCGGGAAGGCCAACTGAATAATAAGTCAAGAGACATTGCAGAATGGCCGACTACAGTTGAAATTCACATGAACAAAGCATGACTCGTGATGACCATGGCGAGTAAATAATGACACTCTGTATAAAGTGCTGTTACGCAAGAGGCAAAAAACAAACTCTCCATATGATTGGAAGAGATAAACAACCGGAGGAGGACCGACCAGGTGAAACAAGGTAACAAGCTGAACCTAGGTCAAAAACTAAAACCATCCCAAATGAAGGAAATATATAACGGTATGTGCTTTGTTCAAGGGCGACAAACGGATATTGTATTGCCATCAAATTATGAAGTAGCATCCCGTTCCCACTCTTTTTGTCATATTTAATGTCTTTTTTCATATAACAAGTCTGAAAAAGAATAAAAGAATGCTATAGTACAATGGATAGAACGAGTATCGAAACAGATGCCCTAGTTCTGGAATAGGAACCATCCTATGCCCAATGCAAGGTGGCGAGAAACTGGTCAATGATACTCAAAGGAATTTTCCATCCATGGGTAATAAGGGTGTCAAGTCACGATAGCTAAGTGCATGAAATGGTTAACTTGTACGAGAAAGTCAAGGTCAAGTACAGAGTCCAAATGAAGCGGTCGAAGGCCGGGATAAACAAGTAGCCAATATGCAATGCAGGTAATACAACTCAACAACACCGGGGGAGCCTCTAGGGGTAATAGCTGAGAAAAAAATTGATAGTGAATAAGAAGAATGAAGCTTCAACACATAAGTCATGGCGGGACTAAAGAGGACTCCCCGAGCCTACATAAAGCGCAGCATGGGCAGACAAGTGCTAGTGAGGAACTAACTAGGAAGCCCATGTAAAGGAAGGCTCTACCACCAAGTTATGATTAAATAATCGATGAGTGAAATGGGTGAAATACTCATGACTCTGATGGGATCGACCCTACGACAAGCGATCGGAATGGAGGCTAGTATGAAAAATGCAACGGAAAGTGGATTTCCTAACCTATATGCCGAGTGAAGATCATATACACGCCATAACGGTCAACAGTCATGGATCAAGCGGGAAAATCTCAAATTCATCAAAATGTACCCGAAAATATACCAATCTTGACACTTACAAGCACTCGGGGTTATGCAGCTTAAGATAGATTGAAAAAATAGGCATAACAAATTTTTGCAAAAATTTTCAATTTCTGGGCATAAATACACATGTTACCTCATATTTGGTTCATTGTTACTTGCTGATTTGGGAAAAAGAGCTCTGGAGAAAAACCCTCTTTCGTCAAAACAGGAGCAATCAGTGGTCAAACTTCGCCGAATCAGTCAGGTAAGCTCTTAATCCATCATTATTATCAATTTTGTCCATTAATAGAGTTAAAATTTGGAAGTTTCACCGTTAAAAACATTTGTTTTAATTTAGGGCTCTGCGCATATGCAGGTTCGTATGGACCAAGCCACGTATGATACGCGACTGTCTACAGGGTAAGTCGCGTATGCGCAACCCGCAATGTAAAAAAATGCATCTAATGAACAAATAAATGAATTTTTTCAGGATGACCATCACTTGGAGGGAACATGAGCATAGTGCAATTGATAATGAAGTAATGCAAGATCAAAAATCACTCAATATCCTCCAAAATTGCGGATTGCTCAAATTTTTCAAAATTCCAAATATGAAGAGTAATGTCCGGTTGCTCGAAATGCTGGTAAATTATTGGGAACCGGAGGAATATTGCTTCGTGATAGATCAAATGCCCATACACATAGAGGTAGAAGACATCTACTTCATTACTGGACTCTCATGGAGGGGAGACCCAGTAGATTTTCACAGTAAGCCTTTGGGAGGGCTTACTGTGGATGACTATGTCAACGTCTACTGTGTAGAGGGGTCCAAAAAAGTAGGGACTCAGATTGCTATAAAAGATTTGAGAGATCTACACATGAAGATTCTCCTGTTTACCATCAGCAGGGTAGCAGGATCTGCTTCCTTGCATCAGGCATCCAGGACCCAGATGAGCATAGCTGTGGAATGCCTTGCTCCCCTATATGATTGGTGCACAACTCTATTAATGAATATGAAGCAACAACTGACCTCCATCTGGAAAGCAAAAATAAAACATTCCGGGTATGGAACCATTTTGATGACATTCTTCTTTGAGAAGATTCCTGGGCTTCGACCCAAAGTGATCTCTTCCATCAACAACCCAAGAGACCCAAGAATTGCCCGATGGGCAGATTTGATGAAGAGACTAGGGGGAAGTGAAGTTCCCCGAACCACCTGGGACGACGAGTTCTTCCAATGGTGGGGAGAAAAAGTCATCGCCGTGGAGGACTACCCCTATGCCAGGATGGATTTCCGCGGTGATCCAAACCTCGTCCTTCCACCTAGCACGGCATGGGGCGCAATCGGTAAGATTGCAATTTTTAAATTATGTGATTTTTATGATTTTTTCAATATATATGAAAAAATGTGAAAAAAAAACATGTTTTTGATTGGATTCAAAATGAATTACAATATTATGATGACCATGATACAGATATTGGACCAGTCCGTCCTGAGGGCTACCCACAACATAAGCGTCGTAGAGGCGAGGCGGATACTGAAGGCCCAGGCAGGACCCTCCATGCTGTACAGAGGAACTTGGAGGGTTTAACTCGCTAAGTGCCTATGGCTGCAGTGGAAGATCTACCTGAGGCCATCCATAGACGGGTAGTGGGAGTACCACGTGACTGGGTAATATTATTCCGCCGTGTCGCCACAACGATCGTGTTCTATAGGAACACAAATTTTGGGCAGGGACCACAGGAGTAGATAGATATGATTACCGGATGACTGTATATTTTTGATATTGAACATGATCGGGCATAAGCCCTAATTTTGTATGACTTATGGATCCAAATTTTGTATAGTTTTTTGAACACTCTGATGATATATATACAATGATTTATGATGTGATGTGACAAATGTATAAAAATGCATGATGTTTTTGATGATTAAATTTTACTGTATGGAATGATTAATATGCCAATCAATTGCTTGATTAGCTAATGAGTCTGCCATCCAATTTTCTGCTCGAGGAATATGAATGAATGTTAAAAATTGAAATGATCTTTGTAACAAACGTACCCTCAAGAACAACCGGAGTAAAAATGGATCTCGAACCCGATAAGTATTGTTCAACTACGACACCACCAGCTGGGAGTCCAAGAAAACTACCAACGAATCAACACCCAAAGATATTGCCTCCGAGAGTAGATAAATAACTGCAGTGTACTCTGCTATATTATTGGAAGCAGGACCAATGTAGACTCCTCTTGATACTAACAGCTGATCGGATGGATGATGAAGCACCCAAGCCGCGGAAGCCAAGTTCCGGGTGTGTCTACTAGCACCATCGGCGAAACCATAATGACTCATGACATTCGACACAACCTGCCAAAGCAGATCAAAAACATCACCATCACATCAAAGACTTAAAAACCAGACATGTACAAAATAAAAACTACTATATACAAAAGCAAAATGCTAGGCCGAAGCCTAGGCATAATACCTTTTCAAATAGAGCCCATTTCTGGGCTCCACCAACTCATTTCCTTCAAAATCAACCAAGGCATATGCTCCTTTTTTAAAGACTTTTTTAACGATGAAGGGGCCATACCACATAGACTTAAACTTTCCTGCGCCCAGGGCATCCTTCTCTTGGGCATAGACCAAAATGAGGTCGCCTTCCGAGAAAACCCTAGGTTTGACCGCCTTATCGTATTGAACTTTGACTCGTTTCTTATGCGCCTCATTCATCGTGGCGGCATCGCGACGCTGCTCGTCAAGATGTTCCAAATGAAGGAGACGTTCTTCAAGACTAGAAGTGTCAGGAAGAAGCTCAACAGCTAACTTAAGAGAAGGAATCTCACATTCAATGGGAAATATGGATTCCAGCCCGTAAACTAGTTGAAACGGAGTAAAGCCAGTTGCAGTTTTCACTGACGTCCTGTATGCCCAAAGTGCAGGATACAGCATGATATGCCAGTTGGATCGAGCTTTATTAATTGTCCTTTGAAGAATGGTCTTCAAGGATTTGTTCACGGCTTCCACTTGCCCATTGGCCTGAGGATAATACGGAGATGAATTCTCCTGCCGGAAACCTAATTTTAGAGCCAACTCAGCCATCATGCTATTCTGAAAATGATTGCCATGATCAGTGACAATCTCTCTAGGAATACCAAAACGAGCAATAACCTGGTTGAAAAGAAAAAGAGCTGTAGTCTCACCATCATTCCCAAAAGTAGGCATAGCGTCGACCCACTTCGTAAAGTAGTCTACTGCTACAATAATGTGCTTGTGACCTTTAGCCGAAGGCGGGTTACAAGTAGTATAATCAATACCCCACTTTGTAAAGGGACCGACAGTAATGACTGGAAAAAGCGGAGCTGGATGAGTGCACATTTTTCGAGTATAGACTTGACACGGATGACACTTTTTGACCGACTCCACACAATCTTTGAAAATTGAAGGCCAAAAGTATCCAGCACGCAAGATTTTTTGGGCTGTAGCAAGCCCAGATAAATGACCACCACAAGCTCCACTGTGGCAATCATTCAGCACAGCCTCAGCTTCTTCGAGATTTAAGCAACGTCTCAGGATTGAATCAACCCCTCGATGGTATAAAGCATCACCAATAATTAAGAAATTTTTAGCTAAGTGACGCAACTTACGACGCTCATATTTCAAAAAAGTAGAGGGAAACTTCGCAGTCTGAAGATACACAACGATATCTCCATACCAAGGATCTTGTGTAGAGATGAGAAACAAATGTTCATTCGGGAAGGATTCATCATAGACTATCTCTTCTGCACAGGGAAACTCAGAGATTAATTCCGTAAAAACTAATGATTTCTTGGACTTGGCAGACATAAAATCAAGATCAAATTCCTGCAAAATCACAATCCATGTATTGTATTTGCCCCCAATCACTCACCTACTGAGAAAAAACTGAAATGGATTGGCTGCTGCCAAAACATAAGTTTTTTGTAGAAGAATATAATGTTTGAGTTGCTGTACAACATGAACAGCTGCTAAAGCCAGCGTCTCTATCGGAGTATACCGGAGTTCAGGTCCTACCAAGCCTCGACTAAGATAGTATATAACATGCTCTGCAAGAGCATCGTCCTCCTGAACCAGAACCATACCAATGGTAGATTCTGCTGCTGCAAGATACAAAAGGAAATCCCTGCTATAATCAAGTGGACTCAATAAAGGAGAAGAGGTCAATGATTTTTTCAAAGCATCGAATGAGCGCTGAGCGAAGTCATCCCAAAAGAATGGAACTCCCTTCTTCAACAATCTCATAAATCCTTTGGTAACTTCAGCATAATTTATGATAAATCTCCAAAGAAAATTAGCTTTTCCTTGTAGACTTTGAAGTTGACGAATAGACGACGGGGGAGGCAACCGAAGTATTGCCTCAACCTTGAAGGGATCTACCCTAATCCCTTCCGAAGACACAATGAATCCCAATAACCGACCGGATGTAACCGCGAAAACACACTTGTTCAGATTCAACCTAATCTTGTAGAAATGACATCGTTCAAATACTTGACGGAGGTGAGAAGGATGATCAATTCTCTTTCGAGAACGAGCATCTAAATCATCCAAATACGCCTCGATAATATGTTTGATATCATGGAAGGCATATGACATGGCCTACTGAAAAGTAGCCCCAGCATTTTTAAGACCAAAAGGCATCTTCTTGTAAGAAAAAGTACCCCAGGGACAAATAAAGGCAGTCTTATGCTGATCTTCAGGACAGATAGTAATCTGATTGTATTCGGAGAAACCGTCCATGAAGGAGAAAATCTCATTACCGGCACACTCATCGATAATCTGATCTATAAATGGTGTGGGGTAATTATCTTTCGGACATGCTTTATTAAGGTCTCTGAAATCAATGCAAACTCGAATTGTTCCTTGTTTTTTATCCACGGGAATAGGATTTGAAACCCACTCTGTCAAAGGAACAGGGAAAATAAATCCTGCCTTGAGCAACTTCTCCACCTCGGCTTTGATAGCTGCAGCCTTCCTAGGATTGACCGGACGAAACTTTTGCCTCACAGGCTTAGCATTTTCGTAAGTCTTGATCTCATGCTGGACAATAGATGGATCTATACCAGGCATTTCCTCATAAGACCAAGCGAACACATCCCTAAACTCTTTAAAGAGATCGGTGTAAATCTGAATCTCTTCAGGGGAACATTCAGCTCCGATGAAGACATTCTCTATAACATTGGGATCCCTGGAAATGTTCACCGGGATAGTTGGAGAAATCACAGCCATGTTCCCTTCAGCATATACCTATGTTGGTGCTAAAGGGTTCAGGACTGGGTGAATAGGACCAGGAGACAAAGGACTTGGAAAACTTGATTCAACTTCGCTCAAATCAGGTAAAAAGTAAGACCGATGATGCAAATCATCCCACGGTCTATCTATACCAGTCATAGCTTCCAGGATGGCCTCTTCAGATGGAAGAGTGGTATCAAGGAAATCCTGGGCGGAAGAAGAACTAAGTGTCCAAGCCAGAGCCACATCGCCATCCAACTCCTTCGGAGAAAGAGGAGCTCGAATGGACTCTGCAGAGTCAACAATAGATTGATAACCAATATCAGCTGCAGACATCGGAAATGCCATTCCACCCACTTGACCTTCCGCTAATGTGGAGGTAGGGGAAGGCAAGGTCCAAGGATCTGAAAAATAATGAGTTCTAAAGAACTCTCTTCGAATAGGAGCCCTGGAGGATGAAATTTCATTTATATGAATGGTAGGAGGTGGAATATCAAAAGTACCCATCAAAGAAGAATACATTCCAACCCCTAAATTCTCAACAGGCGGCTTGGCATTATCCACCTTTGGAATAGTTGAGTCAGTAGATGCATTCGGGTCTACAGGAGAATAGTCCAGTTGATCCACTGTAACAATCCTCTCTTCGTGAGGGAAACAAATAACCTGAAATAATGAGGATGCAATGGCATCCATCTCATAAATCCAATTTCTCCCCAACAGAAGGTTGTAGTCCAAAATTCTACAAACATTCTTTAAGCAAATAATGACTTCGAGACAACTTTTAGAATTAAATCTAAGATTCGGGGAACACCCTATTTCCTCAAAGATCTTATTCTAAAGGACTTTAGAAAAAATAAGAGATTCACTGATAATTGCATTCATAGAAGAGGGAACACCTAAATAACATCTATGCTTACAACTATAAAGACCTTCAAAACAACTTTTCAAGCAATGGCAAAGGGCAAGATCAAAACCGACCTCTTTGATTGACTTAAGACAATGGTACTTCAAAGGGAGACTTCAATAACGGCTTTCAAGGGATAGCAGACAAGCAGGGAGAACCATAAATCATGCTGAAACCAAATATTTGAGCTATTAAGGAAATAAATGAGCATGAAGACTAAAGAGAAGGTTTAAAGCCTCTAAAATACTTCAACAGAAGAAAACATAAAACAGTGAAGGGTGAACAGGTCTAAGGTGCTTCCAGGAGTCATTTATTAGCCTAAAAATTTCAACCTACTGTAGTAAGAAATTATGAAACATAATGAAAACAGGAGAAAACATTAAACAGTTAGAATACTTCACCGACAACCAAGCTCATGAATCCAATGATAGAGCCTTCTCAGGAACGGGCATGCAACATCATCATCAAGATATCCGAGACTTCAATTTGTTTTCAACTTCAACAGACTTGTATATTTATTTCAGAGAGTTTCAATATTCCAACTTGTGATCAAGCAACAAGCAACAACCAACCAACACTTCACTCATCTCTACTGTGGTATATATAGAAAGATGAGGAGGTGAGATCTAAAAAAGATCTCAATTACAATTAATACAGGAGTTAAATGGCCCAGCATTATCTTCAGAGGCTCAATGAAGAAACCGTAGAGGTGTTCTCACCGATACACTTGATTTACACTTATGATTTAAAAGATAGGTAGAGAATTTCGTTGGACCTTTGAGACATGTAGTCCAAGTAACTCGCATATATTCTTTGCATTGAATTTCTTGGCAAGTGACTTCTTTGGCTTCATTGAGGCAAAATCTGATCCCTGATCAACAAATCAACCGATTGGAATCCTTTGAGGCCAGGTGGCGCTTTAGTTGCTAGATGAATAAATTTTCCATTTGGGGCTATGGAGGGTTTTCCTAACAAACACTTTTAGGTTTTCCTTTTAAAATTGTAAAGTTCGAGTCGGGGATTAGGCTTGTGATAACTGTCTTAGCCGTAATCCCTACTCATCTGATCATTAACTGTCTGCCCTAGTCCATCTCTGGATTTCTGCAATCTAATACCCTTTCTCTACGATTTCTTCACACTTTCCAAGTTTTACAGGGGCGCACAGCAACAAGGTTTCATGAAGCTTTGTTGATAACATAGCTTTGCACCCTGTGGTCGATTTCCTTCGACTAACCAAAAGAACAGGGGTTGTCACCCTCATATTTCGGGTTTTATTCAAACATGGTGAAAGAACCTTAAACCTGCAAAATACAAACAAAATTATGAAATCCTTTGTTTATATGGGAAAATCTGCATCGGAGGGCGTGCGGGAGAATGGGGCAATCGGAACCGTTGATCGCACTGTGAACAATGGTCGGGAGCAATTTGGAAAGTCAGCGGCGGGGATATGTTGACTGGGCAATGGAATCAGGCAAATTGAATGTGGACCATCGATCTGCAGAGATCGACAGTGGGGATTAATTTTCTGCTACGCCGGGGCCTGGTTAAATCGTATGCAACTTGGTTAAAGGTCGGATGACTTCAACGAAGGACAACAGTTGGATGCGCGGGCTCCGATCGGACGGCTAAGATGGATTCCGCTGGGCGGCCTTCGTCTGACAGATAACGCGCAGGGGATTGGCTTTATGCGGAAATTTTTGAATGGTACAGAGGACGCGTGGCAGCCAACGTATGGAATCGCTGGCCGTCGGGTTAAAACCACCCTTCGCATGAAGGTGGTGCAGAAAAACCAAGCGGATTTGAGAAGTGGTGTCTGGCTGGGGGGTCCAAATGATAAGTCGCGCACCGCACCATCCGATCTGTGGAGCACATCAACGGTCGAGATCATTCCATATTTAGCACAGGCGGAAAACTTTGAAATTTAGTTAAAACTCAATTTTCCTGATTTACGAAGGTTTTTGGGTTTTGGCGGAGAAAATTATTTTGGAAGGATAAGCGCCCGAGAGGCTTAGCAGTCGGTTCGGGCGCTCGGGCGCATGGAAGACAGGAGTTAAAAACTTAAGCCCGAGGGGGATCAAGCCCAATACATAAAAAATATGTATTTTTCATGATTTTTTAAAGGTTTTTGGAAGGGGAATTGAGGGCTTCGATAAGGCTAAGAAGGGGTCTTAGACCTTATGGAATAGATTTTATGAAATGGAAAGGGAAGAAAACATGAAATTATAGGATTTTTCATGGAAGATGGAGGGTTAGGAAAAAATGTTAGTTTGGGAAGGAAGAAAAAGGGGAAAAATGGGGTTTTGCGACAATGATTTGGCTTTGGAAATCAGCAGGATTTCTAAGTATTGAAGGGAAACAGTAGTGAATATTGTCCAAGGATAGGATACTACCAAGAGTCTTCAAGCATTATCAATTTTAGTAATGAAATTGTTTCTTGAAGGTTATATCAACATCATTTAGCCACCATCTGATATAACAGAGTTTTATGAAAATAACAACATAAATCGCATTTCTAGCCACACGTAAGAATATGAATAATCTTCTGTAAAGTTGTCAAGGTTCTATTCCCACCTGCGCCTTCACTGTTTGGCCCTTTCCACGTCCAAACGATTCTGCCTTCCACATCCCCTAGAATACATCACCACCATCATATTTCTCATACTTAACCACTCCCTATGGGGAGTGAAGTGAAAGGATAAATTTAGTCAATCAACCATGACTCATGATCTACATGTGTATTTGAAGAAGAAGCCAAACACACATCCCCACCTTCATCCGAGGTGGTTTTTGCCTCTACAGAAGGAGCATCATCAGATCCCTTTCATTTCTCGTGAGCTTTAGATCTGCAGTCCATTTTGTAGTGCCCTTCCTTTCTGCATTTCCAACACACCTTTACAAACTTTCCCAGAGATTTAGATCTCCCTCTAGATTTAGATCTCCCACTCGAAACCTTATTCTTGTTTCTTCTGTTATGGGACCTTCCTCGTACAGATAAGGAATCTCCATTCTGAACCTCCATATTTCTTTGCCTCATTTCCTCTGATAGTAAGGCTGAGACAATGTCATCAAAATTCAAAGTAGTTGTATTGCTACCTATTGCAATAACCAGACTATCCCATGAGTCTGGTAGAGAACACAAAAAATTGATGCACTTATCTTCATCCGATTTCCACATCAAAAGATGACAAATGACTTTTCACGCGCATTGAAGGCATGTCGATGTCTGTCAGCTCCATCCTAAGACTCGTGTTATAAGCAAATTTTTTCCGTAGGAACAGTTACCTCACCAGACTTTAGATTGGTAAAGGCCCAAAGTTTTTCCCACAAGGTCTTCGTCGTAGCTTCCCCAGATACATTCAACAATACTGAATCTAAGACACACAACCATTTTGTGCTCTTTTGCTTCTGATCCAACTTCTTCCAGTCTTCATCTGAAATTGTTGTTGGTTTAGTACCCAGATCTGTTGTGATCCACTGATATTTATCCACCAGCAGATCCTCCATCTTGAGCTTCCACAACTCAAAACTCTGACCATTAAGTTTCTTGATCTCTATTTTTTCATTTCTTTCCATCTTCTTTCACTGCAAGAATCAATCCCACAGATCTCCCACTGAATCGGGTCTACCTCAGGCCCGAGAAAAAACCCCCTCAGCAGCAAAGGCGTCCCCTCAATAGAATCCAACTCTGATACCAAATGTAGGTTTTAACCCTGAACAGAAATTATCTACACGTGAATCTTATAACAAAAAATAAACAATATCAAGAGCATAAAACATAAAACAGATAAACACAGAGATTTTCCCCTGGATCCCAAATTGGGACGACCAGCTTGATTTTTCATTATATTCCTTTTAGTGTTACAACACATTTATATACATGCCGAAGCATACATAAACCCCAATCCATTAACCCTGGATTAGAACATAACCATAGCTCCCTTGACCGGATCTACAAAATATCAGGGGTCGACAACCATCGTACCCCAAAACCATGTGCAAACTCATGCACAAAACATGGGTGGGTCCACATATGAGTGGGACCGCATACTAGCGCGTGGGGCTAGTCGTGGAAAGAATATAACACATACCCAACACATTCCCCCACTGCCCCACTTCACATTTCACGTAGCATTTGTCCCTCGGGCCCTTCCCCCAGCACTGGAGGTTTACTCTTCCACGCTCGATTTCTGTAATTCCATCAGCCCTTCTTCCACCATTAGGGCCTTAATCCACAATGGAATTTCCTTAAGCATCTTCCCTCTTATCCCGGATCTGAAGATAGCCTTAGCTCTGGAGAAGGACTGGTAGCATTCTACATCAAACTCCACAATATACCCGTCCAAGGTAGACTCTACCCGGAAATCTACAGCGCGGGTCAACTCAGTATCCAGCCGATGCAGGGCCACCAAATCTCTGTGCACCCACTTGTGGTTGATCTTCCATGATTTTTCCTTAGTCACCTTGGTCTGCAACCTCTGCAACCAATTATAGAGGTCGCTAGGGAATTCTCCCCAGAGGATCTCATAGGTATCACTAGCGGAATCCGAGAAGAGGACTAGATCCTTGAGCACCTTCTCCTTTTGATTCGTCAGCTCCGCTTGCTGAGCTATAAACTGGTCCAGGTGGTTATCCCACCATCTCCATATTTCTCCTTCGAAGATCCTTGATACCATGATCTAGTTCCCCTAATGAAGTTTAGGGTCCCGGCAACGGAACCATTTGTTGGCGAGAAAATAGGTCTCGTGGGCAAAACCTAGGTTCAGGGATTGGGGCCAACAAAGGAGTCCATTGTAGTCTAGAACCACGCTGGAATTTTCACCCTACTCTGGAGAGTAGAGAGTCTCACCCGAGGTGTTCCACGACCACATGCAGAAAGGGAACAGATCGGTAGTGGCGGATGGATCCGCAACTCGAAGTTAACATGGAATCATTTGCATACATAACATCATACATAGAAGAGCGTCTCAGAACATTTTGCAGATACTAAGAAAATAAAATTTTAAGGTACCACAGACATCATGCATGCATGTAACTCATATAACAAGACAACAACCTACAATTATATTAATAACCTTTAGCTGGATCCACAGTTACATCGCTCAACAAGAAGAGCTTACATTTCTGTTACAGACGTCCCACAGGACAGAGAGATAGATAATACAGCCATGATAGATCAATAGAATCCTAGGAACTACAAGGATAACGAGCTCAGGACAGAGCTCTTCTACAGCATCGACTCAATCCTCCTCAATCCCTTTGTATATGTGCATGATCTCCTTTTCGGCTGGGTGACGGCCTATTTATTCACCCACCATCGCAACTGCTAGTTCCTCTTATGTTCTTCTCCATCTTCTTTTGGATTCTTTATTTTTCCTATGAGTTCTGCTATCTGTTCTCTGTCATATCTTCTCTTCATCTGCACTTATCTTCGTCAACCTCATCAGCTATCTCCTGTTCTTCTGCAACCTTGGCGGCTCCGCTACCTACTGTTGTTGCGCTTGCCATGTGTCAATCCGAAACCCAAAATCTATTCTTTATTCAAAATTCAAAACAAGGGCCCCAACACTTTCAAAGATAGAGTAAGGACTGAATGAAACAACCAAGTGAATATTAGACCAAGGTCATAATGGTAGGAAAATCAGAGAGATGCAGGTTTTTGGAAATAACGAAAATTTCCTGCCACTTCCGATTGAGTAGGAACATATATTTTGACAGAGTCTGAGTGCACAGTCTGAGGGGCGTTATCAGTAGCACCAAGCCATGATGGCTCATGCTGTTTCGGGGAAAATCACCCTAGAGGTTCGTTGGGTTACAACCTCCACAGAGCAGGGGCATGCTACTTAAGAAGGACTCACACAACCATACATGTTCATGAAAAACTAAATTGAGTAGATCGAGGAAGTTACCTGTAGGTCCTACGGTTGAAGCAGATCCCGCGGGGTCCAAACCCCCAGCAACCATCCTTCCTTCTTAACCTGGAAGATAAGAAGAAACAAGCATGAAGAATTGGTTGTACAGCATATATCTACTCTAAATGTTAGTGAAATCCATATGCAACATTAAATAAACCATAATGAATGCTTAAATAACAATTTTCTCATATATGTAAGAAGACACTAACACGTATATTTCGGGAACAAGATGGTACTTTTGTATTATAAATAGCATGTATAGAAATAACGAGTGGAGAGATCACCTGAATCCTTCCACGATCTTCGAGCAGACCGTCGTCCGGATCCGTCCCGCCCTTGCCTCACTAAGATTCCTTCCAAACTGGTGCATACGAGATGACATATAGGAAGATGAGCATCTCCAGGAAACAAAGGTTTCCTGCAATGAACTGGGAAGTGCAGGAGGCACAGGAATTCAGACTTGGATAGGGAATACCAACAGAGTATAATATCAATAATTTCTCTCTCCCACTTAGGCCATGCACATGAGGGGCTTTTATACTCCCTCCAAGTAGTTTCAACAGTTGGAAACAGTTGGCCACGTGCTGGGGTGGTTGAACTACCTGAGTAACCATCAACCCAGCCCGAAAATAGGGAATTTTTATATATTTTTTCATAATTTTAATGGCATACGCGGAAAAGTGCATGTGAACTCGCGTATACACGCGGAAAAAGCTGGGCATAACCGCGTATGGGGATTTTTACATTGTTTTTAAGTGAATTTGTCCAAGTCTGTAGGAATGGGTGCCCAAAGCCATAAAAGCAATCATGAATCATATGAAGGTGAGAAATGATGCTATAACAGATGCCCCTAATATATGAGGTCAGAAGGGGTACATGATGGCCGAAATGTATTATGCACATAGAAAGAACTTCGCAAGGACAAGAGAGGACTTCACCAGATTTCAGCCTGCCAAAAACCAATGAAAGAAAACAGAGAGTCAACTCATGTTGAGGCGGGCATACCCATGCTCAGTCCAAAAATACATCATATAGAAAGTAGTGAATAGATCCAACATGTATACAAGTATAGCTGAACTGAAAGTACACAATGAATCATCTGAGCATGGCCCGGAAGTGTAAGTCTGAATCAATGTCCAAGTATCACATATAGAAAGCCGATCAAAGATGGTGCAACTGGATGTCTGATCATATAAGTAACTGAATCTCCAAGTACCGAATCATAAGAGGTGGAACAAACGATACAATCACGCAACTCGGGAGCCAACATATAGGATGCTGCTGTACTGAACTGCAACATATAAGGGTGGACGACATCACTGGCAGAAACTGAATGGACTGTCAAAAGTGAACCGAAGAATGCTGATGCAACCCAAGGTCTTCACCGATCACTATGGCACAATTCTACACAATGGGAATAAATGAGCTGAAGTCGACCATGTGAGAAATCGTTGGATTACCGGTCAATGATGTATACCGTTAACCAATGCGAGACAACTCACCAATAATGAAAATGAGCGTCAAGGTGCCCCAGTACAATCTAACAAGTGCGAATGAATGAGTTGAAGTCGAACACTTGAAAGAATCTACCAATCAGGAGGCAATGATGAATCCCCACTGTCGATAGCGAAGAGTCTGCCACTGATGACTGCAAACCCTAAGGTACTGACAAAAAGACTCTAGACCTTATTCCCAGAGCAATGAGTTGGAGTCGATGGGAAAATATCTGCTGGAAGGAAGGCATTAAGGCATCCCACATCAGTCCAGCGCGAGTGTAACCCGCAGGCCAAGATTTGGAAGGAATCGAACGAAGTAGAGTGACAGAACCAAAACTGAAGTACGTTTCCGACGTGCACAAGATGAAGCTAGCGCACGGAAGAAACCCTCTGAACCAACCAATAATGAAAGCTGACACAGAGGCGAGAAATCCACCGATAGGGTCAAATGGAAATCAAGGTACTGCACGAATCCCAAGTGTGATAATGTATGCTGACGTCGAACACAGGGGAAACCACTCAGTCAAAGATCCATAATGATGATCAAATGCTGAGCACAAGGTCACCTATCAATGATGGAAATAGGGCCAGGGTGCGGCTCTAGGTTTGCTCTCAGAGCAATGTGTCGTAGTCGATAAGAGACAAACCCGCCAGCAAGAAGTCAATGGGGACTTTCTCAAACCAGCACGAGCAGAAGACCAAAACATCTGATGTGATAGAACAAGATACTGACAATATCGGGAAGGCCGACTGAATAATGAGTCAAGAGACACCGCAGAATGGCCGACTCAGGCTAGACTTCCCTTGAACAAAAAGCACGACTCTGTGATGACCATGGCAGTAAAAAGTGACACTGTATAAGTCTGTCTCGCAGGAGGCAAAACAAACTCTCCATATGATTGGAAGAGATAACCAACCGGGGAAGAACTGACAAGTGAAACATGGTAAAGGCTGAACCTAGGTCAAAACTAGAACCATCCCAAATGAAGGAAATATATATAAGTATATGTGCTTTGTTCAAGGGTGACAAACTGACTCTGTACTGCCATCAAAACAACGAAGATACATCCCGTTCCCGCTCTTTTTGTTATATTTGATTTTTTTGTCTTTTTCATATAATAAGCCTAAAAAAGAATAAAAGAATGCTATGGTACAATGGATAGAACGAGTATCAAAAAATTAGATGCACTAGTTCCTGGGATTGGAACAATCCTATGCTCAATGCAAGGTGGCGAAAACTGGTAAGCGATACTCAGAGGAACGTTCCATCCATGGGTAAAAAGGTGTCAAGTCGTGATAGCTAAGTGCATGCAATGGTTAACTTGTACAAATAGTCAAGGTCAAAATTTGGCTTAAACATCGAGTCCAAATGAAGCCGGCTAAAGGCCAGGATAAACAAGTAGCCAATATGCAATGCAGTAATACAACTTAACGACACTAGGGAGCCTCTAGGGTAAAAGCCAGAAAAAATGATAGTGATGAAGAAGAAGAATGAAGCTTCAACACATAAGACATGGCGGAACTAAAGAGGACTCCCGAGCCTACATAAAACGCAGCATGGGCAACAAGTGATAGCGAGGAACTAACTAGGAAGCCCATGTAAAGGAAGGCTCTACCATCAAGTCATGATTAAATAATCGGCGAGTGAAATGGGTGTAATACTCATGACCTGATGGGATCGACCCTAAGGCAAGTGATCAATATGGAGGCTAGTATGCAAGATGCAACGGAAAGTGATTTCCCTAACCTATATGCCAGTGAAGATCATATACCTGCCGTGACGAGTCGGTAATCATGGATCAAAAACGGGAAAAATCTCAAATTCGTCAAAATGTACCTGAAAACATACCAAACTGGGCACTTCCAAGCATCCGGGTTATGCAGCTTAAGATAGATCGAAAAAATAAGCATAAGGAATTTTTGCGAAAATTTTCAAATTTTTAGCCATAAATAGACAAATTACCTCATATTTGGTTCATTATTGCATTGCTGATTTGGAAAAAGTGCTCTGGAGCAAAAAACTTCTTTCGTCAAATCAGGAACAACCGACCGTCGAAACGCACCGAAATTTCAGGTAGGCTCCTCAATCATCCTTGCAAATCATTTTGTCCATTTGGAAATTAAAATTTAGTGAATTTTACCATTAAAACCCTTGCTAAAAAATGCGGACTTGCGCATACGCGGGTTCATAACAGGAAAGTCGCGTATACACGCGACTGTGCAAAGAAAAAGTCGCGTATGCGCAAGTCTGAAACTAAAAATGCATGGCTAATGCATGATTTAATGAAATTTGACAGGATGACAATCTCATGGAGAGAACGTGAGCATAGCGCAATTGATCAAGAGGTCATGCAAGATCGAGTAGCGCAAAATATCCTTCGGAATTGCGGATTGTTCAAATTCTTCAAAATGCCAAATATGAAAAGCAATGTTCGGTTGCTAGAAATGCTCGTCAATTATTGGGAACCAGACCAAGATTGCTTCGTTATTGATCAGATGCCAGTATGCATTGAAGTGGAAGACATATATTTCATCACTGGACTCTCCCGGAGGGGAGAACCAGTAGACTTGCACGGGAAGCCCCTGGGAGGGTTAACCGTGGAAGATTATGTCCACGTGTATTGCGTAGAGGGTTCCAAAAAGGTTGGAACTCAAATTGCAATTAAAGATTTATGGGATTTGCACATGAAAATCCTCCTTTTCACCATCGGCAGAGTGGCAGGATCTGCCTCCCTACATCAGGCGTCCAGGACGCAAATGAGCATAGCAGTAGAATGTTTGACTCATGTGTATGATTGGTGCACAACCCTATTACTGAACATGAAGCAACAGTTGACCTCAATCCGCCAAGAAAAGACCAAACACTTTGGCTATGGTACAATTTTGACAACATTCTTCTTTGAGAAGATACCAACATTGAGACCCAGAGTTATCTCTACCATCAGTAGCCCGCGGGACCCAAGAATTGCCCGTTGGGCGGACATGATGAAGAGATTGGGGGGTAGTGAAGTACCCCGGACCACATGGGACGATGAGTTCTTCCGTTGGTGGGGAGAACAAATCATCGCAGTGGACGACTATCCCTATGCCAGGATGGACTTTCGTGGAGATCCAGATCTAGTTCTTCCACCAGGCACAGCATGGGGCACAGTCGGTAAGTTTGCAAAAAAAAAATTGACTTATATAATTTTTTGGATTTTTTCAAATATGTATGAAAAAATGAAAAACAAACATGTTTTTGATTGGATTCATAATGACTGACAATTCAAAATGATCATGATTCAGATGTTGGACCAGTTCGACCTGAGGGTCTCCCGCGCCACAAGCATCGCAGGGGCGAAGCAAAGACAGTGGATTCAGACAGGACTCTCCAGGCCGTGCAGAGGAACTTGGAGGGACTAACCCGCCAAATACCTATGGCTGCCGTGGAGGACCTGCCGGAAGCCATCCAGAGACGGGTGGTAGGAGTACCCCGAGACTGGGTTAGATTATTCCGCCGAGTTGCCACTACAGTTACGTTCTATAGGAACACGACTTCTGGGCAGGGACCTCAGGAGTAGACAGATATTATGTATTAGATGACTGTATATTCTTTTTTGAGACTGAACATGATGGGGGCATAAGCCCAAGTTTTGTATGACCTTATGGATCCAAATTTTGTAAAGTTTTTGAACACTCCGATGATATATATACAGCGATATTTGATGTGATGTGATAAATGTATCAAATGTATGATGTTTCTGATGATTAAAATTTTATTGTGTGGAATGATTAATATGCCAATCCAATGCTTGATTAGCTAATGAGTCAGCAAACCAATTGTCAGCTCGAGGAATATGAATGAAAGTTAAAAATTGAAATGACCTTTGTAACAAACGTACCCTCAAGAACAACCGTAATAAAAATGGATCTCGTACCCGATAAGTGTTGTTCAACTGCGACACCACCAGCTGGGAGTCCAAGAAAACTACCAACGAATCAACACCCAAAGATATTGCCTCCGAGAGTAGATGAACAACTGCAGTGTATTCTGCTATATTATTGGAAGCAGGACCAATGCAGACCCCTCTTGATACTAACAGCTGACCGGATGGATAATGAAGCACCTAAGCCGCGGAAGCTAAGTTCCGGGTGTGTCTACTAGCACCATCGGCGAAACCAAAATGACTCATGACATCCAACACAACCTGCCAAAGCAGATCAAAAACATCACCAACTCATCAAAGATCGAAAATCAACCAGATATGTACAAAGCAAAAACTACTATATACAAAAGCAACATGCCAGGCCGAAGCCTAGGCATAATACTTCTTCAAATAGAGCCCATTTTGGGGCTCCGGCAACTCGTTCCCTTCGAAATCAACCAAGGTATATGCTCCTTTCTTAAGGACCTTTTTAACGATATAGGGGCCACACCACATAGACTTAAACTTTCCTGCCCCCGGGGCATCCTTTTCTTGGGCATAGACCAAAACAAGGTCACCTTCCAAAAAGACCCTAGGCTTGACCGCCTTATCGTACTGAACTTTAACTCGGTTTTTATGCGCTTCATTCATCGTGGCGGCATCCCGACGCTGCTCATCGAGATGTTCCAGATGAAGGAGCCGTTCTTCAAGACTAGAAGTGTCAGGAAGAAGTTCAACAACTAATTTAAGAGAAGGAATCTCGCATTCAATTGGAAATACAGATTCCAACCCGTGCACTAGCTGAAATGGAGTAAAGCCAGTTGCAGTTTTCACTGACGTCCTGTATGCCCAAAGTGCAAGATATAGCATAATATGCCAGTTGGATCTAGCTTTATCAATTGTCCTTTGAAGAATTGTCTTCAAGGATTTATTCACGGCTTCCACTTGCCCATTGGCTTGAGGATAATATGGAGATGAATGCTCCTGCCGGAAACCCAATTTGAGAGCCAACTCAGCCATCATGCTATTCTGAAAATGACTGCCATGATCAGTGACAATATCTCTAGGAATACCAAAATGAGCAATAACCTGGTTGAAAAGAAAAAGAGCTGCAGTCTCACCATCATTCCCAAAAGTAGGCATAGCCTCGACCCACTTCGTAAAGTAGTCTACTGCTACAATAATGTACTTGTGACCTTTAGCCGAAGGCGGGTTACAAGTAGTATAATCAATACCCCACTTTGTAAAGGGACCGACAGTAACAAATGGAAAAAGCGTAGCTGGATGAGCGCACATTTTTCCGGTATAAACCTGACACGGATGACACTTTTTGACCGATTCCATACAATCTTTGAAAATCGAGGGCCAAAAGTATCCAGCACGCAAAATATTTTGGGCTGTAGCAAGCCTAGATAAATGACCCCCACAAGCTCCACTGTGAGAATCATTGAGCACAGCCTCAGCTTCTTCGAGAGTTAAGCAGCGTCTTAGGATTGAATCAACCCCTCGACGGTACAAAGCATCACCAATAATCAAATAATTCTTGGCCAAGTGACGCAGCTTACGACGCTCATCTTTCAAAAAAGTAGAGGGAAACTTCGCAGTCTGGAGATACACAATGATATCCCCGTACCAAGGATCCTGTGAAGAGATAAGAAACAAGTGTTCGTCCGGAAAGGACTCATCATAGATCATCTCATCTCCACAGGGAAACTCGGAGATCAATTCTGCGAAAACTAATGATTTCTTGGATTTGGCAAACATGAACTCAAGATCAAATTCCTGTAAAATCACAATCCATCTATTATATTTTCCCCCAATCACTCGCCTGCTGAGGACAAACTGAAATGGATTGGCAGCTGCCAAAACATAAGTTTTGCGAAGAATAATGTAATGCCGGAGTCGCTACACAGCATGAACTGCTGCTAAAGCTAATTTTTCTATCGGAGTGTACCTGAGTTCAGGTCCTACCAATCCTCGACTTAGGTAGTAAATAACATGCTCTGCAAGAGCATCATCTTCCTGAACCAGAACCATACCGATGGTAGATTCTGTTGCTGCCAGATACAAAAGGAAATCCCTGCTATAATCAGGTGGACTCAATAAAGGAGCAGAGGTCAATGCTTTCTTCAAAGCATCGAATGAGCGTTGAGCGTAGTCGTCCCAAAGAAAAGGAACTCCTTTCTTCAACAATCTCATAAATCCCTTTGTGACTTCAACATAATTGACGATAAACCTCCGAAGAAAATTAGACTTTCCTTGAAGACTTTGAAGCTGACGGATGGAGGACGGGGGAGGCAACCGAAGTATTGCCTCAACCTTGAAGGGATCTACCCTTATCCCTTCCCTAGACACAATGAATCCCAATAGCCGACCGGATGTAACCGCGAAAACGCACTTGTTCGGATTCAATCTAATCTTATAGAACCGACATCGTTCAAATATTTTCCGGAGGTGACCAGGATGATCCATCCTCTTTCGAGAATGAGCAGCTAAATCATCTAAGTATGCCTCGATAATCTTTTTGATGTCATGGAAGGCGTAAGACATGGCCCGCTGAAAGGTAGCCCCAGCATTTTTAAGACCAAAAGGCATCTTCTTGTATGCAAACGTACCCCAGGGACAAATAAATGCAGTCTTATGTTGATCTTCAGGACGGATAGTAATTTGATTATATCCGGAGAAACCGTCCATGAAGGAGAAAATATCATTACCGGCACACTCGTCAATGATCTGATCGATAAATGGTGTGGGGTAATTGTCTTTAGGACATGCTTTATTTAGGTCTCTGAAATCAATGCACACTCAAATCGTTCCTTGCTTTTTATCTACGGGAACGGGGTTTGAAACCCATTCGTCAGAGGAACAGGGAAAATGAATCCCGCCTTAAGCAGCTTTTCAACTTCAGCTTTGATAGCTGTTGCCTTCCTAGGATTGACCGGACGAAGTTTTTGCCTCACCGGCTTAGCGTTTTCATACGTCTTGATCTCATGCTGGACAATAGATGGGTCTATTCTAGGAATTTCCTCATAAGACCAAGCAAATACATCCCTATACTCTTTAAAGAGCTCGGTATAAATTTGAACCTCTTCACGGGAACATTCGGCTCCAATGAAGACATTCTCAATAATATTGGGATCCCTGGAAATGTTCACCGGGATAGTAGGAGAAATCACAGCCATGTTCCCTTCAGCATAAACCTGTGTTGGTGCTAAAGGGTTCAAGACTGGGTGAACAGGACCAGGAGACGGAGGACTTGGAAAACTTGTTTCAACTTCGCTCAAGTCAGGTAAGAAGTAAGACCGATGATGCAAATCATCCCACGGTCTATCTATACCAGTCATGGCTTCCAAGATGGCCTCTTCAGATGGAAGAGTGGTATCAAGGCAATCCTGGGCCGAAGAAGAACTAAGCGTCCAAGCCGGAGCCACATCACCATCCAACTCTTTCGGTGAAAGAGGAGCTGGGATGGATTCTGCAGTGTCAACAATAGACTGATATGCAATCTCAGCTGCAGAAATGGGAAATGCCATTCCACCCACTTGACCTTCCGCTAATGTGGCAGTAGGGGAAGGTAAGGTCCAAGGGTCAGAAAAATAATGAGTTCGAAAGAACTCTCTTCGAAGGGGAGCCTTGGAGGATGAAATAGCATTAATATGCACTGTAGGAGGAGGAAGATCGAAAGTACCCATCAAGGAAGAATACATTCCAACTCCTATATTCTCAACAGGCGCCTTAGTATTATCCAACTTAGGAACAGATGAGTCAGAAGACGCATTCGGGTCTATCTGAGGACAGTCCAGTTGATCCACTGTGACAATCCTCCCTTCGTGGGGGAAACATACAATTCGAAATAATGAGGATGCAATGGCATCCATTTCATATATCCAGTTCCTCCCCAACAGAAGGTTGTAGTCCAAGGCTGCATCCACTACCTCAACCTCTATGTTAACGGTTTTGCCCCCAACACAAATGGGCAAAGCCGGGACAATACCATGGGGTCTGTGAGAATGACCATCGAATGCAGTAAGAACAGTGCTAGATGGAACAACTTTGGGAGATCCAAGTGTCTTCCAGCATGCGAGAGACATCACGCATGTGGAAGCACCCTCATCAACAACCGTTCGAAAGATATTGCACTTCCGATATGACGATTTAATATGAAAAGCCATGTGATGAGGAAGTCTCTTCTTAAAATTAGTCATATCAAAAGTAATCAGAAGAGAATTTTTCGGATCAATAGCCCCAATGGCAGTGAGCAAAGCACTGCGCTGAGCCGGACAAGACTGGAGTACCTCTAAAGCTGACATAGCACAAGGACTCTGTGCCAGATCTTCCACAATCGAGTAGTTTTGGGCAGCCCTAGCATTTGGATTAATCGTTGATCACTTAGAAGATGCTTTGGGCATCCGAGGCATAGACTCAACAGTAGGCTTCGTAATGTGAAGCGGCTCGGTAGCATCAGGAACATCCTTAGCTTTCGAAGACTCTTCTCCGCCATAATCACGGGATCTCGTAGCGATATCCGCGTGAGCACTCATCATGAAAATGTTCGATGGAATTTCCCCTTCCTGGGTGCCCCCAGAGGAAGCCCCGGGATTTTGGTTCGCGCCAACAACTAATTGCTGCCCTTGGGGAAAAGGGTTTGTTAACACAGCCTGGGAACTAGAAGAACCCTGCTGGGCTAACAAGCGCTGGGCATCTTGAATTTTAGGGCAAAGGTGTGTGAGATGGTCTCCAGTACACAACTTGCATGGAAACTTCACTTTCTTTTTCTCCTTTGGACCCTCACCAACACGCTCGTTGGTTTTATTTGCATTACCCTTCCCATTCTTGCCCTTCTTCTTATTATTTCATCCCTTCTTCTTCCCATCGGATTGTTGATTTCCTTTGGGATCAGAAGCTTGGACAGCATTTATGGACAAAGACTGGGAAGGCGATGACTTAGCAGGCACAACCTGACTAGAAGGAGCAGATTGCAAAGACAACTGCTGCAGTTGAGTAAGCAGGCTGGCTGCACCATTATTGATCGATCCGACAAGCCCATCACCATGAGGACCAGGCTTAAGTTTTGATAAATCTAATTTGGAGCGAGGAGCATTGGGAAAATATTTATAAAGGACCCCAGACTGAGAATAGATCAGTTCCAGCTGCTGGGCCCTAAAAATGGCCTGCTCCTCAGAAAATACCCCAGATAGGGATACATCTTTTGAAATGTCTGACTGCAGAGATTTCAAAAACCATTCGAGAAGGAATTCTCCTGGAATATGAGCTTTGATAAGCCTCTTCCTTCTCCTCCATTCCTGAATGTGATCAGAAATGTGAGTTGCCTCATCCTGCTTAAAATTAGCCAGGAGTTCGGTCCCAGCCTCATATCTGACAGGCAACTGAAAATGGTTTAGAAATGTGACGGCCAGTTCTCCAAATGTAGCAAAATTTCCCCCAGTGAGCTCTATATACCATTTGGCAGCATTTCCAGTTAGGGTGCGTTGAAATAATCTCAACCTAATCGAATCATCGATCAGGGAGTTCGAAGAACACCATAAGTGGAAAGTGGTGATGTGGTCAGCCGGATCCTCTCCATTCTTACCTTCAAACTTTGGAATATCTGAAGGAAGTTTGGTGGGGACCGGAGGCCACCCCGGACTATAACGAATCGGATCATTAGTCAACTTCGACAGATCTGGCAAGTTTAACGTTGCCAGAAAAGGTAAGCGAGGCGGAGCCTGAGGATTCCACCCTTGATGGGATGGATTCCCAACATTCTGAAAAGAATACCCTGGATTTGATGAGGCACCAGGTTGCCAAAAAGGACTCGTAGAAAAAGGAGAAGAACCTCCTCCCCACGCCGAGTTACCAAAGCCCAGACCAGTTCCCCCCGCTGAAGTATTGAATGAAGAGGAAAGCCCCTGATAGGGGTTCCAAGCATTAGACAAAGGAAAAAAGGTCTGATAAGCACTCGATGAAGGGAAAGAAGCATTCCCTTGATGACCTGCGTAAAACTGATTCCCTGCCCCCGCTGTAGTGAATACAGGGTTCCATCCTGTAAAAGTAGTCGAACTTTGCCCCCCAGACCAAGGGTTGAAACTCTGGGTCTGAGAAGTAAACGAAAAGGACCCTAAAGAAGGATTCGAACTAGGAATGTGTCCAGTTCCGAAGGGGAACCCCTGAAAAGAAGCTGATCCACTAGCCATGGAAGACATGGGTGTAGATCCAGCTGCAGCAGTGGAAAAGGAAAAAGAAGGAATCCCACTAGTGGGCATTCCGAAACAGAAGGGACCATAATGAGAAGCATGTGCTTGGGTGAAACCAAAGCCAAACACAGCAGCACTAGAAGCAATCGAAGATAAAGCAATAGTGCCCCCTCCTTCAACAGAAGCAGGAGTCTGAATGCCTGCAGCACTCACGGCAGAAGCCTCGTTCCCAGTCGTGGCCATCGAAAGGTATGAATGATACGGAAGATCTTCCGGTCTCTCTGACTCAGGTCCAATGTATTGAACAACAAACGGATAATCAGGAGGAAGAGGAGATGGACCTGACATAGGAGGTTCAGGTACTTCTTCAATTTGAAAATCTTCTTCCTGAGGAAATAAAACTCGCGAGGTGAGCGGAACGCTCCTCTCGGAACCGACACCAGAATCAGCTATGAAACCTTCAAACCCTTGTGGAGGATCTCTCTCCACTGCGTCAGACGTCACAGGGTGGTAACCACCTGCTAAATCACTCCTACGCCTTCTCGAAGAAGGCTCTGGACTCTCGGGAGATAACCCCCGGATTCTCCTCGATCGACGAGGCGCTTGATCGGCCACTTTTATAGATTTTAAATTAGACTCAAAAAAGTGAAAAGCTAGGCAAGCTAGGAGCAAAGAGCACTCACTATAAGAAAAATCCATGAGATACAATCAAGCACACAGCCTTCAAGTATTTCCACTTCGGGTGATGAGGACCGGACACCAAAATACATGAAAGCAAAATATAGGACCTCCCGAAAGCAGTCTGGGATAATTAAGGCCCAGAACAACTAGCGAAGGTATCAGAAACAGTTACGCCGACCTCCTAATGACAGCCTTTGTCATCTCAAGCACCCAAGCTTCACAAGGGCACCCCCCAGAAGTACTGTTGAAAGTGATACGACGTCTGCCTCAGGTACCACGGGTATTCCCCCCCGCAGTCACCTGTGTGGAACCTAGGAGTGGCAACTATGGGCACCAATCCATGTCAGAAGCCGGGCGGAACGGTCTTGAGGTCAGATTCAGCTAATCGGAGAGGGGGTATCCCTCTTCTCAGCCTTCACTTCCCCTCGCGCTTGACTCTCTGGAGGAGAGCTTTCCCGGTCCACCTAACAGAGTTGGATTTCGCTCAATTAATCAACTTCTATGTTTTGTTAGAGCGGCCTTGGAGAGTTAACTCTCCACTCACCTAATCCAAGGCCCTACAACCTAGCTAGTTGGTGTATGACACTTAGAAAACTTGCTAGTTGATTTTAAATTATATCGCTTATTTTAATGGGCTGTTATGTTAAGTCACAAGGATGCGGAGATGAAACTTATGGTGTTTTGACGCAGAAAGAAATTAATAAAAACTTAACTACATGCAAATGCAGTTCTTGTCTTTCGATGAAAAGCAACTTCTATACAGGTTCTACGAGACTAAAAATTGTATTTTTCTTTTCAGATAGCAAACTCACACTCACAAAAACTACGAAAATGACTAAATGTTTAAATGCACCTAATGCAAATCACTACAAGCATGCAAATCCTAAGATGCAAAATCTCCTAAAGCAGAGTGAAATTTCCCAAAAGCTCCTTCAGTTTTAACTCTTTTTGGTTGCCCAGAAAGCTAGTTCCCGAAATCAAGAACTCTTAATATGAAGACACCAAAAACGCTTAAAAACAAGAGGAAGAAATCAATGACAACTCCTCCCCAAAATCAAGCCAAAAACCAAAAGCAAGAAACCTCACAAAAGCTTCAAAAGATATAGCAAAACGAAAACGAAAATGCAACAACAAAAGAAAATAACGAGACAAAATGTTTTTTGAGCCTTTGAAATGCAAAAACAAAAAGCAAAGCAAATGTTTTTTGAGCTTTTGAGTTTTATAAAGAAAGAGCTCGAAAAGACCAAGCAAAACTATCAAATTCCAAGCCAAAACACCACTGAATTTCAAGCAAAAACTTCAACAATGCTCCAAACCTTATAAGGCTAACTAGTAGCAAGATCAATAAGAGCAAAAGAAGACAAGAAAACTCAGCCACTCAGCCTAGAAGAATAGTACAAACTTGCCGCAAACAAAAACTCCGAAGAACCAAGAAAGACTCTTCAAAAGCTGCAACAAGACCTAGCCAACTGAACTCAAGAAAACCAATCAAGAAACGGGCAAAAATCGTAGTGCCAAGCAAAACACAAAGATAGGAAAGAGTAAATGAGCAGGAGCTCTCTGTTCTGATAAAGCAGAACAGCCAAGAATGCTCAGAAAGCGATCTTGGTACTCAATCCAGAAGTGCCAGCACAAGAAACAACACTTTGCCAAAAAGACTAGTTTTCAATCAAACGAAAGAGAGAAAAGACCAAAAACCACTTCCTTCACAATCCAGAGGGTACAAAGACACTGTAGGAATAGGTCTCCACAACCAGAAAGGACTAAAAAGTCAAGAAATCCAAAAATTCAAAATATGCCTAGGTATACGCTACTTCACAGTTTAGCAACAAGCGTGCATACGCGACTGTGCTAAAGGAAACACGCGTATACGCGACTCCCTTTAGACAAACTTGCGTGTATACGCGACTGTGTGCAGAAAAAAGTGCGTATATAAAGGTAAATAGTGAAAAAACAAAAAGGATCAAGCCTGGATAAGAAACCAGGACTTCAGTCTGACTGAGAAAGAGTAAACTGGACTGCAAATAGAAGTTAAAACTGTTGGAAACCTATCAAATAGCTGAAACCACCCAACAGGGGAATCACAAGAATGCAATCCCCAGCGGAGTCGCCAGTTCTGTTTCGGGGAAAATCACCCTAGAGGTTTGTTGGGTTTAAACCTCCACAGAGCAGGGCATGCTACTTAAGAAGGACTCACACAACCATACATGTTCATAAAAAACTAAATAGAGTAGATCGAGGAAGTTACCCGTAGGTCCTACGGTTGAAGCAGATCCCACGGGGTCCAAACCCCCAGCAACCGTCCTTCCTTCTTAACCTGAAAGACAAGAAGAAACAAGCACGAAGAACTGGTTGTACAGCATATATCTACTCTAAATGTTAGTGAAATCCATATAAAACATTAAATAAACCATAATGAATGCTTAAATAACAATTTTCACATATATGTAAGCAGACACTAACATGTATATTTCGGGAACAAGATGGTACTTCTGTATTATAAATAGCATGTACAAATAACGAGTGGAGAGATCACCTGAATCCTTCCACGATCTTCGAGCAGACCGTCGTCCGGATCCGTCCCGCCCTTGCCTCACTAAGATTCCTTCCAAACTGGTGCATACGAGATGACATATAGGAAGATGAGCATCTCAAGGAAACAAGGGTTTCCTGTAATGAACTGGGAAAGTGCAGGAGGCACGGGGAATCAGACTTGGATAGGGAATACCAATAGAGTATAATATCAATAAATTCTCTCTCTCCCTTAGGCCATACACATGAGGGGTTTTTATACTCCCTCCAAGTAGTTTCAACAGTTGGAAACAGTTGGCCACGTGCTGGGGTGGTTGAACTACCCGAGTAACCATCAACCCAGCCCGAAAATAGGGAATTTTTATATATTTTTTCATAATTTTAATGGCATACGCGGAAAAGTGCAGCTGGACTCGCGTATACACGCGGAAAAGTACGGGCATAGTCGCGTATGGGGATTTTTACACTATTTTTAAGTGAATTTGTCCAAGTCTGTAGGAATGGGTGCCCAAAACCATCAAAGAAATCATGAATCATGTCAAGGTGAGAAATGATGCTATAACACCTGGTTGGCTAATCTATAGTATTCCCTCAACTCTATTTGGATCTATTTTAATCCCTTCTTCCGATATGATATGGCCAAGGAGTTTACCTTCCTGAAGGCCAAACACTGTCTTTTTGGGATTTAAAGATAACCCAAACCTTCTGCATTTTTCAAGGACCTTTCTTAAATGTTTCAAGTGCTCTTCATCAGATTTGGAATAAATTGTTATGTCATCAAGGTAAATTACAATGAAGTGCCCTATCTCCTTTGAAAATGCAATGTCCATGGCCCTTTGGAAAGTGGCCCCAGCATTCATTAATCCAAAAGGCATTTTCACATACATGAAAGTGCCCCAAGGAGTGGTGAAAGTTGTCTTGAGTTGGTCTTCTGGGAGTACTAAAACCTGTTTATACCCTGAAAAACCATCTAACAGAGAAATCCTCTTCGAACCGACTACCCTTTGTAGAATGTGTTCCATTTTGGGTAAAGGGTAATTGTCTTTTAGGGAGGCTCTGTTAAGGTTTCTGAAATCAATGCACAATCTGATTTCTCCTGTCTTTTTCCTCACGGCTACAAGGTTAGAAACCCAATCTGAAAACCTCACAGGCATAATGATTCCTACCTCATACATTTTCTTGATTTCCTTTTCTACTAGAGGAAATTGTATTGGATTAATTCTACGCAGTTTTTGTTTAAATGGTTTTTGGTTTTCTTTCAAAGGGATCTTGTGTTGGATGATTTATGTATCGTAGGCTTTCAAGTCTTCATAGCTCCAGGCAAACACATCGAAAAACTCTTTAAACAGGTCAACGTATTTCCTTTTCATGTCTGGTGGCAAGGACTTAGCCAATTTAATCATTTTTTGCTGATCCTCGGTGCCTATGTTGCATTCCTCGACCTTAGACTCTGTGTATTCTATGGTGGGCTTCTTTGCTACATCGTTAAAATCAAAGAGGTCTTCTAACGGTGCTAGCCCCCTAGGTATGTTCTTGTCTTTTGATGACAATACCTCAATGTCTTCATTTTTTGTGTCCTTGTATTCTTCAGTATGAGTGTCAAGTTATTTATTTAACATGTTGATTTCTATGGGACCAGATGGTTTTTCTTTTTCAACGGACTTTTTGTTTAGGCGATTTTCATCGGATTTAGAATCCGAATCAGATGACTCAAATTCGTTCCTGCCCAGCAGAAAATTCTCTATCTGTTTGTCACCTTCAAAGACCTGCCAATATTTTTCATTATCTGGCACTGCTGGTCTAAACTTAATTTGAGTTGTACAGTCTTTGGTTTCAAATGGTGTTAATCATGTTCTAGCCGCAAAAGATAAATTGTGTGTGGCAATATTTCTTTTTCTTGGAACAAAAATCAATTTGGACTCCTCAAAATTTTTAAAAAGGTCCATGACATCGTTTCGATAAGCTCTAAGCCTGGGATGATTTGCGTTATATTCCCCATTGACTTGTTTAATGACTAGTTCTGAATCCCCATACACATTAATTCTTGTGGCTCCTAACTTTTTTAATAGATGTAAGCCTAAGAGAAGGGATTCATATTCCGCTATGTTATTGGAACACTGAAAGTTTAATTTACAGGAAATGTTTTCTGTGTGGTTGTTTTCAGTGTTGGTAATCCAGACACCTGCACCAGCATTGTTTTTAGTGCATGACCCATCAAAATACATACTCCACAGAGGACTATTTTCAGTTTCGTCTTGGTTATTGTCCCCTTCAACCAACGTGCTCAAGGGTTGTTGTGAAATCTCAGTACTTAGTTGTATTTGTTTCACCTTCTCAGGTTTGTCATGGAGCTGAGCGTGAGGGGAAGTCTGTTGTTTGCAATCTTGGCTTTGTTCACTCTGGTCCGTTGTTTCAACGCGCTGTTCCAAAATTTCTCTCTCGTTTTCTTCCATATCTAGAACTGCATTTATTTCTAGATTTGGGGTCTCTAACTGTTTATCTAAGTCACTGTGTTCTGGCTCTGACTATTTTGTGGATTCATTATTGCAAAATATAAACGAATCCAGGTTAGTATGGACAGAATAAATGGGAGAATTTTCAGGCTTTTCTAGGCTACTGACCATGAATTTCATGTGTGACTCTCTGTACAGTCTTCTGGGCTGGCTAAAAACAGGAATAGTGGCATATGTCCCGTCCATCTGTATGGTACCTTACAGCTTGGCACCCCATGATATTGACAATAACATGCCATACTTAGGAGGCACATCAGCCACCACAACATCCATCACCATGCACTTGGCTGGGATTTGGGTCAAACTCACACAAAGGTCTTTGATCAGGCCAAGGCACTTTACTCTGTTTGAATCAAAAGAATATAAATCCTTGTAAGGTCTGGTTATTTCTAATCCTAGACTTTCCATTATCACCTTTGGCATAAGGTTGTGCGAGGCTCCAGAGTCATGCATAGAATTATGCAGGATCTTGTCATGAACATTAAAACTCACATAAAAGGGAGGTACAGGTCCCTCTTGATATATACCTTCAATCTTAGGACCAAAAATGAGCTCTGGCTAGTCATCATTAAGATTGACTGAGTCATTATTATCCTCAATATTTAAAGCCTTAAAAATTTGGGTCCTATATACATTCTGGGCAGCTAACTCAGTCAGGGGAACAGAGATTCTGATCTTTGAAATTTCCTGCTCTAGGCTGAAAAGAATCTGGTTCTTTGATGAACTTGTCTCAGCCTTACTAGCTCCCAGTCTATCAGCAACATCAGCTTGCTGATTTGTTCTACTTGTTTTTGACAAAATGGTCTTAACAGGAGTACTAGCTGAAGTGGTAGTACTACTAATGTCCGCACTCTGTTTTTCATTATTTTGAGTGCCTTTCTCTCTATCTCTATCAGAATTCACAGCTATTGTTTTATCCTTTTGGGCTTGGTTGTAGTGTTGTTTTGTGAAGATTTGTCAGAGGTTTTGGTGTTGGGAGTTTGTTGACTGGTTTTGCTTCTAAGGTCATATTCTTTTTGAGGCTCTATGATGACATTTTCCATGTCCTGAAAATAACTTGCATTATCATCTTTGTTGTCATCATAAGGGGTTTGAAAACCTTGTTCCCTATCAAAATGAATCTCAAAGTCATCATTATCTACTCCCAACATGTTGATATCATCTTCCTCTGTTATCTCATCTATTTCCTCAACCTCACTTATATAGTTTTGATGAAAGGGAGGAGTGATCTGTTGATCATCTTCCCTAGGTCTGTTTGGAGGTTGGTTCCTTCTAAAATTCTGATTCTGGTTCTGGTTTTTGTTTTGAGGAGCAGTTTGGTTTTGAATTTCTTGTGCTCTCTCAAGGATGCTCATTTTCTTCATCATCTCCTCCATCATTCTTTCCATCTTTGAGTTGGAAGTAGAAGGGGAATTTTCCTCTCTAAAGGACACTCTCTTTTCAGTTTTCATTCTTGCTCTCTTCTCCATTAGGTTGACTTCCACAGAAAGAGCACCCTTTTGCATATCTTCAAGAGTTGCAAAATCTCTCTCCCTCAGCTGATAAGCCATCTCAGGATCAAACCCTTCAGGAAACTTGTTTAAAGCTGAGCCTTGTGGAGGTTTTAGTTCTGGGGAAAGTGCATTATACACACTATTGAATCTAGTGAAATAAGCTTGCACACTTTCCCCAGTGTCTCTATGGAGATTTTTATAGTCAGAAAGGACTTGGAGAGGGTTTTTCTTTACTTCCCATTTGTTTAAGAATGTTTGATGGAAGGCTTGTAGATCACGGATACTATGGGGGGTTAAACCTTTGAACCATTTCCTCACTTCTCCCCCTAAGCTCTGAGAAAATAACCTAAGTTTGACCGAATCATCATCAATTTCATTTCTGTCAAAGTAGTCATTCATATTATCCACATGTTGTGATGCAGTTGTAGCATTGTTAGCATCATATAATGGAATTTTGGACTGATAGTCCTATGGAAGATTGACTAGTGGTACAGGAAGGACTAGGGGAGCATACCATGCGGCCATGGCAGGAGGTGGAGGTGGATTTACAAGAGGGACAGTGGGCTGAAGTGGGGTGGTTTGAATAGTGGATGTAGGGTGAGCAGAAGTGGATGGACCAGGAATAGACTGCTGAGTTGATCTTGGATGAGGGGCACCTAAGTTGTGAAGAAAATGCAAATCAGGAGGTGTTGTTTCTCTACTACCAAGAGGTTCACTTGTTTCTGGGGATGATAGTGAAGACTCAGAATCTAAATGATCTAAATCACCAAGAGACCTAGTTCTAAATGGATTTACTAAGTCAACTTGAGATTGTTGTAGAGCTGAAATATTTTCAGGGACTGAATTAGCTCTCAAGGGTGATCTGAAAACAATTGATAAATTAATCTTAGGAAACTTCCTGAGGATACTTTCTGGGTTATCAACTATCTTAGGTGGATCAGGGTCAGGATAGGCTCTAGTGTGAATCTTTCTAGAAGCCACTATGCTGTGTTTTTCAGATCCAAATAAACAAGATAAGTTCAACCAGGTATGACAATCTTTAAGAGGTTAACTAGTCTATTTTGGAAAAATTTCAGTCCTGTAGTCTTGTGACTGAGTTTGAAAGGTGTTACAATGATAAGGGTTATTCCTAGTGGAGTCTTAAGGTCAGTTCAGGATTGTGGAGTCGCCAAGTGGAATTTTTTAGCTCTTTTCAGCGGTAAAAGGTCTTATGGTCCACCACCATGTTTATCGAATACCAATCTGAAAATTTTCAGGTTTTCTGAGTTATTTTTTCAGTTGTCTGGTTTTTAAGAATATCCTAACTCCATTTCAAAACTTAGCTACGGTTATGAGACAAAGACAGTTTACTCTTATGGCTAAGCTAACTGATTTTTCAAGGTTGGATAAAGTCTTAGGAGAATCCTAGGGTTTACCTAGTTTGTCACTGATTCAAAATAAGTTTTATCATGATTACCATTCTTTAGTAGTGCTCAAAAAGGCTGCTTTTTACTCACAAGTTTTTATGAAGTTTTTAAAGGAAACTAAGATGAAAATTCAACTGAGTCCCCAGGGAAGTCGCCAGAAATGTTAGGAATCTGTAATTTTAGCAGATTGGTAAGACTAAAACTGCAGAAGCAACAATTATTTCAACCAACTTTGGGATTCTAGGATCTAGCCCTCCTGAATCCAGAGAGGGATATCTCTATGAATGAGTTTAAAGATGTGATCTTTAATAGCTGAAATTGTGATATTAGGCTAGTTATGAAGAGCTTGGGTTTTTTTTGTTTTGTTTTGGTTGGGCAAGGACATGATGAAGGCGAAGGCAGTTTCAAAATGAAGGGTGAAGGTGTCTGCAAGTGAAGGAATGATTTGGCTGATAGAAAGGCAAAGATAGTTTTAACCCGTTGGGCTATGGAGTCATAGGAGGGTTTTAATTGGACAACGAGGTTCAAGCAGGATCCATGGGGAAAGTCACTTATGTCAAATTATCTCTTAAGGTGAATTTATGGAATGAAACAGATAAGAAATGAAGAAAAAACAAATGAAGATATAGTGAAACAGCCTAAGATCAAATAAGTTCTTTTAAACTACATTGCTTCAGCATGTACTTCAAGAAAAACATAAGAGTATTCTGAGATCAGGTTAATACCTTTAAACTAGCCTGCTTTGAAGTACTTTCAGTTAGAGAACATTAAAAAACAATTGAAAAGCTTAAGATCAGGAAAGTTCCTTTAAACTACCCTGCTTTCAACATATTCAATAAGAAAAAATAAAAGTATTCTAAAATCAGGTTAATACCTTTAAACTAGCCTGCTTTGAAGTAATTTTAGTCAGAAAACATTAAAAAACAGTTGAAAAGCTTAAGATCAGGTAAGTGCCTTTAAACTACCCTGCTTTCAGCATATTCAATAAGGAAAACATAGATAACAGTGACAAAGAGAAATCTAGATCAGGCAAGTGCCTTTAAACCGACCTGCATTGATGTACTCTTCAAAGAGAATGTTCAAATGAAGAAAACATAGACAATAAAGCTTTCAGTAAGAGTAGGGTACTGTTGAAAGTAAATCCTAGCTCTATGTTTGCTGCTCTTTATCAGAGAAAATGAACAGAATGAAAAAATTAAGCAAAATAACAATTGACAGTGAGGAACACATCACCATTGACACAAATCAGGATCCCATAAATCGGTAGCTTGTATTTGATGTTCAAACCGGTTACAATCAGCAAGCTCGGTGGGTCTCTACAACTTCGAACTTCCCATATCAGCTTATTTATCTTTAAGTTGCAAACATGGCATCAGTAGCTTCAGAATTACTATTGCATGCATTCAAATTTCCAAAGACCAACATTTGCTCATCTTCTACAACAGTATTTATAGAAGAATGAAGAGGTGGGAGGATTTCCCAGGGGTCAAGTATCCTTAATTATGTAATCAATGCAATTCCTGGCCTTTGGGAACCAGGCAAGGCATACGGTGGGTATGTAATCGTTTATAACTCTGCTTCATAACTCTATTTGTGTTTTTTGAGGCCTGATGATTGAAAATATCTGCTTCCGAACTGTTCTTTAACCTTAAAAATAGTTTTGCCGACAATTTAGAGATAAGATCCTCGATTAGTATTAATTGTTCGGCGGCCTTTGATTTTCTGTGAGGCTGTAGGTGCCTTTAGAAGCTGGAGAAGGTTCAATTAGCCTCTGTTTTGGCATCGAAGTAACTCTGTAGCCATTCTTTGCGTTGAAGTCCCCACAGGAGTAACTCTTCGGCTGCGTTTGAGACAAATATCTTATCCTGATCAATGAATTTGGCCTCTAATTGAATACTTTGAGGCACAGGTGGCATTTCAGTAACTAGAGGGATCAATTTGCCTCAATTGCGGCGGTGGAAGCGCTCCTATCGATAAAACCCTTAAAATATTCTTTAAACTGTGTTTTAAAGCGGGGATTAGGCTTTTGATAACCGTCTTAGCCGTAATTCCCGTAAAACTGTCTCTAATCCTTTGTTCTGATACATTTTGGTCTTCGGCACTGATACTCTTTGGATGTGCCCCCTTTCATGGTGTTTTTGCTGGTGTGTAGGGATACACAAGGTTTATAAGGCATCCATGCCTGAGAAAACATTGATGAAACATGAATTTCCACCCTGTGGATGATTTCCTTTGACGAATCGAAGACGGGAGAGTCGTCACCCTCCGCCTCTGAATCTTCTTTGGAAATAACGAAAAAATGATTTAAAACCCTGCAAAACACAAAAACTATTATAAAACCTGCGTATATAGGTTAACTGCATTGGAGGGCGTGCGAGGAGATCGGAGCCGTTGGATTGCATCATCCAACGGTCAGGATTGATCGGGAGCGATCGTGGAATGGGTGAAAGGAGGATTAAATCCGAGCCGTCGATCGTGTAGAGATCGACGGTCGAGATTGAACGAGGTGGTCAGAGGAGAAGGATGAATCTGAAGCGTCGATTGCGCAAAGATCAACGGTCGAGATTGGGCAACGGAAAGTCAAACGGAGAGATCGGACGATGAATTGTAGGCGAGTCGATGCACTTAAATCGAATTGATAGGCGGAGATTGATTTGCCATTGTACGATGGCCAGTTATCATGCAGCACTATTCGCAAAAGGAAACTTCCTTGACGTCAGACTCATTCGGTGGGCCCCAATCGGACGGTGCCAATTTCGCGGGCGTCTGGTTCGAAAGATAATGCGTGATGGATTGTGGTTTTGAAAAAGGTCTGGACGTGGCGGTAAATGTATGGAATCGCTAGCCATCGGGCGAAAAACTGCCCTCCGCTCGAAGGCGGTGCGATGAAAACCATATGGTTTTGGGAAAACGACGTACGGCTGGCGGGGTCAACGGGGAGATGAATTCTGCACCATCAGATATGCGGATCAGATCGGCAGTGCGGAGTGGCTAAAAATTCACGCCGGCAGAAATAATATAAAATAATTAGAAAACCCAAAGTTTCGAATAACATAAGGCTTTTTAATATTTTTCGGGCGGGATATGTATTATGTGGCCGGGCGCCCGATTGCGGGGCCAAAGGTTATATGAAGGATAATGTGACTGGGGGTTAAAGAGGAGGGAACTAATCGCATATCGGGAGATCAGGTATGGAATTTTCAATCAACCCATTTGATTTATGCGATGCGATGGGCGCTAGGACTTTAGCTCTTGGTTTTTCTCAAAGAAACCGGAGTTTGTGACAAAGGAGGCTACTGCATCAAAGTTGTAAAGCATAAAGGCCCATCGCATCGCAACTTTAGAATATGGCAAGACATGCGCACTTGGTATTTCCGATGCGATAAACACCCCGTAGTTGGCGCTTGGTCCTTGGTGGCAGGAAAAGGGCCATAATCGAAAAGTGGTTAAAAACTTAACCCAAAGGGCTTAAGTCAAATTCATATGAAAATATTTTTGAATGATTGGGCGGGAAATTGATGGAGGAATAGGGGAGTTAAACATGAAGGTTAGTTTTGGAAGAAGGAATAAAGGGGAATGTTACTTGCCGCATTCCGGCTTGGAATTCATGAGAGACCTCTAAGCGTAAAATGGGAACATCAATGAAGATTGAAACATGGATATGATGTCTTCTAGAGGCTTCAAGAGATACACTTTTCTATAATGAAACTCTTCCTTGAAGGCTGAACAATGTTTTGGCCACCTTTTGATGGAACAAATTTTATAGGTGGCCAACAGTAGAAAATGTTGCAAAGGTGCCAAGGGCTATGGTAATACTAAGGGCTATTACCAAGCCCATGGTGGAGCCGATGGTATATTTATAGTATGAAGATGAGGACTCGTAGGATGAGATGAGGTGAATTTGCATAGTGGTGGTCCGAATGGGTCTGGCGGAGGTACTTGGACTTGTGAACTGATTCTGAGCAGATTTGGGGTGGTAAAAGCCAAAGTGGTAGAGAAGCTGAAAATCAGGAGGTGTAGTAGGTGAGGCTTCTCTACTAGGACTCTGTTGTAAATATAAGGGCTCAAGATCGTCAAGGTTGATTTTACTTTGCGACTTGCTTCTAAAAAGGGTTTTTGCTGAACTCAAGTCAAACTGGGAATCCTGCAAGGATGTAAGATGTTCAGGTACAGAGCTTGCTTTGCAAATGGTCCTATCGGTAGCTAAGTTACCAGTTTCAGAATTTTGCCACAAAATCTTTTCTGGGTTATCAACTATGATAGGGGGATTTGGGTCTGGATGAGATCTGGTATTAATTCTCCGTGAAGCCAGATTTCAAAGTCAAAGTTTAGAGAGGATGATAGTTGTGATTGTTTTTATACGGATGACCTCTTTAGGGGTTTCGCTAATGTGGAGAATGGTCAAAACAAAAATGAAGGCTAGTGGAGTCGCCAGGTGTATTTTCTTGAGATTTATGGTCCACCACCAATACTGACAAAGATGCTTTTGGGAAAAAAATTTCTAGCAAACTTTGATGTAGAGACTTGCAAGAAAGACTTAACACTTAGTTTCAACAGTTTGCTAGACTCTTGGGAAAGCTATGGTTCTATTTGCAAGTTTATTCTGTTTGATTTCCCATGTTTAGGTGAAGTTTTCTGAATCGCTAAGTTATACTTAGTTTGTCACTGATTTCAGAGGCTACACTATGAATTTTGAGTTTTGGGAAAGATGAGTCAACAGAATAGTATTGTTTATGAAATTTTTTGGTTTTTATGGAGTATTAGGCCTACTGGAGGCTAGTGGAGTCACCAGGTGGATGTTTTTTGTTATTTTTATAGAGATGTACTTATGGTCCACCACCAATAACTAGGAAAAAGCCAATCTGGAAATGTTTTTTTGGTTTTCTGAGTCTTTATGTGCAGCCTAGATTTGTTAGAGTTTCTAAACCTGATTCATCTAGGGTGGTGAAGCAAAAATATTTTACTCTAAATGATTCTATGGGCTGCTTTCCAGTGTAAATTTTGAAAGACTAATGAATCTACAAGAGTTTGCTAGACTGTTATGTACTCAGTTAGACCCATTGTGATCGCCATTATGTTAGGGTGGCGATGAGGTGGCTGATTCACTAGATATTCTTGAAGATAAGGGATTTCTGGAGTCCTAAGGTGTACTTATATTGTCACTAAATCAGAGTCCCACCGTGATCGCCATTATGTTAGTGAGCGGTGGGATAATTCCACAAGATAGTATTCTCAAAGGTCTCTGAAGGTTTAGGGAAACTAAGTTTGTTTATCACTCAGAGTCCCACCGTGATCGCCATTATGTTAGTGTCCCGTGATTTGGCAGATTGGCAAGCCAAGTGACATGGTAACATCAAACCAACTTTGGAGCCCAAGGACCTAGCCTTCCTGGACTCAGAGAGGGCTCTCTCTATTTGTGCAAGAGATGTATATTTGTTTGCTTCTTATGTTTTTTTATTTTAGGCTAGTTGTTAAGTAGGTTTTTAGTTTGTTTTAGGTTTTTTGAGGGAAGAACCAATCAAAGTTTTAAATAGATAAAAATATTGTTAGATAAACTGGGCTATGGGTCGAAAAGGTCGAGAAAGCCTTAGATGACGGACAAGGTATATTGAAGGGTCGATTTGATCAAGGTAAAATGGATCTTTAGGTGGAATTAAATGGGATGGACACTAGGTTTTGTGAAGGACAAAGACTTTTAAACATAAATAGTTCAATAGCAGACATCTATGTGGTAGGGCTAACCATTAATCGCGATAAATGCAACTTCAAACTGATAGATGCATAAAACAAACATTCAAGCGATACATAGAGATATATGACTCTCTAACTTTAGGAAAATCGCTATCAGACTTTGGGGAAAAAAAAAATTAAGAGAAAAAAATAACTCAAGCTACTAAGAGGGAACTCCTAGACATAGTATTTTGAGCTATCGAGCACTTTGAACTAAGATTGCAGAGTATAGGCAAAGGGCAAGATCGATACAAGACCTCTTTGGTTCAACTAGGACAATCTAACATTCAGAGAAAGGTTTCAGTAATGGGGTTTTGGTTAAATAAGGAGTAAACAGGGCGTACCATGAATCATACTAATTAGCACACATAATAACCATTAATGCAACTGAAAAAAAGTTCTTAGGGTATCAAAGAGCATTTAAGAATTCATTTGACATAACTAAGAAAGAAGACAAACATAGAAGTTGTAATGAATCAGGAAATATGAGGTGCCTCCATGGGCATGTCTCAAATCCATTCTTTACTATCTCTCGTTGACGGGAAAATATGTCCTACTAACAAGAGGGGATCTCCCCGGTAGAAAGTCCCAATTAGACTTTGAACCGTTTGGAGTAGGGATCCCGTCCGGGGTGTGGGTCCGGCTACCACTTAAATGACTTTCTCTTCGGTTTCGAGCAACCTGATTGAAACTGCAAACATACACTTATTCACATGATACAGAATACATGACTGATGTATCAAACCAATATATGACACTGTGCGTAGCAAGGTAATAGACAAAATGCATACACCCAGGAAGTGTCGTTAGCAACACATCTATGGGGTATGCATGCAGGATAATCTGACCACCAAAGAAACAGTTCTTTATGGCAAGAATATCCCTTAACTTTCCGAAAGATATAACGAAATGCTAATAAAACAGTTCATTAACATTCATCATAAGAGTAAACAATAAACGTGAGCATCATCAACACAATCACAGATAGCTATGGTGCATGAATGATACTATTAATAACACAGATTCATTAATCAAACGATACTCTGAAACTGTACGCAGAATACACACAGTGTTGTCACAGCTATACACATCATCCAATCAAAGGGGTTTTAACATGTATTGTATTACATATGCCAAGAGTATGATTCTTCAATTACAATGCAATATTGCCCTTCAGTCCAAAAAAGAGCAGCCCTGAACCATGTGCCCCACAGGGGTATTTATAGATTCAAAACACGCCCTTTAGGCTTTCCGACGCTTCAACTTCCCGACGGTTCAGCTTCCCTGTGACCTTTGCCGAACATGCGACCTACGACTTATGTGCCGATGCGACCTGCGACCTAAGTGCCCATGCGACCTGCGACCTGTGTGCCGGTGCGACCTGCGACCTGGGGACGGTCGCGACTTGAGCCTGAAAAGCTTAGCTATGGAGGTGGTTGTGTGATTGAGGTTTCTGGAACGTCAACTTTCTTGCCCTTGAGGAAATCTCGCCAAGTCTGGTAATCCGCTGTTATAGGGGCGACAAGAGGGGTTTCCTCTTTTATTCGATGCATACATTCTAGGGCATTCGGTATCAGAGTCTCCTTTTTCTGAGAGATCAGGATTGAGAGGGAGGCAAGCTTGGTGTAGATTTGTACTGGAGTGACAAGCAACCGATTTAAGTTCTCTTGTGATGCCTCGAATTCTGGTGCGGCAGCAGCTTGTCTCACGGGTTGCAGAAAAGACTGAATTTCCTGCTCTACCTGCTCCCAGTCTTTAGTTTCATCCAGTGCACCTAACGACGGAATGTGATGAAGAGCATTCATGGAGTCAATACCACTGATCAGGTGATTATATGCAGACATAAATTTGTCCAAGTCTTTGGCCAGCTTGTCTTTGCACTGCATATTCATCCGAATTTGTACTTTGGCATCTTGTGTGTGACTCCAATCCTTCCTAGGCACATGTTCGGGAGCTTGCTGATACTGCACTGTCCAGTTTATCATTTTGTCCAAAGCTACCGAGGCTTCCCTGAGCTGCTCATGCTTCTGTTTGGTTTCCTCTCGTGCCTCTGCCAACAGGGCCACTGTTTGTTTTAGGGTGAGCATTTCCTTATATACTTGCCTCATGGTCATTTCCAACACATCACACTCTTTTCTGACCGCCAGTGGGACCTCATTCACTTGGGCGGGCTTACTTTGGAACTGTAGCATCTCACTTTCTAGTCTTGATTTCTCCTGCTCCGCTGCTTTTAGCCTGTTCTGTAGGGAAATAATCTCCCTGCTCATTCTAGTGACATTTTCCTCCGTGGCCGCGGCAAAAGCGGTGCCTGCTGACGCTATCATCACAGGGTTAGTCCTTGTATCTGGGACTATGTCCTTTCCAGTGGCGACCGTAGATATGGCGGGATGGCTTTGCGCCAAGGATTTCCTTTTCTCTTGCCGTATTTTGAAAGAGAATTGGTCAAATGTCAATCTGGTCAGGTCGAAGACTTCTTCTTCTTGCTCCCCGGGAAAATCATCAACATTGAGGGTACTTTTCGCGCCACCTGAAGGGATATCCAGGGGAGATAGGTCAATGTCGTCTATTAGCTCGTCCTCCTCATCCTGTGTTTGATCCTTTTCTTTTTCCTTTTGCCGGCGCTCGGCCTCCGCCTTGTCGTGTTCCTCCTTCTTTCTGCGTTCTGCCTCTGCCTCTGCTTCCTTTTCAGCTTTTCTCTTTCGCTCTGCCGCAGCGGCTTGTGCTGCCTTCTTTTGACGATCGACTTTGTCGAGTTCTTCCTTAAGTGCTTGTTCTGCCGCCGCCTGTGCCTCCTTTTCCTGTCTTTCCTTTTCCTCTTCCTTTTTCTTTTTTCGCTCTGTCCTGGCATCTTTCTTACGTTTCTCTTCATCCTCCTTCATTTTCTTCTCCTCTTCCTTCTTGGCTTGGGCTTCTGCTGCCCGTTGCTGATCCGAGGTGTCAGGCCCCGTACTGGTCTGTGTTCTCTTATCTTTGGAGGAAGAAGAGCCTCCAAGCTTATGGCTTCTATCCTCTAAATTCTGGTGATCCTCATCCTCTCGGTCAGAGTCGATCCCTGGAGCTAGATGCCTGTCTGCGTTGTACCAGTTTCTTTTTTCGTCCTCTGCCGGGCGCTCGACGTGCTGATAACTCCATCTAAAATTGGCCATTTTACAATGCTCAGGAACTATCCTGACTGGGTCATAAGTTCGGCAATCCAGATTTCTGAAGTGATAACTTTTTACCTCTTCCCCTTCACGCCCTACTTCTCTGGAGTCCTTTACTGTGTAAGCACCAATGGTGAGAGGTAGAGCGGGCCAAGGTTTCTTCTTCCCTTTGGAAAGGACGTTAGAGAAACCCGAGGTCATCTGGAAACATACCTCCTGCATGAGCACCTTATCGGTAATAAATTTAGGCAGAGCATGTGGTGCTTTAAACGAGCCAAATACTCGGATGATTGTGAATTCAGCGAATGGAAACCAGTGTGCCACCTGACCAAGTGTCTCCATTGCTCGCCAAGACATGCAGGGGGTGTCTTGACCAAATAGTTTTCCGTAAAGGGCAGGAATGAATATATGAGAGATTTGTTTGATTTCTGACTTGTACCTGGATTCCCAGAATACCTTGGTCTGCAAATGTATTGCCTGGGTCTGTTCGGAGTCCCAGTTATGTGGCCATCCTTCAACATGCAGCTGGGCACAGACAACATCTAATAGATACGAAGCCATATAGAATTCTGATGGCGCTCCCTCATCTGGGGCTAAAGCTGAAGCCAAATTTGTGTGCATGGAGCCCATTAATATACCAACCCAATTGAACCGAGTGCCGTGTACTGTTACGTGTTCCATAATGGTTGCCCATGTTCCGTTGAAAGTGGTGGCGTCTGAACGCCCGTATACTCTGCACAGCATGGCGGCCACTAACTTATACACCTTCCTCAGACTGGCCACCGGGTACTCCTGGTCCTTTTTTATTTTAAATTTATCTGGTTCCACCCACCATTTTCTGATTATAGCAACCATCAGCACTTCATTTGCAGAAAACCATCTCGGGGTGAAGTTTACCTCTGGTTTGGGGAGCGAGTAGTAGACCTGTGCTTTTGAGCTCTCCAACGTTGCAAAAGCTTTACCTCCACTATCTCGAATTGCGAAATTCTTAGGATCCGTCTTCTGTATGATCCAGTCTAACATTTCTGGGCACGGAAAGATGGCGGGATGTGACCCTGCTAGGTGCAATTTGGATCTCTTGACCTTCAGGTATACTTCCCGGTCCGGGAGATCTTCTGGAAACTCATCTTCTGTTATGGCGAACTCGCGGTATACTTCATACCACCTAAGGCTGTCCTCCTTTGCGAAGGTGCAAAGGGTGTCTCTGTATATTGGTGGAGGATATGTTTGTATGTCTGCGTCTGACTCTTCCTCCACCACCTGCTGACTTCTCCTTCGGGATACCCGGGGTGCCATATTGCTAGAGTCGGAGAGGACCGGTACTGTGTCTGCTCTAAATTCACCTGTTACATTCAAGAAAGAATCCCAGGATGAGAAAGACATGATGATAACGGCTAAATAAAGTCTACACATGCAAAGTTTAATTGACTGTTCTCTGGGGGTCGCTGGGTCGCTGATCTACAAAAAAGACTCACACGCGACCTCGCGACCTTGCGACTAGGTCGCAGGGTCGCAGAGTCGCTAACATGGAGTTTTGCGACCTTGCGACCTTGCGACTGGGTCGCTAGGTCACAGGTCGCACTTGAGCCTGCCGGGGGGTTTCGCGCGCGCGGTTTTGCGGATAAACTTTCCCTACAAGGAAAAATACGCGGCTTGAAAGGGTCTAAACTGACAATAAGGCATAGCCATGAGGAATTGGGCAAGAGATGGGTGACCTTGGGGTTCATGAGAGACAAAACAATAATGAAACTCAACAGAAAAACCCTACATCTTCTCCAGCAAGTAAATAAGACCGTGGGGAGGCTCAATAATGGAAAGAAATGCTTAAGAAGGAAACATAGGGAGGAAAAGGCAACTTACCCGGAAGAAAACGCGCCAGTCGACCTGTCAGAGTAATTCCACGGTTTTCGCCGCGAGCTACAAATGCGACCTAGCGACCCGACCTTATATAAAAAGGTCGCACGTGCGAGTACTAAATGAGGTCGCAAGTTGTAAGTTTGCGACCTCGCGACCTCGCGACCTTAAGGTCGCTGGGTCGCAAAGGTCGCTGAGTCGATAATTCCCTTAATACTTCATTTTACGACCTTGCGACCTTGCGACCTTAAGGTCGCTGGGTCGCAAGGTCGCAAATTGCTTGACTTCCGACTCTTGCGACCTGGCGACCTCTGCGACCTTAGGGTCGCATATTCGCACAGGTCGCATGGGTCGCAAATCAGGGATCCGCGACTTAGCGACTTGCTCTTAAAAAACTTTACTTGGCTTTTTCCTTCTTTAGTTTCAAAGGGGCTCCAAAAATTTTGAAGTGTGTGTTATGATTTTATGTATTTTTGGAGGGTGTTGTAGGAGCTACAACAAATGGCGATTCACTGGATGAATTCAGAGTCTCTGCTGATGAAGGGTCGATGAGGGAGGAGGGAGGGGTCTAATACTAGCTTGTTCTTTTACCTCAGATTACACCTTCCTTCATTTGCCACCCCGCATAGTTGCCTGGCCTTTTGGCTTATTGGGTGCAGATCAACCAAATTTTAATTCTTCACGCTTCAGGATCGAGAGGGTTGGGGAAACCTTGGACAACTGCAGGGTCTGGTACAATTATTTCATCCTCATGGTGTTGCTCCGCTGCCAGCGAACCTCTCGGCTCCGGCGGAGTCACTGCCTAAGGAGTCATGAACGTTGCTCCGCTGCCAGCGAGCCTGGTCAGTACCCCGGCGGAGTCGTTACAGCACCTCTCTGCGCAGGAAGCCTTTCTCAATCCTTTACCCTTTATTTGTGTGCGATTGCACTTATTTGAGAATGTGCCTGTAGCACTTATCTAGATGGGCATATTTTGCCTGGGCGGATGAGGGATCCCGACTTATTTTTCTTGCAGAGAGGTTGCTCCTGGTCTCATATGAGGACTCGGGTTTTTCCCGGATGACCTGCAATTCTCTTGAGTTAGCCCCGTTCCCTCACGATCTGGTTGCTGCTATGCAAGACCTTTTCTGCCTGCACCCTTTAAGCCGCTAGGTGGTTCCTTATGCTTGAAGACTCTAGTAAGACCGTGTACTATCCTTCGGTGCCCATTACAAGCGAGTTTCGACTGCCCCGTGTTTTGTGGGAAGGGCCTTTCATCAGCATAGAACCTCTTCAAGGAGTGAGCCAGTTGCGGGCAGCTTAGATAAGGTTTTCTTTGAAGAGTTAGAGACAGAGTTTTTTTTTTTTTTTTTTTTAACAGGTTTAAGTAAAGTAGTGTTTGAGGTCATGCCCGTTTACCGGGAGGACCTCGACTTTTCCTTCCAGAGTTTGCAATCGGAAAGTATGGGGACCCACCTTTTCTTTAACCTGAAAGGGACCTATCCATAGTGCTTGAAATTTGGCATGTTTTCCTTTTTCTTCGTGTGCTTTATCCCACTTTAGGACAAGATCTCCTAATTCAAATTTTTTATCTCCTGCGGAATTTTTATCGAACCATTTCTTGATCCGACTCTGGTGGATGGCGAATTTCTCCCGGGTTTTCTGCCTTTCCTCTTCTAGTTTCAGCAGGGTGTCAATGCGGGTTTGCAAGGCGGGGCAAGGGGTACCATGACACTCTTGAGACAACTGCAGAGCAGGAAGAGACAAATTGGGCGGGAGGACAACTTCTTTCCCATACACGAGAAAATATGGTGAGGTGCCTATTGAGGACTTAGGGGTGACGCGATCAGCCCAAAGTGCATTTTGGAGAGCGTTATGCCAGTTGCGTTGGTGAGACAGAAGGGTCTTTTTAATGATGCGAATCAGATTTTTATTTGTTGATTCTGCTAGACCATTTCCTTGGGGATAGTACTTTGCAGAGTGTTTAAGGACAACGCCATTTTCCAACGCAAAATCATATAATTTAAAAGATGAAAAATACGTTGCATTATCAAACACTAAGGAAGTTGGAACGCCAAACCTGGTAATGATGGAATGAGTGACAAATTGCATTACCTCCTGATCGTTGATTTGGCGTAATGGTACTGCTTCAACCCACCTGGTGAAATAATCAGTGGCTGTCAGAATGTACCTGTGTTGCTTAGAAGAGTGGGGTAAGATCTCACCAATGACGTCCAGACCCCATTGTTGAAAAGGTTCTTCTACTGCTACTGACAACAAAGGGGCAGCGGGACGCGCTTCTCGGCTTGCGAATTTCTGGCATTGAATGCATTTCTGGACATATGCGTGGGCATCTCTAAAAAGGGTTGGCCAATAATAACCCGCACGCATAATTTTATGGGCAGTGGTATCCCCGGCGAAATGACCTCCTGCTGGTCCATCGTGCAGCTCGGTTAAGACTTTCTGAGCTTCATCATGTTCCAGGCAGTGTAACATGACACCATCGGAATGTTTCTTGAAAAGCTTCCCTTGGATTATCTGGTAAGACGCAGCTTTGAGTCTGATTGCACGTTTCTTCCGGGCATCTAGATCTGAGTCCAACACACCGTGTGCCAAATATCCCGAAATATCCGAGTACCAAGAAGGGTTCCTTACCTGAGGCATGACGTCAGTTTGGTACATATCAATTTCTTGTTCCCAATTATCTTCTTCACTCCGTTGGGAACTTGCGGCCTCTGCAGCCATTTGGCATAAACCTTGCCCTTTAACTGTGCGTGCTGGCTTAAACTCTAAGTCGTATTCTTGCATACACGCAACCCAGTTCCCTCGTCTCTCGCCCAGCTCCTGCTGCATGAACAGTGAGCGAACAGCTGGGTGGGGAACGTAAACTGTGACATGGTTTTTCAAAATGTATGGTCGGACATGTTTGATCGCTTTATATACCGCATAGGCCTGTTTCTCGATTTCGAGATAATTTAATTCAGCTCCCTGCAGACCGGTGCTCATGAATGAAATGGGACGCTCGTCATTATTTCTGTCCTTTTGTGTGAGTACGGCTGCCAGGGACGAATCCGAAGCGAACGTATACAAGCTGAAATCTCTGTCGAAATCTGGGCTCTGGAGGGAAGGCGCTTCGGCTATAGCTTTCTTGATCTGGTCGAAAGCTTCCTTTTCGGGCTGATTCCATTTGAAGGTAGCATTTTTCTTTATCATTCCCTGTAGTGGTTTAACTATCTGAGCGAAATCTGATATAAACTTCCGTACAAAATTGATCTTTCCCAAAAAGGACTGCATTGCTTTCTTACTGCTGGGGGGAGAAATCTGAGCAATGGCTTTCGCACGTTCTGGATCAACGACAATGCCTTGCTTAGTTATGATGTGACCCAGTAGATTTCCCTCTGCTACGGCAAAAATGCTCTTCTTTGGGTTGAGCGAGATACCGTATTTTCTGCACCTTTCGAAGATCTGTCTGAGGTGACGCAAATGATCCCCCCGATGTTTAGAAAACACAGTAACGTCATCCAAGTAGACCACCACACTTTGGCCTATCAGACCCCTGAATGCTATATCCATAGCTCTTTGGAAAGTTGCCCCTGCATTGATTCATCCAAAGGGCATACGCCTGTACGCGAAAGTTCCCCACTTAGTCCGAAAGGTGGTCTTCAACCTGTCTGGCTCAGCCACTAGTACTTGATTGTAGCCAGAGAATCCGTCCAACAAGGAGAACATTTCTGAGCCGGACACTGCTTGTAGTATCTGCTCCATAGGGGGCACTGGGTAATTATCTTTACTCGAGGCCCGGTTTAAGTTTCGGAAATCCACGCATAAGAGAATTTCACCCGACTTCTTCCGTACTGGAACCAAATTGGACACCCATGTGGAATGGCGAACTTTAAAGATAATGCGTGCATCTAAAAGTTTTTTGAGTTCCTTCAGAATCAATGGTTCCATCGTAGGGTGTACTTTCCTGAGTTTTTGTTGGAAAGGTTTTACATTTTCTTTGATGGGTATCACATGTTGTATGATTCGAGTATCGTATGTGCGTAAGTCCTCATATGTCCAAGCGAACACGTCACGATACTTGCGAAATAGCTGAGTGAAATCCTGGGCCTCTTGGGGGGTGCAGTCCTTCCCAAGGTTGACGAATTTAGGATTATCCTCTGATCCCAAATTCACTTGTCGATGAGCTAAGATAGAGCTCTGTACTTTTGCATTTGGGGGCCCACGGAACCGATTTTGCAGATCGAAGAGCTTCTCCAGTGATACTACCCCTTTAGGCATGGGGTTTCCTTTGACTTGCTCGTACTCCTTTTGCATAGCTTGGTCGTGCTCATCTTCATCTATAGCAGCGTCTTTGAATATCTCTGAGTTGCACATAAATTCCAGCACCTGTTGATCATCATCGAAAACACGCAAGTTAGTGATATTGTCTGGCACGGAGGGTTTATACATAACTTCAATAGAGAAACCGTCCCTCAAAGGGGTAAATCTTGCGGCAGCATTAGCTAGAGTATCTGCCGCTGCATTATGCATTCTTAGAACAGATTTAATTCCAAAAGCATCAAAAGTAGAAATGAGCCGCCATACCTCTTGTTGATACGCCTTTAAATGTGGAGACAAACAATGAATAGTATTGTGTACCTGCCGCGTGATAATTTCGGAGTCTCCAATGACCCGTAAGCATTTTACCTTCAAATCCAGCGCCTTTTTAAGCCCAAGGATCAAAGCTTCATACTCAGCAGTGTTGTTAGTGCATTGGAACTCCAGACGACAAGAGACTAAGAATTTTTTCTTATGCGGATCAAGCAAAACGCAGCTAGCGCCAGAACCATCAAGATTTTTGGAGCCGTCATAATACAAGGTCCATATGTCGCTTTCCGGGTCCTTGGGGGTAATGTATTGCGGAGGAATTTCGGCTTGGTGTAAGATAGTTTGGGCTTGTTCCTCTGCGACGAGTGTCATTTCGGAAAGGACCTCGGGGCCTACTGAAGGCTGGGGAGGTTAGTAACATCCAAAAATGGACTCTAGAAAACACATACCAAGTTCCTCCTGGGCAAAGCTGATGGGTTCATTTGTGGTATCCAAATCAGTTACAGTGTGTTTCATGTATGGTTCACTTTCGACTCTGATTTGGTTGTTTCTCCCTTTGTAAGGCAGCCATAAGTGAGACCAATCTGTGGCGAAGTATCCTTGCAATTTGCTAGACCAGTCTCGACTAAGCAGTACACCATAGGCTTCAGGGATGTCCACAACCACAATATCAATACATTGATGGACCCTAGAGTCTGATGAGAGGCGGATGATGACATTGTTTAATTCTCCAACGGCTGGTACTTGTGATCTGTCGAGTTGAATGATTTTTGCGTCAGTTTTCTCTGGGAGAATGTTGAGTTTCTTGCACACAGATAGAGGCATGACATTCGTGGATGCGCCGGAGTCAACGAGACAATTATGAACGTTGAAATTAAACATCTCAAAAGACAAGAGGAATGGAGGGGTGGATCCTCTCGAATTCGCGTTGACAGTGTTCACTATAGATTGGATATCTGGACTGATTTGTGCAGATGTGTTGCTCACAGTTTTCGTATTTTGGTTGTTGGCGAAAGCTTTTAAAATAAGTTCCTTTTGATTTGTGATGCGGGCCAGTTCGTATAGTGAGATATTAGCTCTGGTATTTTTCATGTCCTCCACTATGTTGTAGCTAGTATCGGTTTGGGGACTAGGTTCGGTAGTGGTCTTCGAGGGTTCCACCGGGAGCTTGGTCTTGTGACTTGCTTTGCTGTTACTATTTGTAGGCTTCTCCGGCGTAGCTTGTCCTTCGTTGTTAGGGGGAAGAATTTTCCTCAGGAAGGCCCTTTTCTTGTCTTCATATGATTGTTCGGGAACAGATCCTTTGCTTCTAAGACTATAATTTCGAGTGGGCTGAGCCTTGGGGCTGCCTGCCATGTTGATATCAATGGGAGAAAGACTCTCCCCCCCGCGGATTATATCAAAAGTTAGGACAGAGGCTCCTGATTCCCCATCTAGGAGCGAACCGTCATCTCGATCAGAAACATCATCCTCTGTCTGGTTTCCTGGAGTTTGGTCATCCAAAAGTTGGTTAACCATCGCGGTCATGCTGCCAATCCATTGCGGGCACATTTTTTCAGAATGGGCAGCTTGGTGAAAAGAGCAAAAATTGTCTTTCCCTATCTCCTCCACGTTGAGAGCGGCACTGGTGTTTGACGGCGGTCTGCTGGTGTTGGGATTACTTTTCTTGAAAAAGGGTTTTGGAGGTTTATTTGTGGTTGAGGTTTCAATGCCCTTTCTCTTTAAGTCAGAGACCTCATTCGTTAGTAGTTTAAGGGTCTTGGCCATACTCTCGAAATCAAAAGTTTCGCTCTCTCTATTAGGGGTGGAAGACTGACCTTTTTTAGTGGTTGGTTTGTGATCATCCTTTCCTTCATGGTCCATGACTCCTATCGACAACATGTCCTTCTCTACCGCGAGAGAAGCAGCGTAATTTTCTGTAAGAGTAGCGCGGGCCTCACGTTTGACGAAAACGACAATATCCCTAGGGAGAGCTTTAGTATAGTAGTCGATGGTGATAGAATCGTCCAATGCTAAGTTTGGAGGAAATTTTTGCAATATTGTGGCGAAGCGTTGGTTAAAGTCTTTAACTTTCTCTTTTCTATGACACTTGATGGTGCTTAGTTCAGTAAGGAGCATAGAGGGTGTTTTATCTTCTGCAAACTTTTGCAGGAACACACGACGGAACTGGTCCCATGAAGTAATAGAAGCACTGGGTAGGGAACGGTACCAGGTGGCTGCAAGGTTTACGAGAGTGTGTGGGAACAATCGACATGCGACATCATCGGACTGAACTCTCATGATTTGTAGGGACAGATAGAAACTACTAATATGATCTTCCGCGGAGGTACCTTTCTCGGGATCAAATTTAGGAAGATGCTTCTCTGGGTGTCTAGGCATATCATGGAGAGGACCTAAAAGAGCCAATGGGGATTGAGCCATCCAGGCTAGGGGTTGCACCCTTCTGGGGTGCTGACGATATCGTGATTCTGCCTCGGACTCACTTCCCGTCCCCGACGCTGATGCTCCGCCATGATGGCGAGAGTGTTCGTCTTGGTGTCTTTCACGGTTATTCATGTTTCTAAAATGCTCCCAGTTGTGGGGAAGGGGTCTATTTTGGTTTTGGTGGTGATGATCGTTGACGTGGTGTCTTTGGCCGCGAACTATATCTCCTCTGCCTCCACGTATGTGACCTCTGTTGACTCCACCCTCGTTTCTTCGAGGCCTGATTCCTTCCCCTACATTTCTTTGGGTTGTGTTGCCTTCTCTTTCATTTCTTCGTCCTGTGTTAACTTCTCTCTCGTTCCTTCGACCCCCCTCTCCTTCTTCTCGCGGGTCGTACACTTGGTTGTTGTTCCACTGATGTAAGTCAGGCTGAGGTTCGGGGAAAGGTTTAGTATCAGGGAAACCTTCACTATCTTGGAGAATGGGGTCGTTTTCTTGGACAGCCCGCCCGAGATCTTCAATCATGGAGTTCACAAGTTCAGGTATGGTGCAGACAAGCACACCATTACGGGTGATGTTCTCAGCAGGAGTCCTAGTGTGAGCTAGACACTCCATGAAAGGGGCATACCGTAAATCCCTGATGAGATTACGGGCAACTGGGCATAAGGATCTTAACTGTTCGTTAGTGATTTCAAAGTACCGAGCCTCCTCTGCTGGAATATCCTCTAAGGGGGGAAGAGGAGGTTCGTTATTTATGACCTCCCGGTGGGGAGTTTGTGATGGAATATCGGTCATATGCTGGAAGGATGCCATGGCCCTCCTTCTAGCGCCAATTCTGTTGACGGGAAAATATGTCCGGCCAACAGTAGGGGATCTCCCCGGTAGAAAGTCCCAATTAGACTTTGAACCATTTGGAGTAGGGATCCCGTCCGGGGTGTGGGTCCGGCTACCACTTAAATGACTTTCTCTTCGGTTTCGAGCAACCTGATTGAAACTGCAAATATACACTTATTCACATGATACAGAATACCTGACTGATGTATCAAACCAATATATGGCACTATGCGTAGCAAGGTGATAGACAAAAATGCATACACTCAGGAAGTGTCGTTAGCAACACATCTATGGGGTATGCATGCAAGATAATCTGACCATCAAAGAAACAGTTCTTTGTGGCAAGAGTATCCCTTAACTTTCCGAAAGATATGACGAAACGCTAACAAAATAGTTCATTAACATTCATCATAAGAGTAAATAATAAACTTGAGCATCATCAACACAATCACAGATAGCTATGGTGCATGAATGATACTATTAATAACACAGATTCATTGATCAAAAGATATTCTGAAACTATAGGCAGAATACACACAGTGTTGTCACAGCTAAACACATCATCCAATCAAAGGGGTTTTAACATGTATTTGTATTACATATGCCAAGAGTATGATTCTTCAATTATAATGCAATATTGCCTTTTAGTCCACAAAAGAGGACTCCTTTACTATGTGCCCCACAAGGGTATTTATAGATTCAAGAGACGCACTTATGGTCTTCCGACGCTTCAACTTCCCGTCGGTTCAGCTTCCCTGCGACCTTTGCCACACTTGCGACCTGCGACCAGAAGATTGCAACCTACGACTTGGTCGCAAGTGCGACCTGCGACTTGGTCGCAGGTGCGACCTGCGACCCAGCAGTTAAACTATGGAGGTGGTCGCGTAATTGAGGTTTCTGGAACGTCGACTTTCTTGCCCTTGAGGAAATCTCGCCAAGTCTGGTAATCTGCTGTTATAGGAGCGACAAGAGGGCTTTCCTCTTTTATTCGATGCATACATTCTAGGGCATTCAGCACCAGAGTCTCCTTCTTCTGAGAGATCAGCATTGAGAGGGAAGCAAGCTTGGTATAGATTTGTACTGGAGTGACAAGCAACCGATTTAGGTTCTCTTGTGATGCCTCGAATTCTGGTGCGGCAGCAGCTTGTCTCACGGGTTGCAGAAAAGACTGAATTTCCTGCTCTACCTGCTCCCAGTCTTTAGTTTCATTCAGTGCCCCTAATGACGGAATGTGATGAAGAGTGTTCATGGAGTCAATGCCACTGATCAGGTGATTATATGTAGACATCACTTTGTCCAAATCTTTGGCCAGCTTGTCTTTGGACTGCATATTCATCCGAATTTGTACTTTGGCTTCTTGTGTATGACTCCAATCCTTCCTAGGCACATGTTCGGGAGCTTGCGGATACTGTGTTGTCCAGGTCATCATTTTGTCCAAAGCTACCGAGGCTTCCCTGAGCTGTTCATGCTTCTGTTTGGTTTCCTCTCGTGCCTCTGCCAACGGGACCACTGTTTGTTTTAGGGTGAGCATTTCCTGATATACTTGCCTCATGGTCATTTCCAACACATCACACTCCTTCCTGACCGCCAGTGGGACCTCGTTCACTTGGGCGGGCTTACCTTGGAGCTGTAGCATCTCACTCTCCAATCTTGATTTCTCCTGCTCCGCTGCTTTTAGCCTGTTCTGTAGGGAAATAATCTCCCTGCTCATTCTAGTAACATTTTCCTCCGTGGCTGTGGCAAAAGCGGTGCCTGCTGACGCTATCATAACAGGGTTAGTCCTTGTATCTGGGACTATGTCCTTTACAGTGGCGACCGTAGAGATGGCGGGATGGCCTTGCGCTAAGGATTTCCTTTTCTCTTGCCGTATTTTGAAAGAGAATTGGTCAAATGTCAATCTGGTCAGGTCGAAGACTTCTTCTTCTTGCTCCCTGGGAAAATCATCAACATTGAGGGTACTTTTCGCGCCACCTGAAGGGATATCCAGGGGAGATAGGTCAATGTCGTCTATTAGCTCGTCCTCCTTCTCCTGTGTTTGATCCTTTTCTTTTTCCTTTTGCCGGCGCTCGGCCTCCGCCTTGTCGTGTTCCTCCTTCTTTCTGCGTTCTGCCTCTGCCTCTGCTTCCTTTTCAGCTTTTCTCTTTCGCTCTGCCGCAGCGGCTTGTTCTGCCTTCTTTTGAGGATCGACTTTGTCGAGTTCTTCCTTAAGCGCTTGTTCTGCCGCCGCTTGTGCCTCCTTTTCCTGTCTTTCCTTTTCCTCTTCCTTTTTCTTTTTTCGTTCTGTCCTGGCATCTTTCTTACGTTTCTCTTCATCCTCCTTTATTTTCTTTTCCTCTTCCTTCTTGGCTTGGGCTTCTGCTGCCCGTTGTTGATCTGAGGTGTCAGGCTCCGTACTGGTCTGTGTTCTCTTATCTTTGGAGGAAGAAGAGCCTCCAAGCTTATGGATTCTATCCTCTAAATTCTGGTGATCCTCATCCTCTCGGTCAGAGTCGATCCCTGGAGCTAGATGCCTGTTTGTGTTGTACCAGTTTCTTTTTTCGTCCTCTGCCGGGCGCTCGACATGCTGATAACTCCATCTAAAATTTGCCCTTTTACAATGCTCAGGAACTATCCTGACTGGGTCATAAGTTCGGCAATCCAGATTTCTGAAGTGATAACTTTTTGCCTCTTCCCCTTCATGCCCTACTTCTCTGAAGTCCTTGACTGTATAAGCGCCAATGGTGAGAGGTAGAGCGGGCCAAGGTTTCTTCTTCCCTTTGGAAAGGACATTAGAGAAACCCGAGGTCATCTGGAAACATACCTCCTGCATGAGCACCTTATCGGTAATAAACTTAGGTAGAGCATGTGGTGCTTTAAACGAGCCAAATACTCGGATGATTGTGAATTCAGCGAACGGGAACCAGTGTGCCACCTGACCTAGTGTCTCCATTGCTCGCCAAGACATGCAGGGGGTGTCTTGACCGAATAGTTTCCCGTAGAGGGCGGGAATGAATATATGAGAGATTTGCTCGATGTCTGACTTGTACCTGGATTCCCAGAATACCTTGGTCTGCAAATGTATTGCCTGGGTTTGTTCAGAGTCCCAGTTATGCGGCCATCCCTCAACATGCAGCTGGGCACAGACAGCATCTAGTAGATATGAAGCCATATAGAATTCTGATGGCGCTCCCTCATCTGGGGCTAAAGCTGAAGCCAAATTTGTGTGCATGGAGCCCATTAATATACCGGCCCAATTGAACCGAGTGCCGTGTACTGTTACGTGTTCCATGATGGTTGCCCATGTTCCGTTGAAAGTGGTGGCGTCTGAACGTCCGTACACTCTGCACAGCATGGCGGCCACCAACTTATATACCTTCCTCAGACCGGCCACCGAGTATTCCTGGTCCTTTTTTATTTTAAATTTATCTGGTTCCGCCCACCATTTTCTGATTGTATCAACCATCGGCACTTCATTTGCAGAAAACCATCTTGGGGTGAAGTTCACCTCTGGTTTGGGTAGCGAGTAGTAGACCTGTAATTTTGAGCTCTCCAATGTTGCAAAAGCTTTACCTCCACTATCTCGGATTGCGAAGTTCTTAGGATCTGTCTTCTGTATGATCCAGTCCAACATTTCTGGGCACGGAAATATGGCGGGATGTGACCCTGCTAGGTGCAATTTGGACTTCTTAACCTTCAGATATACTTCCCGGTCCAGGAGATCTTCTAGAAACTCATCTTCTGGTATGGCGAACTCGCGGTATACTTCATACCACCTAAGGTTGTCCTCCTTTGCGAAGGTGCAAAGGGTGTCTCTGTATATTGGTGGAGGAGATGTTTATATGTCTGTGTCTGACTCTTCCTCCACTACCTGCTTAGTTCTCCTTCGGGATACCCGGGGTGCCATATCGCTAGAGTCGGAGAGGACCGGTACCGTATCTGCTCTAAATTCACCTGTTTCATTCAAGAAAGAATCCCAGGATGAGAAAGACATGATGATAATGGCTAAATAAAGTCTAGACATGCAAAGTTCAATTGACTGCTCTCTGGGAGTCGCTGGGTCGCTGATCCACAAAAAGGACTTACACGCGACCTCGCGACCTTGCGACTAGGTCGCAGGGTCGCAGAGTCGCTAATAGGGAGTTTTGCAACCTTGCGACCTTGCGACCGGGTCGCTAGGTCGCAGGTCGCACTTGAGCCTGCCGGGGGGTTTCGCGC